>SJYA01002033.1:689428-791217 GCA_006410615.1 Neotragus moschatus
GGCGCCGACCGGGGATGCCGCGCCTCCATCTACCGTGCCTGCCCGCCGTCGTTCACCAGGCGAACGTGGACCCAGGAAGTGGCTTCAGCCTGGGCGGCCCGGGGGCAGCCTCCCGGCCGGGCCCCAGCCTGGCGGCGTCGCGCACGGAGTGCCTTCCTGAATCCTTTGCTGGCTGCACGGTTGCCTCCTCCCCTGTTGTGTGCGGACGGCTCCTCCTGGCTGCAGGGAAGATGGTGCCCTCGGCCAGGAAGGCAGGGTCTCCAGGATTGTTGCCAGATAGATGCGGGGCCCTGGGGAGCACTGAGAGAATGTTCTGGAAGTTCCCAAGCTTATTAAAGGCACACCGGCAGCCAGGGCTCGTGGCTTCTGCCTCGAGGCGCACAGGGTTGCGCTCCATACTGGGAGCAGGCCTGCCTCACCCCGGAGCCCAGGAGGCCCAGCTGGGCGCGGCCGCGTGGAAGGGCTCCTGGTGTCCGGAGATGCGGCGGTGAGAGCGCCGGGAGCCACGTTTGTTGAGCATCTACTTTGTGCCAGACTCCGTCTGGAGCGTGCTTCCCGTGTCTTCCCGTCTCCCCTGAGAGCAGCCCTCGGTGATGGGTGCAGCTCTATCGCCGACGTTCAGCAGACATCTGAGCGCCTCCCTGCGCCAGCCCCTGGGCACACTACAGTGAACGAGGCAGCCGACGTTCCCACAAGGACCTGTGTGTGTGCAGCTCTTGAGGGCCGACTTTTTAGCTCAGGTGTGGGTCCAGGTGGGAACCAGGTAACGAGACGGACTTTGAACAGCCTGAACAGTCCCTTCTTCATCGGAACATCGTTCACCTTCTCCGACTGGTCCCGTGAAGGGCCTGAGAGTGCAGAGAGAGACCACTCTGTCTCCCTCCTCCGACGCCCTGCCCCTCTGATCCCCTAGGTTACCGGGGAAACCGATCTGTGTATCAGGGCTGGCCTGGAGGTGAGTTCCAGGTGCAAACTGGGAGGCTTTGTAAAGGGAAAGAGGTTCTAGAAGGAACCAAGCACATAATCCCAAGACTCAGTTTGCTTTAAAAAAAAAAAAAAAAAGAGCAGAGGTGTTAAATTCTGCCTGGAAAATTGGGGAGGCTTTGCAGAACAGGTGGTGATTAATTTGGGGTTTGAAAGAGAAACGAGAAGAATTCAGTTGCTGGGAGTGGGGGGTGGGGTGGCAGGCATCCAGGCAGAGGGACTGGTCTGTGGGGGTGGTGTGCTGGGCCAGCCGACCGATGTGGGCCCCCGCAGCAGGGGCATTGTGAAGGTGGTAGGGATGGGTGATCCTGGGACATCTTTGATCTCAAATCCCAGCCCATCTTCCTCCTGTGACTAGAGACCCATTCTCCACCCATGATGAGAGCTCTGGACAAAAGCCCACTTGGATAGACAGAGAGGGGCCCAGGCCTAACTAGCCTTAAAAACGTCAAAGCTTCCCAAAGCCTGCATTTGTCTTGCCAGGAGGCCCAAGGTTGCATGCATCATGGAGAAGGTCCTTTATGAACTCAAGGTCTAGAGATGCATTGATGCAAAGGTTTTAAATACAGAGGTCACAGGATGACTGGTGGGCCCAATCCTGCCTGCAGACATGTTGGATGCTTCTGGGAAAAAAGAAAGGAGGACTAAGCGGCTGACATTTATAGAATGTCATGCAAAAAAAAAAAAAAAAAAAAAATCTGGATTTCCAGCTTCTCTTGGAAAAGCAAAGATCTGTCTTCCACTCGCATCCCCCCACCAACATCAGCCGGAGCTGGGCAGTGGGTGCCCCCTGTGGAGAGCACACGTGCTCTGCCGCTCGCCACCGTCCCCATGGGAGCCTTCCTGACTCCCCTGCCACCTGCCAGCAGCATCCAGCCTGTGTGTGTGTCTTTTGTGGTAGAGAAAATTTCTCTGTACTTCGGGCCCTACTGAAAGCAGGCACGTAGCAAACAGACCAAGAGAGTCTTGTGTTTTAAGAAATGGAATAGAGTGCACTTCTTTGAAAGCGAAGACTATTTCCATGTGCTTATATGCAAATAAGCATGTCTACCTCATCACAGAACGCACCTAGTATGATGCCTTTGTGGCCCTTGGAGGCGGTTTTTTTTTTTTTTGCATTCCCTATGAGGAGGCTCTGCACTGATGACATTTAGGTTGTAGAAATCCCCTCAGCTCCACCAGCTGATGGTTAGCTTCCCCGGTGTGTCTGTGCTCAGGTGTCGTGGACTGCATGGTACAGAAAGAGGTGTATCCTGCTAGTGGCCACCTCCTTCTTTCTTCTGATCCAAGCTGTGGACGAGTGGGGGACCTGTGGGAGGCAGGCGATGTGCCCGCATGGAGCGCTGCCCCCTGCTTTGGCCTTTGCAAACACCGATCAGGTTAGAGGTCCCAGAGAGGCTGGTCTCCCTGGTGCCAGTCCAGAGAGACACACTTCATTTCTGATGAAATCAGGCTACTGGAAATGAGAGTCTGGCTTCCAGTCTGTTGTGTTAAGTCTTCCGCCAGGCTGTCCCGGATCACTCTTGAGTAACCAGCGTTCACACTGTGTGCTCACGACCTGTTCTGACCTGGGATATAATGCCTCTTAGCTTCATGCCAAGCTCTGACTCCTCCCAGTAAGAGGCCGTGGCCATGGTATGTCACCTCTCTGTACCTTGATTTCCTCCTCTGTAAAATGGAGATGGTGGTTGCTTCTGAGTATCTGTGGCAGCATCAGACTGCCCCAAAACTTCATGATGTGAAATAACCACCAGTTTATCACGTGGGCTAGGACAGGGCACAGAGGGTATGGTTGGTCTGCGCCAAGTGTCACCTGCAGGGGTGAGGCCGTCCAGGGTTGCTCCTTCCCTTCACTTGTCTGATGTCTCAGCTGGGACGGCTGGGTGGCTGGGGACTAGTGGCCTAGGTCTCTTCCATATAGCCTCTCCTTGTGGCCACGTGGGCTTTCTCGTAGCCTGGCAGCCTGGCCTCCCAGAGCCAGCATTCCAACAAACAGACCGTAGAGGTCTCTGAAGCCTTGGGTATGGCAATTGACACAGTGTGACTTCTGTCATATCTTATTGGTTAAAGGAGCCATGTAGCCTACCCAGACCCAAAGGGGAAGGACATAGACTGCTCTTCTTCATGGAAGGGACGTGCAGAATGTGTGGCCATCTTTTATCCGCTGCAGATGGGAATCTCCAGAGAGTTATGAGGAACAGACAAGGCAGGGATGTGCCCTTTACATCCACTAGGATGGCCAGAATGGAAAAGATAGTAGCACGTGTGGAGAGGGTGTGGGGAAACTGAAAGTCTCCTTCACTGGCTGGTGAAAATGCGCAAAGGACAGTCACATGGGACACGTAGCTGTTTCTTATAAAGTCAGACATATACCTACCCTGCATCCCAGCCGTTCTAATCCTAGATAATAACCCAAGAAAAATGAAAACAAGAGTTCGGAGACTTGCAGATAAAAGTTCATGGCAGCGTTGTCCATCGCTCTCTAAACTGGAAACAACCCTAGTTCCTGTCAGCAGTTGTTTAGTCGTTCGAGTCTTTTGTGACCCCATAGACTGTAGCCCGTGGATACCCTGTCCATGGAATTTTCCAGGCAAGAGTACTGGAGCGGGTTGCCATTTCCTTCTCCAAGGGATCTTCCTGACCCAGGGGTGGAACCCACGTGTCTTGCACCGGCAGGCAGAGACTTTACCACTGAGCCATCAGGGAAGCCCCGGTCAGCAGTAGAAACCAGTAAATAGGGAATTCCCTGGCGGTCCAAAGGTTAGGACCCCGCGCTCTCACTGCCAAGGGCTCGGGTTTAATCTCTGGTTGGGGAACTAGGCTCCCACAAACCTTGTGGCATTGCTGAAAAATGAAAAGAGTTGAGTAAATAAGCTGTTGTTTATTCATACCCTGGGATGCACAGCCGTGGAAGGGGATGACCAGCCGTATACAACAGCACGGGTGGTTTTCACAGACGTGCTGCTGAGAGAAAGAAGCCGGACACAGGAGTACTTCCTGTGGGGAACTCTGTAATCTGAAGTTCAAAAACAGGCAGAACCAGTCCCTGTGATAGCAGTCAGAGGTTAGCTTTGGAAGGGTGGTCATGACTGGGAGGAGGCCAGAGGGAGTCTTATAGAGCAAGGGGTGTTCAGTGCATTGGTCTGGTTCCACAGATATAAACACATGTACCAATTCATCAAGCTGTTGGCTAAGGCCTGAGCTCTTTACTGTGTATCATTTGCACTCAATTAATAATAATCGCTCAGCACAGTGCCTACTATGTCTTAAGTGACCCATGAATAGTAGCTACTGAGGTCATCAGCATCATCAGTTTCAAAGAACCAGAGGTTCATGCCACCAATGAGTTTATCCACAGAAACTAGACTTGTGAAGCTGCTCAGCTCAGTGCCCTTGGGGGCTTGGGCAGCTTGTCTGGGCCCTCTGAAACCCCAGTGGCCTTGGGCCCACCTTCTGGCAGGGAGCGGACTCTCCCCTCCCTCATGTAAGCGGAGAAAACTTCCTGTTGGCCTTGGCCCAGCAGTTGCATTTGGCATTGGCACGTGTTCTCAGGTCAAGTGCATTTGGCTCTCCTTTCTGGGCCCTGCGTCGTCCAGGACAGCCGCGTTTGCTCTGTGATAACCCCCTGCATCCGCTGCCCAGACTTCTGGCCTCCGGAGACCAGCTCTGGGGAGTGGAGATGACAGGCTCCCAGGTCTGTAATCCTGGCTGGAGGTTCGTCCCAGCATAGGCTCAGAGAGCACTGATTCTTCCCTGCCCTCTTTGTTCTTCTGAGCAGTAGGCCCAAGCATGAACTCACGTGTCTGTGATGTGATGATGTGAAGTGGGTGGGAGGTAAGAAAAGAAACGTTTCCTTTCCTCCTGGTCCCCTAGAAGATGAAACAGTGTAGGGTGTGGCCAGGGACGCCATGTTGGGGAGACTTTAGGGAGTGGTGGGGACTGTGGTTAACCCAAGGAGGCCATTGTCACCCGGCTCCAGCTGATTTTTGCCATGTGGAACATGGGCTCAGTGTGGCTGGGGCCTCTGGTTTTTCACAAGAAGGTAGAAATCTGAGTTTCTAAGGGGAATGCCTGCACCTTTAGATCTCGGCACCTAGCTTGATTGTACTTCTGGAGCTTTAAGCGTGACACAGGCTGGCTCTGCATGGGCCCACTGGAACACATCTGCAGACGCCTGGTATTAGCGGGTGGCCTCAGACCCGAAGAATCCACCATCTCCCACTTTGCAGCTTTGTGGCCTTGCCCAGATGATGTGGTTTTTCTGCTTCATCACCTGTGCAATGTGGTTGAAGAGTGAACAGTTCCTGCTGTTCATCATTCACGTGATGAATGCTCCTGGGTGTTGCTGTCCTGGCCTCCCTGGTGTTTGCCTGTTTGTCCCCAGCTTCCTGGGCAGCCCAGGGGAGGGCCTGGGGTTGTTTCAGACGCCCTCCATTTCCTCAAGGACCTGCAGGCTGCCTTCCGGGCAGGAGTGGACAGCTCCCCGCTGCCCTCATTCTCAGCCAGTGGAGAGGCCTCTGCAGAGAGGGGTCTTCCTGCTCCACCCACAGACCCTCGACCCTCCAGTTCCTGCAGATCCGGAGGAAGGCAGGGAGCGGTCCCTGAATCTCCTCTCTGCCACGTTCCCTTCACCCCGTGGGTTGCTCGGACCAGTCCCTCCTGATGCTCACGTGTTTCCCTTCTTTAGAAATCAGCAGAAAAAAAAGAGATCTGCCTTTGATCCCGGTGCTCCTGATTGCCATGAGTTCCCTGTTCTTTGTTGTATCTTAGCAATTTCTCCTGAGCTTAGCCTTGTTTGCTGACAAAAGTCCATCTAGTCAAAGCTATGGTTTTTCCAGTGGTCATGTATGGGTGTGAGAATTGGACTATAAAGAAAGCTGAATGCCAGAGAATTGATGCTTTTGAACTGTGGTGTTGGAGAAGACTCTTGAGAGTACCTTGGACTGCAAGGAGATCCAAGCAGTCCATCCTAAAGGAGATCAGTCCTGGGTGTTCATTGGAAGGACTGATGCTAAAGCTGAAACTCCAATACTTTGGCTACCAGATGCAAAGAACTGACTCATTAGAAAAGACCCTGATGCTGGGAAAGATTGAAGGTGGGACGAGAAGGGGATGACAGAGGATGAGATGGGTGGATGAAATCACCGACTCGATGGACATGAGTTTGAGCAAGCTCTGGGAGTTGGTGATGGACCAGGAAGCCGGGCATGCTGCAGTCTATGGAGTCTCAAAGAGTCGGACACGACTGAGTGCCTGAACTGAACTAGCCTTGCTGAGGGAGAGACTTCTCTCTAGTCATTCAGCCTTGGGGAACAAGGGGGGATACTGAGCACTTTTCCCTACCCCAGCTGACAAATGCAGGTGCCTGCGGAAGTTCTAGCATAGGCTCGGAGCTTGGCTGAAGACAGGTTGCCGCTGACCCCACACAAGCTAGACCAGACTTGGGAGGGCCTGGGAACCAGCATTAGGCTTCCTCCAGGGGATCTGGATGCTCCTTAGCACCTGAGAGTCATATGTATGCTGCCTCTCTGCGTGATGAGGTCGTGGTAACATGGAAATTGTGTATCTCTCTCTCTCTCTCTAACACACACATACACACACACACACACGCACGCACTTAAGGATTAGACTTGTCCTCTTGGCTTTGAAGGAAAATGCAGGCTTAAGTGTCCAATCTCAGTGATCAAGGGAAAGGTACAACTTCCCAAACTTCTCAGTCACTTTTGGGGTCCTTCCAAGCAGAAGAAACTTCAGTGAGATGCGTGATGTGCAGGAAATACTTCACACAGTGGCTGCGTGTAGGAAGCACGTGCTAGTGAGACGTGTGGTTATCATTATTAATGTTAATGGTCATTATTAACTCTTCTCATTAGAGCTTCCCCAGTGGCTCAGACAGTAAAGAACCTGCCTGTAATGCAGGAGACCTGAGTTTGACCCCTGGGTCAGGAAGATCCCCCAGAAAAGGGAATGGCAACCAGTATTAGTATTAGTTTTAGTTTCAGTGGAACAAAAACTCAATTGTGCTTAACTTTAATTTAGGGGAAAGATTTTTTATTCTTTCCATTTGGTCCAGTTCAGTGGTTAATAAAATAAAGATACTTAGTTTGAAGCTGGTGCTGTTTTAGACATTTGCAGGGGACAATTAATTCCCTTCTCCAGGGGATCTTCCCAACCCACGCATCGAAACTGAGTCTCCTGCACTGCAGGCAGATTGTTTGCGATCTGAGCCACCAGGGAAGCCCAATTAATTTGTAGCTCAGTAAGTCATACCTGGTTGGGTCTGGGTCCCCAGGGGCAGTGACATCGGTCCCCACCTTGGACTCTGGGTCATTCCTGGGCCTGTCCCTGGGCAGGGTGGCCCTCGGTGTCTTGGCCATTGGCAAGGTCTCTACAGAGCCTGGCCACCCCCAGAGCGGCGGAAGCAGCGGCCGAGGCAGAGGGCTCACGAGCTGCCCTGTTTCCCGCAGATCAGGAGCGACACCTCACAGATCCTGGAAGAGAACATTCCCCTCCTTAAGGCCAAGGTGGTGGAAATGCGTGGCATCTACGCCAAAGTGGACCAGCTGGAGGTGAGTACGGGGTAATTAACTTTCTTTGTGAGTCTGTGGACTTGTTCTGGCTCTTCCGTCCTCTCTCCCAAGATGCTGATCTGGCGTTGATAGTGTTACGCCTTAAACCCAGTGGAGGGGGTAGGTGGCAAAAAGGGGCCTACATGGTATTTTTTACATATTAAAAAATATGAATTTATATAAAGAATCTCATTTTGAAATTGGGGTACTTTCTATAAAAACCTGAATTTCAAGCTGCTTTTTGTTATTTGTTTATTTTTGCCCTTGCCACACAGCTTGGGAGACCAGGGATTGAACCTGAGCCATGGTTGTGAAAGTGTGGAGTCCTAACCGCTGGAACGCAAGAGACATCCCTAAGCAGCTTTTGGAAATTTAGAAGTTCTCAGAACTCTGGGCCCGTATTTCTTTAGTTCGTTTACTTTTTAAGGTATCCATACATAAAGTGTACACATCATAAGTGTACAATTCAGTGAATTTTAACATGATCAACCCCCATGGGGGCTTCCCTGGCGGCTCAGCGGTAAAGAATCTGCCTGCAATGCAAGAGTCGCAGGAGACGCAGGTTCGATCCCTGGGTTGGGAAGATTCCCTGGCAGAGGGCATGCAACCCACTCCAGTACTCTTGCCTGGAGAATCCCATGGACAGAGGAGCCTGGAGGGCTACACACAGTCCATGGGGTTGCAAAGAGCCAGACACGACTGAAGCGCCTGAGTGCACACAGGCGTGAACACCCACGTGAAGATGACCCAGGCTGAGATACTGAACCTTTCTGCCCCCTAGGCTGCATTCTGGTGGAACTGGTGTGGCTGCCCCTCAGACAGGGCGCGCGCTCCGTACTTCACCACAGTCCCCACCCTGCCCTGTTGCCTCACTACTCATCTGCCTATTACCTGTGTGGGCACTGGGCCGAGGTGCATGGTATCTCATTGGCTCCTGGCTGCACTGCGAGTCTGCACCCTTCCCTTCCCGTCTCCCAGAGGAGAGCAGGACTTCCGCGAGGTCGCCCACCCCAGGGATCACACAGCTGATTCCAGGAAGCGGGGGCCTCAGTTCACATCCATGAGAGCCCAGGCTTTTCCTCAAACTGGGGCCCTTGAGTCAGGCTCCTGGCTCCTTGCGCAGTGAAAGACTGGGAGGCTGGAAGAGCCCGCAGGGTAGCAGAGGTGGCCTGGACTGGATGTGAGCCCCTCCAGTCTGCCCAGGAAGGGAGCCAGCAGTGGGCCCTGGAGTTCCCAGAGAATTAGCATTCTTGTCAGCAGAGAAGGAGGCAAGAATATAATTAAAACTTTGCCCTTGCAATAGCCGATTCATTTGAATTTTATCCCACATGGTTGAAGGAGGACAGAAAAATGCAGAGATGCGCAGCCTTGGTTCTTGCCTTTCTTGGGCCACTCCACTGCTCGAGCCCCATTTTCCCCTTAGTATTCAGTCTTCTAACACTTATTGAGGACCTACCAGATGCCCTCCAGGCCCTCACAGTGAGAAAGACAGAGTTCAAGGCTGTGGTTCCCGCCAGGAGAAACAGCAACAGACTGTGACGACTGTGTTTCCCGGGGCTGCTGTGACAAGTTGTCACAAACGGAGTGGCTTAAAACAGCATGAATTTAGCGTCTTACAGCTCCAGAGGTCAGAAGTCTGAACCGTGGCAGCAGGAGGCAGCAGGGCCAGCTCCCGGCTGGGGGAGAATTCCCATCCTGGCCTTTGCTAGCTTGCGTCTCCCAGCTCACGGCGCCGTCCTCCAACTTCAGAGCCAGGGCACAGCATCTTCCAGGTTCTGTCCCCCTCGGAGCCTCCTGATGCTGTCTTATGAGGACTCCCGTGATTACCAGGACAGTCCCCCTAGCTCAGGATCTTTTTCCCACCTGCCGAGTCCCTTTGGCCATGGAAGGTGGTATGTTCATAGGCTCTGGGAATGAGGCTGGGGACCTCTGGGTGGGGTCATTACTCTGCTGCCCACATTCACCAAGGGTGACTTCAGAGGTGCGTGCTCTGGGAACGCTATAGGCCCTGGAGGGTGAGTGGAAGGAGGTGTGTTGGGTGGAGGGGTGGCTGGGGGGCACAGCCGGGGTGGAGGCTCAGCGGTGAGAGGCTCTGGGCTCCGGGCAGCAAGGAGATGCCAGACCAGAAGGATCTGGGAAGACCAGGTTACGGGGCGAGGGGGGTGTGGCCAGAGCGGGGCTGAGCCGCAGGCGCCTGGGAGATGCCAGCAGGGTCCAGGCCTGCCCTGGGCAGCCAGGGATGAGAAGACCGACCCCAAGCCACTCCTGCTTGTCCTCTGGGAACAGCTGGAGCTGAGACACAACTCTCTCCTCCCGTGAGGTGTGAATCTTCAGGCCGCTGCAGTCCCCTCTCTGACCTAGAGTCTGCTACCATCGAGGCCCAGTGGCATTTGCCTCCTGTCAGCCCCCTGGGCTGCTGTTTTCCTTAGAGCGGAGAGAGATTTCTCTGCAACTGGGCCCTAGTTAAAAAGAAGCAAAACTACGTTGGTCCAAGAGGGTCATGGATTTCAAGGCAAATGGGAGACTGTTTCCTGCTGAGCTACATGCGATATAAGACGTAGGACCTGATCAGAACCCAGCGTTGTGCTGAGGCAGGTGGCTTCCAGAGCTAGACTGCCTGGGGCTCAGATCTGCCCCTTGGAGACTGCTTTTTGTTTGGGGTTGTTTTTTTTTTTTTTTGACTGCACCATGCGGAATCTTAGTAGCCTGACCAGGGATCAGAGCTGTGCCCACTGCACTGGGAGCGCAGAGCCTTACCCACCGGGCCACCAGGGGCATCCTAGGTCTGTGCTGTGGGTCACCCACTCCTCTCTCGCGTCAGTTTCCCCCTCTAGGTGGGGTGTGTTGTTGTGAGGGTGTGAGGCTGGCCCCTGGCATCCTGCAGGTGGTCAGGGAGACAGGCTGCCACTGCGGGGTGCCCACAGGCTGCGAGCCGGGATCCAGTGCCTGCTTATCACTCTGCCCAGTCAGCTGGGGGCTCCAGGGAGCCCAGGACCACTCTGCTCCCGTATCATTGTGACCCGCTGAGGGCTGGGAGGCTTGAGAACCGTGGGGTGACCTCTCAAGCCAGAAAAAACAAAGTCACTGAGCCACTGCTGTGAGCCAGGGACTCTACATGCTTTAAATGGAAGAGCTTGCCTACCCTTTGCCGCAGAGCAAAGTCTTGGTATTGGTCCTGTCCTGTAGAGCGGCTAGAGCACAGAGGTGATGGGACTTGCCCGGGGCCACACAGCTGGCGAGTGGCGGAGCTGGGATTACAGAAGTCTGTTCCAGACCCCTCCACAGTGCTGGGCGCTGGCCCCCATCTGGCCCTGGCCCTGCGCTGAGTCCTGGGCCTTTGTCATGAGGATTTGGGCACATCAGAACTCATACCTGTGTTTAGACCATGTGACTGTCCCTGCTCTCACCACCCCCCCTTCCCTTCCTTCCTTCCCTCGCTTCTGATACTAAAAGTGGCTCATTTTCACCGTGGAGACAATCACGTGGAAGTCACCTCTGCTCCCAAGGGTGGCCACAGGCCCCAGCGCCTCCTGTGCCCGCTCCTCCCCGCTCCGTGTGGGTGCCTGGCAGTTTCGTCCCACTGCCCCCATCAGCTTTCCTGGCCAGGTTCAGCCTCTCCTGGGCCACGGCCTGGCCGGCCTGCCCTCCCTGGCAGGCGTTTTGGAGGCGGATCAGACCTCGTGAGCGCACATTCCTCCGCGTCCCTCTCACTCCCCACCACAGCATTAACTCAGGGAGCGTAAAATTGGAATCGGCTGCGGGGAGGGGCTGTAGGACTTCTTCTGTGCTTTACAGCCAGATGTGCCAGCCGGTGAGACCAGGGGAAGCGGCCCGGCCTGGGGCTCCTCGTCTCCGCCTCCACCCAGCTTGCGCGCGCACACACACACACACATAGCCGTGCACACACACACACTTGATGGGCCTTATTCAGAGCCTTCCAGCTCTGCCCTTGCCAGAACCACAAGGCAGCAGCCACATAGGGGCGCTGCCGTCCTGGCTTCATCCAGGGTCTTCTTGCTAAGGACGCAGTTATCATTCGTTGACTCACGCATGCATGCGTGCATTCCTGTGTGTGCATTCGTGCACACGTGCGTTCACACATGCACGCATTGTGTGTGCGCGCCTTCATTCACGTGTGCATCCATGCGCGTGTGCACTCATACATACATGCATTATTCACGCGTGTGNCAGTGGAGGGGGTAGGTGGCAAAAAGGGGCCTACATGGTATTTTTTACATATTAAAAAATATGAATTTATATAAAGAATCTCATTTTGAAATTGGGGTACTTTCTATAAAAACCTGAATTTCAAGCTGCTTTTTGTTATTTGTTTATTTTTGCCCTTGCCACACAGCTTGGGAGACCAGGGATTGAACCTGAGCCATGGTTGTGAAAGTGTGGAGTCCTAACCGCTGGAACGCAAGAGACATCCCTAAGCAGCTTTTGGAAATTTAGAAGTTCTCAGAACTCTGGGCCCGTATTTCTTTAGTTCGTTTACTTTTTAAGGTATCCATACATAAAGTGTACACATCATAAGTGTACAATTCAGTGAATTTTAACATGATCAACCCCCATGGGGGCTTCCCTGGCGGCTCAGCGGTAAAGAATCTGCCTGCAATGCAAGAGTCGCAGGAGACGCAGGTTCGATCCCTGGGTTGGGAAGATTCCCTGGCAGAGGGCATGCAACCCACTCCAGTACTCTTGCCTGGAGAATCCCATGGACAGAGGAGCCTGGAGGGCTACACACAGTCCATGGGGTTGCAAAGAGCCAGACACGACTGAAGCGCCTGAGTGCACACAGGCGTGAACACCCACGTGAAGATGACCCAGGCTGAGATACTGAACCTTTCTGCCCCCTAGGCTGCATTCTGGTGGAACTGGTGTGGCTGCCCCTCAGACAGGGCGCGCGCTCCGTACTTCACCACAGTCCCCACCCTGCCCTGTTGCCTCACTACTCATCTGCCTATTACCTGTGTGGGCACTGGGCCGAGGTGCATGGTATCTCATTGGCTCCTGGCTGCACTGCGAGTCTGCACCCTTCCCTTCCCGTCTCCCAGAGGAGAGCAGGACTTCCGCGAGGTCGCCCACCCCAGGGATCACACAGCTGATTCCAGGAAGCGGGGGCCTCAGTTCACATCCATGAGAGCCCAGGCTTTTCCTCAAACTGGGGCCCTTGAGTCAGGCTCCTGGCTCCTTGCGCAGTGAAAGACTGGGAGGCTGGAAGAGCCCGCAGGGTAGCAGAGGTGGCCTGGACTGGATGTGAGCCCCTCCAGTCTGCCCAGGAAGGGAGCCAGCAGTGGGCCCTGGAGTTCCCAGAGAATTAGCATTCTTGTCAGCAGAGAAGGAGGCAAGAATATAATTAAAACTTTGCCCTTGCAATAGCCGATTCATTTGAATTTTATCCCACATGGTTGAAGGAGGACAGAAAAATGCAGAGATGCGCAGCCTTGGTTCTTGCCTTTCTTGGGCCACTCCACTGCTCGAGCCCCATTTTCCCCTTAGTATTCAGTCTTCTAACACTTATTGAGGACCTACCAGATGCCCTCCAGGCCCTCACAGTGAGAAAGACAGAGTTCAAGGCTGTGGTTCCCGCCAGGAGAAACAGCAACAGACTGTGACGACTGTGTTTCCCGGGGCTGCTGTGACAAGTTGTCACAAACGGAGTGGCTTAAAACAGCATGAATTTAGCGTCTTACAGCTCCAGAGGTCAGAAGTCTGAACCGTGGCAGCAGGAGGCAGCAGGGCCAGCTCCCGGCTGGGGGAGAATTCCCATCCTGGCCTTTGCTAGCTTGCGTCTCCCAGCTCACGGCGCCGTCCTCCAACTTCAGAGCCAGGGCACAGCATCTTCCAGGTTCTGTCCCCCTCGGAGCCTCCTGATGCTGTCTTATGAGGACTCCCGTGATTACCAGGACAGTCCCCCTAGCTCAGGATCTTTTTCCCACCTGCCGAGTCCCTTTGGCCATGGAAGGTGGTATGTTCATAGGCTCTGGGAATGAGGCTGGGGACCTCTGGGTGGGGTCATTACTCTGCTGCCCACATTCACCAAGGGTGACTTCAGAGGTGCGTGCTCTGGGAACGCTATAGGCCCTGGAGGGTGAGTGGAAGGAGGTGTGTTGGGTGGAGGGGTGGCTGGGGGGCACAGCCGGGGTGGAGGCTCAGCGGTGAGAGGCTCTGGGCTCCGGGCAGCAAGGAGATGCCAGACCAGAAGGATCTGGGAAGACCAGGTTACGGGGCGAGGGGGGTGTGGCCAGAGCGGGGCTGAGCCGCAGGCGCCTGGGAGATGCCAGCAGGGTCCAGGCCTGCCCTGGGCAGCCAGGGATGAGAAGACCGACCCCAAGCCACTCCTGCTTGTCCTCTGGGAACAGCTGGAGCTGAGACACAACTCTCTCCTCCCGTGAGGTGTGAATCTTCAGGCCGCTGCAGTCCCCTCTCTGACCTAGAGTCTGCTACCATCGAGGCCCAGTGGCATTTGCCTCCTGTCAGCCCCCTGGGCTGCTGTTTTCCTTAGAGCGGAGAGAGATTTCTCTGCAACTGGGCCCTAGTTAAAAAGAAGCAAAACTACGTTGGTCCAAGAGGGTCATGGATTTCAAGGCAAATGGGAGACTGTTTCCTGCTGAGCTACATGCGATATAAGACGTAGGACCTGATCAGAACCCAGCGTTGTGCTGAGGCAGGTGGCTTCCAGAGCTAGACTGCCTGGGGCTCAGATCTGCCCCTTGGAGACTGCTTTTTGTTTGGGGTGTTTTTTTTTTTTTTTGACTGCACCATGCGGAATCTTAGTAGCCTGACCAGGGATCAGAGCTGTGCCCACTGCACTGGGAGCGCAGAGCCTTACCCACCGGGCCACCAGGGGCATCCTAGGTCTGTGCTGTGGGTCACCCACTCCTCTCTCGCGTCAGTTTCCCCCTCTAGGTGGGGTGTGTTGTTGTGAGGGTGTGAGGCTGGCCCCTGGCATCCTGCAGGTGGTCAGGGAGACAGGCTGCCACTGCGGGGTGCCCACAGGCTGCGAGCCGGGATCCAGTGCCTGCTTATCACTCTGCCCAGTCAGCTGGGGGCTCCAGGGAGCCCAGGACCACTCTGCTCCCGTATCATTGTGACCCGCTGAGGGCTGGGAGGCTTGAGAACCGTGGGGTGACCTCTCAAGCCAGAAAAAACAAAGTCACTGAGCCACTGCTGTGAGCCAGGGACTCTACATGCTTTAAATGGAAGAGCTTGCCTACCCTTTGCCGCAGAGCAAAGTCTTGGTATTGGTCCTGTCCTGTAGAGCGGCTAGAGCACAGAGGTGATGGGACTTGCCCGGGGCCACACAGCTGGCGAGTGGCGGAGCTGGGATTACAGAAGTCTGTTCCAGACCCCTCCACAGTGCTGGGCGCTGGCCCCCATCTGGCCCTGGCCCTGCGCTGAGTCCTGGGCCTTTGTCATGAGGATTTGGGCACATCAGAACTCATACCTGTGTTTAGACCATGTGACTGTCCCTGCTCTCACCACCCCCCCTTCCCTTCCTTCCTTCCCTCGCTTCTGATACTAAAAGTGGCTCATTTTCACCGTGGAGACAATCACGTGGAAGTCACCTCTGCTCCCAAGGGTGGCCACAGGCCCCAGCGCCTCCTGTGCCCGCTCCTCCCCGCTCCGTGTGGGTGCCTGGCAGTTTCGTCCCACTGCCCCCATCAGCTTTCCTGGCCAGGTTCAGCCTCTCCTGGGCCACGGCCTGGCCGGCCTGCCCTCCCTGGCAGGCGTTTTGGAGGCGGATCAGACCTCGTGAGCGCACATTCCTCCGCGTCCCTCTCACTCCCCACCACAGCATTAACTCAGGGAGCGTAAAATTGGAATCGGCTGCGGGGAGGGGCTGTAGGACTTCTTCTGTGCTTTACAGCCAGATGTGCCAGCCGGTGAGACCAGGGGAAGCGGCCCGGCCTGGGGCTCCTCGTCTCCGCCTCCACCCAGCTTGCGCGCGCACACACACACACACATAGCCGTGCACACACACACACTTGATGGGCCTTATTCAGAGCCTTCCAGCTCTGCCCTTGCCAGAACCACAAGGCAGCAGCCACATAGGGGCGCTGCCGTCCTGGCTTCATCCAGGGTCTTCTTGCTAAGGACGCAGTTATCATTCGTTGACTCACGCATGCATGCGTGCATTCCTGTGTGTGCATTCGTGCACACGTGCGTTCACACATGCACGCATTGTGTGTGCGCGCCTTCATTCACGTGTGCATCCATGCGCGTGTGCACTCATACATACATGCATTATTCACGCGTGTGCGCCTTCATTCACGTGTGCCTCCATGCGTGTGTGCACTCATACATACATGCATTATTCACGCGTGTGCGCCTTCATTCACGTGTGCCTCCATGCGTGTGTGCACTCACTCATACATACATGCATTATTCACGCGTGTGTGCCTTCATTCACGTGTGCCTCCATGCGTGTGTGCACTCACTCATACATACATGCATTATTCACGCGTGTGTGCCTTCATTGACGTGTGCCTCCATGCGTGTGTGCACTCACTCATACATACATGCATTATTCACGCGTGTGTGCCTTCATTGACGTGTGCCTCCATGCGTGTGTGCACTCACTCATACATACATGCATTATTCACGCGTGTGTGCCTTCATTGACGTGTGCCTCCATGCGTGTGTGCACTCACTCATACATACATGCATTATTCACGCGTGTGTGCCTTCATTGACGTGTGCCTCCATGCGTGTGTGCACTCACTCATACATACATGCATTATTCACGCGTGTGTGCCTTCATTGACGTGTGCCTCCATGCGTGTGTGCACTCACTCATACATACATGCATTATTCACGCGTGTGTGCCTTCATTGACGTGTGCCTCCATGCGTGTGTGCACTCACTCATACATACATGCATTATTCACGCGTGTGTGCCTTCATTGACGTGTGCCTCCATGCGTGTGTGCACTCACTCATACATACATGCATTATTCACGCGTGTGTGCCTTCATTGACGTGTGCCTCCATGCGTGTGTGCACTCACTCATACATACATGCATTATTCACGCGTGTGTGCCTTCATTGACGTGTGCCTCCATGCGTGTGTGCACTCACTCATACATACATGCATTATTCACGCGTGTGTGCCTTCATTGACGTGTGCCTCCATGCGTGTGTGCACTCACTCATACATACATGCATTATTCACGCGTGTGCGCCTTCATTGACGTGTGCCTCCATGCGTGTGTGCACTCACTCATACATACATGCATTATTCACGCGTGTGCGCCTTCATTGACGTGTGCCTCCATGCGTGTGTGCACTCACTCATACATACATGCATTATTCACGCGTGTGCGCCTTCATTGACGTGTGCCTCCATGCGTGTGTGCACTCACTCATACATACATGCATTATTCACGCGTGTGCGCCTTCATTGACGTGTGCCTCCATGCGTGTGTGCACTCACTCATACATACATGCATTATTCACGCGTGTGCGCCTTCATTGACGTGTGCCTCCATGCGTGTGTGCACTCACTCATACATACATGCATTATTCACGCGTGTGCGCCTTCATTGACGTGTGCCTCCATGCGTGTGTGCACTCACTCATACATACATGCATTATTCACGCGTGTGCGCCTTCATTCACGTGTGCCTCCATGCGTGTGTGCACTCACTCATACACACATGCATTATTCATGCGTGTGCGCCTTCATTCACGTGTGCACCCATGCGTGTGCGCAATCACTCATACATACATGCATTATTCATGCGTGTGCGCCTTCATTCACATGTGCATCCATGCGTGTGTGCACTCACTCATATACATGCATTATTCACATGTGTGCGCCTTCATTCACGTGTGCACGCCTGCACCCACACATACATGCATTTTCCTGTGCGCATTCCTCCACTCACGCGCGCATGCATTCCTGCCTCCGCCATCCAGCTGAGCAGGCCCTAGTCGTGGCCTTGTGAACAGCACTGACTCAGCACCTGCTCTTCCAGAACTCACATTCTGGAAGGAGATGGACCCTGAACTGGCAGACAGGAAGTTGAGAGGGAGAGGAGAGCTAAGAAGACGGGGCCTGGGCAGCTCTGCGGTGTGGCCGTTAGCCTAGGTGGTTGGGGAAGGCCCCTCTGTGGAGCACCCAGTGGACCCAGGGCCTAGGAGACAAGCGGGGTTCACCCATGGAGAAGAGAGAGGTGCCTGGGCATGGAGGGAGCTGCTACAAAGGCCCCAAGGAGAGTGAGGCTGGAGTTTTTGAGGAGCCAGAGGGAGGCCTGGGTGGGACACAGGGAAAGAGGGCAGAGCGGGAGCTGGGCCTTGCTGGGCCTTGCTAGGGGGACGGGCCTGGGGCTTTCCATCTGCAGAAGGGAGGCTTCCCTGTGCGGCCTGGCGCTGAGAGGGTCTCCTGCCTCTTCCTGGTGCAGGAAAACCTTCTGCATTTTCCTGTGGAAGCAGAGAGGCCCACAGAGGGGAGGCTTGTCTGAGATGGACCTGGAGGCGCCACCTTTGGCAGCCTTCCCGGGTGTACAAGCAGTGCACACACACGTGGCACATGTGAACACACGCACACGTACACACAACACACACACAGGCACACAGACTCAGACACCGATGCCGGCGCAAGTGCGCCCAGCCCACAGGCCTGCCAGGAGTCGCAAACAAGTGGGCCCGCACAGCCTTGTTTCCGACGTTCTGCATTTATTGCTAACATTGTTAAAAACTAGGCATTTTTCATGAAATCTGAATGTCCTGTTTTTTCTTTTTAAATGATGTTATCTGGCATTAATTGAGCTCTTAATATGCCCTGAGCACTAAACTGCTGAGCAGGGTTGATACTGTTATGATTCCTGCTTCACAGATAATAAAATTGGGGGCAACAGAAATGAAGTAACCTGCAAAAGGCATATGACCAGTGAGTGGTAGACCCTGGGTTCTAGTCCAGTGGGTCTGACCCCAGCCTTCTCTTTTCTTTTCTCAGTATTGGAGGTTTTGCAGTAGAGCCCCAAGCTGAGTGACCCCCAGGGGCCAGGGACCTCGTATTTCAGCTCACCCAGCCTGTTCTCAGCCTGTTTCACTCGCTTGTCACCTGCCTGCCCCTTGCCGGTTTCTGAGTGTGAGACTCCCCAGTACTCATCAAATATTAAACCAAGCAATTTCGGGGAATTCCCTGGTGGCCCAGGGGTTAGGATTACACGCTTCCCACTGCCGGGGGCACAGGTTTGATCTCTGGTCGGAGAACCAAGAGCCCACAAGCTGCGTGGTGTGACCAAAAAACCAAAAGAGAGCGATTTCGAAAAACTTCGTTTTCCGTAAAGAAGGTCGTGCAGCCCGAGTGCCTTCTCTGCTGCTGCCTGGCTGTGTGACTTTGGGCAGGTGGTCCGACCTCTCTGACCGTTGGTTTCTCCTGTCTGTAAAATAGTCTAAACAGAGGGTCACTAGGGGGAGAAGGGGAAAAGATAGGAGTGGAGGCTCGGCCTGGCGGGGGCCCGGGAGGGGATGTCACTGTTACCGGCAGAGTTTCTGAAGGAGCTCCCAGCAAGGCACCAGCGAGCCTAAGGTCTCCCAGAGACTGGCGCCCGTGGGGCAGGCCAGAGGGAGGCTGGAGGCAGCAGCTGCTGGCTGCCAAGGGAGGCAGCCGTGGCATCTTGTCTCTCCGCTCCCTCGACAGGCCTTTGTCAAGATGGTCAGACGACACGTCTCCTTCCTGGAGGCCCACGTGCTCCAGGCCGAGCGGGACCACGGGGCCCTCTCGCAGACCCTGCGGAAGTGGCTGGGCTCCTCGGGGCTCCCTGCGCTCGGGAACGTGAGTATCCCCACCTCCCCTCCCCCTCCCAGACCCCGGAGCGGGAGCCAGGAGAGGGGCACCGGAAAAGGGAGTTCAAAGGGCACGGCTGGCTTCTGCAGACAGGAAGCGGTGTCTGGCTGGCTGGGCCGGGGCTGGCTGGGGGGCCGGGGCATCGCAGACTCCCTGGGGTGACCCCGTGTGCCCTGATTGGTGGTGCTGTGGCTGCCCGCCCCCTCATCCACCGTTTAGTAAATGGCTGCTGTTTGCTGAGCACAGGTCTGTCAGGAGTTCCCATGATGGTTAGAAACAGCTCCTGGCCCTTCCTTCCGCATATGAGGCTCAGGGCCATTTCCAGAATTCAGGTGGGGTTCCCCTTCCCAGGGCACAAGTCACCCTGCAGCGGACCAGAAGGGCAGGGCACAGAGGGAGGGGCAGCGAGCCCACAGCTGCCTAAGGCCTCTCCCTCCCACACTGCTACTAACTTAGACTCCTCCCTATGCGAAAGGAAGGGTCACTGTGCCCCTTATACTGGTGGGAAAACTGCTATGTGCTGCTTACCTGCTTGCCTCCAGGTGAGGGGACTGGCCCCAAGCCAGGAGCAGCTGGATCGTGGCATCAGAGTTAATAGTCTCAGAATTCTTACTGATCCTTTAGAGCCCAAATTAATGTCACCTCCTCTGAGAAGCCCTCTGGGATTGCGCTCGCTCTAGACAGATGCGCCCAATGACAGTGATGTTGGGAGCAGCTTCCCTGGTCCTCCTCTCCCTCAAGTTATGGTGACTATTATGGTGACCAGGGGCCCCCCAGCCACATGGTGCTCTGCCCACTGATGGCAGAAGCGCCACGGGGGAGGGAGGGCAGAGGTCCGTGACTGCCGGCCGTCCGCAGCGGGTGTCCTAACACGGGGCCTGCTGGGTCCTGGTCTCTGTGCCTTGCAGCCTTTTTCTGTGACCTGCAGGCTTCCCTCTGTGGTTGGCACCAGTGTCTTTCTACAGTGGCAAGGCTTGGAGGGGAGAGTCAGGCAGCTGAGGCCAGCGCTAGTGCTGGGGTTGGAACTCAGGCCTGTGGGGCTGTGCCGTGGGGTCCCCCGCCCACTTCTGCTGTGGGATCCCATCAGGGTGTGGCCGGACACGCTGGGACCTGCAGCCTCTCATCTCTGCCAGACTCGGGGGGCCCCCTAGCCCTACCTGTGGTGACTTGTTCCAGGAAACGCGTCCCAGCCAGGGCTGGTGAGTCATTCAGCGACCCTGGCGTGTTGATCTTGGCCCCAGGAGGGCTTTGTGTGGTCCAGGGGATGCGGGTGAGTGTGCGCACACGCGAGTGCAAAGCCGAGGTTTCCAGGGCTGCATCTGCACCCGGGGCGCCAGCGGCAGGGGCTCTTCTAGATAAAGAGTCGTCACAGCTTGCCCTGGGGCCCAGACCCGCCAGCATCTCACAGCCCATCCTGTGAGGGAGGGCTAGTCGTCAGATGAGGACGCTGCCCACCCAGAATGTAGTGGAGCTGCGATTTGAACCAGCGGAGCTGGCACACTGCAGTGCCTGGTCCTGCCGAGTCTCTCTGAGCCCGGTTCTGACTGCTGCGGCTGTGGTCTGGGGTGGGGGTCCTTGAAGAGCCCCCACGTGGGCCCCTGTTTCTTCTATCTGGAAGAACCCACCCAGCCAGGGTTTCACGCTGTGTCCAGGCGGTTCCCCTCCATCCCTGCCGAGGTGGACGCCTCGTTGACCACTGCCCTCACCCTTGGAGGCCACACAGGTCCCCCCTGGCAGCGAGGAGCCCTCCGAATTCTGCTTTCCTGCCCCCACTCACCCTCCTTGCCCCATGCAGTGAGGGGCTGGTGCCGGGCAAGGGCTCTTGGGCTGAGGGTCCTGCCCCAACTCCTTTGGAAGCTGACCCCCTCAAAGGAAATGGGCCGCTCATTCCTGGAGTTAGGGGTATCAGTGGGGGGGCCTCCCTCCAGGGCCCACTCAGGTAGGAGGCCCTCCGCCCTCCCCCCCCCCCCGGGGCTGGGCAGGGGCCTTTTGGGGGGTTTGCCCCCTCCCTGCTCGGCCATCTGCTGGAGCAGGCGTCCTGGGGAGGGTGGGGGGGGCGGGGTCTGCAGTTCGGCCAACTCAGCCAGTGCCACCTGCCCTCCTGGCCTCCCTTCTCCATCTTTCCTTTCCCTCACTCTGCAGCTAAAGTGAGGAGGCCAGGGAAGGCGCAGGGCACGGGGCCAGGGTCTCCCAGCACACCAGCAACGGGGCCAGAAAGCCCCACCGCACCCCTGCCTGTGGGACTCGGTGCTGGCCGAGGCCTGGGCCAGCCCGGGGATGCCAGCTGAGTGTCCCTCCTCGTCACGTGCTCCCCCCGAAGCCTAGACCTTTGGCCTCCGACTTGAACTGCCAGAGAAGTCCGTGGTCAGTGCCCAGACCAAGGTGAGGGCTGGCCTGGTGCCCCGAGCCCTCTGTGCCTAGACATAAAAATGTACACACTTCTAGGCTTCAGTTTTCATGCTAACGCACACTGTTTTCATGGTACGAAGGTTCGTGTTTCCGTGCTGTATGGCAGGAAAGTTTTCCCTGGTGCTTTTATGTCGATTCTTACAGTGCTGCAAACCTCTAACTCAGAATCGCACCTCTCTTTGGCGATGGCATTTTTTTGCTGTGTGACTGTGGGTGAGTCTCTTAGCCTCTGCAGGCCTTAGGCTGCTTGCGTGTCGGTCATCATGGGCTTGATCATGAAACAGTCTGCCTGCTAGAAAACTGGTTTCGATTTGATGTGTGATGAAGAGGCCTCCTCCACTGAAGCAGTGGGAAGAAAAAGAAGGAAGAGTCCAGAACTCTCAGACGGGGGGTTCCGAGCATTGGTGGGTCTGCAAAGTCAGCTGCGCCTTTAAATAAGGGTTCAGGACAGACTGCCTGGGTTCTCCGGGGTGAGCAGGTTTCGTGGTGGTGGTGACAGAGAGCAAGCCCTGCAGTGCCGGCTGCTGTTCTCAGCCCCAGTACCCCACGAGGGAGGTGCTGGTATTAATCCCGGCCAGGGAACTCAGGCGCAGAGAGGTTTAGTCACTTAGCCAGGGCCACACAGCCGGGCGTCATGATAGGAATCTGCTGCTTGAGTCTGTCCGTCCTTATCTTGGGAGAGAGCCGTGACCTCTTACTTCAGGAAGCACATGTCCAGTAGGAGAATAGAGGCAATGACCAAATCCTCAGAAAATTCAGTAACTGGACATTTCTAAAGAGGGCCTGGCTTGCTCTGAGGGATGACCTCTAAGGAAGGGCCACGTAAGCTGAGACCTGGACGCTGAGTGAGAGAAGTTCAGTTCCCTGAAGTCAAAAGCAGGGATGTTCCCAGCAGTGGGGATGGCGGGCCCGGAGGCTCTAGGGTGGGGCGAGCTTGGGTCCTGAGGAACAGCGGTGAGTCCCGAGTGGGGAGCCGGGGAGGGTGTAGGAGATGAGGTGGGGGGCAGCCTGGACAAGAGCAGGGGTCTGGGGCCACACAGGGGGTCCGAGCACTAGTCCAAGGGTGGCAGGGAGCCTCGGGAGGGCTCGGAGCCAGGGAGTGACTTGGTAGATGTGTGCTGCTTTAGGGAGTTTCCAGGGCTCATTCTCTACCCTGAGCTCAGGCTGGCATTTGGGGTCAGTGCTGTCTTGTTTAAACTTGACCACGAGAGCCAAGCCGGGCACAGGCGTGCCCTCCAAGCTTGAGAGTTCAGCTGTTAGGACTGCATTTCCTTGGCCTGGAAACCCTGCATGCTGTGCCCAGAGCTTCCTGAGACCCTTGCCTTGCCGGGTCTCGGGGCCTTTGTCCGATTGGGAGAGAGAACAGGGGCTCTCGGCGGGTGCACAGGTCTCCCGGCATGTGTCTGGTCCCAAGACCCTGCCTGAGGAGGCGGCCCCCCTGCCCGTGCACACAGGGCCTCTCACATCTGGAGATCATTTCAGGCACATGTGGGAGTGAAAGTGAGATGGGGCTACAGGCGTGTGGCCTTGGAGGGGGCGTGGAGAGCATGCCAGGGGTCGCCATGCCCCCCAGCTCCAGGTCCTGGTGACGGCCGAGTGCCCCCCATGGTGTCCTGACCACGCCAGGCCCTCCACTCAGTGCCTGCACCCAGAGGCACGGAGCAACCTCACTAATTTGTTGTCAGCCACTGTTTTCCGCCAAACCAAAACATCTTGTTCACGAGGTGTCATTTTGATTAATTTCCCGATGGATAACAGTATAGCGTTTTCCAAGGAAGGCTGTCTGGCTAAGAGCAAAACCACTTGGGGCCAAGTCCTGACACGGCACAGCGCAGGCCGCCGGGGTGGACTGTGGCCTGGGCGCGACTTGCGGCCACCCAACCCACCTGTCCGCCCCGCACCTGCCCACAGGGCCATCCGGTAACACAAACGGGTGTGTTCCGCCAGGTGTGAGCAGTAGGGAGTGGTGCCGACTGCGGCGAATTGCAGAGCCTGTGCCTTAATGACAGGGGTGGCGAATTTCAGAAGCAGCCTTTGCAGAAACGGGATCAAAGAGGGCCAGGTTTTCCTATTTGGGGGAGCACGCTGCGCATGTAGAGTTTTATATGAGTCTTGTAATGTCCAAAACTCAGCAACTAACTTTTCTCACTGTTAAACATTTCAGGGGGGGAAAATGTGTTGTGCCCTGGGTCACACCCAGCACACTCCCCAGCTCTGGATTTGGGGCTGATGGCCGGTATCCCAGAGCCCCCTCCCCCGCCCCACTTCAGAGGCATTTGGAACGAGGGATGAGGGGAAAGCTCGTGGTGTCTTCCTCCACTTTGCACCAGCCCCAGCAGGGGCCCTCAGCTTTCTGCAGCAGCGGGATGAGCAACAGGCAGTTTTATTGGGTGTCTACTCCAGCTCCAAACCATGGTAGTTGTATTGAGTACTTTAAGGCTTCCCTGGTGGCTCAAATGGTAGAGAGTCCACCTGCAGTGTGGGAGACCTGGGTTGGATCCCTGGGTTGGGAAGATGTCCTGGAAGAGGCCATGACGGCCCGCTCCAGCGTTCTCACCTGGAGAATGCCATGGACAGCGGAGCCTTGCGGGCTGTAGTCCACGGAGTCACAGAGTCAGACAACCGAGCAACTCGGCACATGCAGCATGTTGCGTACTTTGGCGAAGGACTTTCTGTGCCATGTCTCAACGTCCCGTAACAGCCCCAGAGGTAAAGGGTATCATCTGAGAAAGGGGCCTGAGGCTCAGAGCGGGCTGTTGCCTTGCCCAGGGTCAGACAGCGTAGGCAGCAGAGACAAGATATGACCCAGCTTTGACCTTGTTCAGGGTCTCTCGCTTCTCTCTGTGACCTTCCCAGGTGCAGGAACCACAGCCTAGATGGTGGAGGCTGCAAACTGGAGACCCCTGGGCCCGGTCTGCCCCACCAACATGTGTCCTTTGGCCAGCTCGGTATATGTACATGTTTAATTTGAATTAGCTGCCAGCATCTAAAAAAGGAAACTTTACATAAGAATGTAGACCTCTGGCTTCTCTTGAGAAAACAGAAGGGGGACTTCCCTGGTGGTCTGGCGGCTAAGATTGTGCACTCCCAATGCAGGGGTGCCCAGGTTTGACCGCTTGTCAGGGAACTAGATCCCACATGCCATGACTGAGACCTAGTGCAATCAAATAAAATATAAATAAAAATACAAAAAAGAAAAAGCGGAGGTCTGGGCACACGAGCAGCACCCCGCTGAGCCACCAACTGGCCTATGGCACCCTTTATCTTTACCTGCCTGTGGGCACTTGAGTTTCCTACTGGGTTGAGCGCCTAGTAGATGTTTAATAAGCGTTCATCAGAGGATGCTCTGAAGGCGTCCATGGCCCTTGGAGGCCCCCTCCCCTCGGGTCCCTCTGGGGGTGGTCCCCAGGCAGTGGAGAGCTGGGCCGGACAGGGCCCACGTCTGCCCAGCGGCCTGGGGCCGCCCCCTGGGCTTCCCTGGAGGTGGTGGAGGCTGTGGGCGGAGCTGCCCTGCCAGGCCCTCCTGCAGGCGGCCTCGGTGCCAGGCTTGGCGCTGCCCCGCCCCTGCCATTCCCCCACCCCGCCCCCAGCTCGCCCCGCCCCGCCCGGCCCTGGGGAGGCAGGGGCCCCCTGCCCCGCCCTCTCGCTGCGCCCAGTGCCCTGGAGGGGTGACTCCCGGAAGGAGGCCCGGCCTGGCTGGGNCTCCTTTGGCTTCATCACATTTCAGCCCATCTTATCCACCCACCTCACCAATCCCAGACCCACTTTTAAAGATCCCAAGGCAATTATTTGAAAAGTTAAAGGACCAGGTAGTTCAGGTTCAAGTGTCAGGAGGATGGAAAGAACCTGAGAAGAGTTCGCTAGAAACGTTCACAGAGGGACTGAGTCTCAGAAGATGGGTAAGTGCTGACGGTGGTGAGGAAGGAGGTGCTGGAGGAGGAAGCCGCTGCCCTGGGGGGCGGCCGACACTAGGGTGGGGAGTGACTGTAGGAGCCGGTTTCTGTAACTCCGAGGTCAGAGCGACTGGTGAGACTCCATTGTTGGAGGCAGAGGTGGTTTCTGGGGGCCTCTCAGTCGGAGCAGAGTAACTGAGGCGACTGCGTTCAGTCTCGTTGTAACTCCTTAGTAGCTATAGTAGTAGTAGCAGCTTAGTCCTATCCGACTTTACATGGACTGTGACCAGTCGGGCTCCTCTGTCCAGGGGATTCTCCAGGCAAGAATACTGGAGTGGTAGCCTATCCCTTAGGCAATGGCACCCCACTCCAGTACTCTTGCCTGGAAAATCCCATGGGCGGAGCAGCCTGGTGGGCTGCAGTCCATGGGGTCGCTAAGAGTCAGACATGACTGAGCGACTTCACTTTCTCTTTTCACCTTCATGCATTGGAGAAAGAAATAGCAACCCACTCCAGTGTTCTTGCCTGGAGAATCCCAGGGACGGGGGAGCCTGGTGGGCTGCCGTCTATAGGGTCACACAGAGTCGGACACTACTGAAGCGACTTAGCAGCAGCGGCAGCAGCAGCAGCCTATCCCTTCTGCAGAGGATCTTCCCAACGCAGGGATTGAGCCCCGCTCTCCTGCATTGTAGGCAAACTACCATCTGAGCTACAGGGAAGATCGGACTAACCCCTTTCCTCCTCACACCTCTGTGAAGTAGTTGTCCTTCTCATTCCCATTTTTTGAGTCAGCTAAGGAGCTGAGAGCTCAGAGGAATGGCTCAGGTGGAAGAGCACTGTGTGGGAGTGGGCAGAGCAAGGAGACTCCTTAAGGAGATTGGCCCCAGTCTGGTGGTTCTTCATTTCTGGGTGTGCAGGAGCCCTAAGCTGTCTGCCGCAGGGCCGTGTGTCTCGGGGTGACTGGAGAAGGTGTACCCGGCAGGTGAGCCATTTAGGAGGTCTTGGCAATGGCCCAGAGATGATAACTTGATGAAGCCTTGGCTTTCAGAAGCACAGACCAGGGAAGTGACAGTGTGCTTTGACGTTTCAAGAATGGATGAGGCAAAGCTGCCTAAAGTCATTTTTAATCGAAGACTGAGGAAGGGCCAACGCTTTTATATGCAAATGAATAGAACAGAAGGAAAGTAAGCATGACCATTTATGTACAACAAAACATCATCCTGTCCTGTTAACAGGCAGAGAAAATCAACACATATTTGTTTAATCTCCACATTGTGTAAGTCACCATGCCTTTGTATAACAAAAAAGGTATATATTCAAAATTACCATTAATTAAAGATTAATTATGAGGACTTGCCTGGTGGCTCAGTGGTGAGAAGTCTGCCTGCCAATGCAGGAGATGTGAGTTCAATTCCTGGGCCGGGAAGATCCCCTGGAAAAGGAAACGGCAACTGCTCCAGTACTCTTGCCTGGAGAATCCCATGGATAGAGGAGACTGGTGGGTCACAGTCCATGGGGGTCACAAAGAGTTGAACACGCCTTAGCGACTAAACTTAGCGAGAAGTCAAGCAACTTCACTCACTCACTCACCAGAGACTCTAGTCCTTTTGTTACATTTTGGTTTTATCCTGGGGGTCAACTATTGTGACGTTTTTGTTTGTAGGATGGGGAGGGAGGGAGGACTGGTTCCCATGGTACTGTCCCACTACTCAAGTAGGACATTTAGGCCCCTTTATTTCAAATGTGTTAATTTCCCTGGTAGCTCAGACGGTAAAGCATCTGCCTGCAATTCGAGAGACCTGGGTTTGATCCCTGGGTTGGGAACATCCCCGGAGAAGGAAATGGCAACCCTCTCCAGTACTCTTGCCTGGAAAATGCCATGAATGGAGGAGCCTGATAGACTACAGTCCATGGGGTTGCAAACAGTCAGATTCGACTCAGCAAGTTGCAAACAGTCAGATTTGACTGAGCAACTTCACTTTCACTTTAGCAACTAAACAACAACAATTTGAATTCAGAGTTATCTAACTTGTTAAGGCCTCTTCAGTCTATGTCACTGGGGGACTCCTCTCCCTCCTCACTTCCTTTTGTTTCTCACCTTGATTAGGGCGCTTCTGTCCAGGACACGGAGAATCACTGGGGTAGGGTGTTGCAGTAGTAACTGAAAGAAGCAACGGATGTGGAAACATTGCCGTTAACAGCAAATATTTTATCCTTGGAAAAATATTTTATGCCTGCTAGTACTGAAGAGACAGTAGTGAACAAGACAAAAAATGTTATCTTTATGGAATTTCCGATTTATTTGTTTAAATTGGCCACACCACACAGCTTGTGGGTTCTTGGTTCCCCAAGTCCAGGGGTTGAACTCAGACCCTTGGCAGTGAAAACCAAAGTCATTGAAAATGGAAGTCGCTGTAGTTGTATGTAACCATTGCATTGGACTGCCAGGGAATTCCCAGAATTTACATTTTAGAGGGGAAAGTAAGATAGAACTGTGTTCAGTAAACAAGGAAAAATGAGAGCAGGAAAGGGAAATAGGAAGTACACGTGGATTCAGCTTTGGGTGAGATGTTTCAGGGAAGGTGTCACTGCAGGAAGATGGGGATAGGGGGAGTGTGTAGGCTCTGGGGGCATGGGTAGTATGGGCAGAGTAGTATGGGTACTGGTTCCTGTTTTAGACACGAAGTGGGGGAGGTGGAGGCGGCTGCCAGTGTGGCCCAAGCAGCAAGTGGGAGTGTGAGAACACCAGGTCGGAGTCAGAGGGCTCGACTTTGGAGAGGCCAGCACTAGAAGGGCTCCTCTGCAGAGGGTGCTTAGACCCCCAGGTAGGGAAGTCAGCCAGGCATCTGGACATGGGAGTTTCAAGTTTAGGTCTGGCCTAAAAATAGTAACTTGGGGGTCAACACTGCATGGATGGTGTTAAACCCAGACTTCATTGATGAGTGCGGACAGGAAAAAAGGCTATGGGGTGGCTTCCAGGGCATCACGTGGTAAAGGAGACACAATGGCCCAGTGAAGCAAGAGGAAACCCTGCTGCGGGGTCTGGAGGCTGAGTGAGGACAGCAGGTCAGGGGGACAGAGCTGTGGACTTGTCACATGTTCCTGGGGCCTAGTGTGCAGCATGTCTGTCCATTTCTTTCAGGGGAGCAGGCTGCTGGGTCCTGAGAGGGGGTGGGACCTACTCACCTGCATTCCAGACCTGGGTCCAAGGCAGCAAGTAGAGAGCAGGTGGGGTGGATGCTGGAACCTTGGTGAAGCTTCTTATTAGTTATGTTTTCTTCCTGAAATCAGAAGCAGCTGAGCTGGAAGAGGGAGCATTGAGGAGACAGGAGAGGGTATAAAGTAGTCTTGAGAAGGGCAGAGAGTGAGTCCTGTACTGGATTAAAGCAGTGATTCTCTAGGTGTGGGCAGGGACGCCTCAAGATTGCTTGGGGATTCTTCAGAGTCAGAGCCATTTTCATGATAAAAACTAAGGCTTGTTTTTTTTTTAAACCTTTTGGCCATGCCACACAGCATGTGGGATCTTAATTCCCCAACCAGGGATTGAACCCTGGCCCCCTGCATTATCAGCACAGAGTCTTAACCACTGGATCACCAGGGAAGTCTGTTTTTTTTTGTTTTTTATTGCCTTTTTAAACTCTCATTCTCTCACTAGTACACAAGTGGAGTCTTCCAGATATGTGATCATCTAACAGAGAGCATAGCAGACACAGAAATGAGAAATCAGCTGTTTTCTATTAAGCCAGACATTAAAAAGATAACGTAAAATTGTTCAAATAATGACATTCTTGTCACTGAATTTTCTTTTGTTTTTGAAAATAGTGACTTTTGGTTTAAAAAAGTCATTCACATTAATATTTAACTGATTTTTTAAAAATGAACAAATATCTTACCCTTTTAAAAATCAATAGATTTAAGTCTTGGGGTCTTCAGTAATTTTTGAGTGTAAAGGGGAAAGGGATGCTAAGATTTGCTGGTCTCCAGAAATGTGCTGTGACTTTTGCTATTGCTCAGGGTCCTGAGGACAAGCTTGATGCATGTGTGAGAGGAGTTGAGGGCGCTCTTCTGGGGTCCACCAGGATTGTGCTTCCACTGACTGAATAGGAAAGTGAGGGGCAGAGCTCTCTGGGGAGGGAGGCAGGTGTGGAAATGCTGATTTGGGAGTGTTGTGGTCAGACACGCTGGTGAGGCAGCCACTCAGCAGCTCCAGAGCCAGGTAAAGAGTATTCCTCTGAGAGCAAAATTAAAAGTATGAGAATGGGGGCAATGGGGAGAAGCCCCAGGAGTGAGAGAGCCCACATTGAGAGGGTGGGATAAGGTAGGGACGGCCCTTGGCACATACTGCAAAGCTGATGTAGCCCTGTCTGTGATTGACACCCCAGGTTGGTCACCAGTTCCACTTACAGTTTACTGTTAGGAAATGGAAACTTGTAGGGAATTCCCTGGTGGTCCAGTGGTTGACGTAGTGCTCCCAGTTCATGGGTTCAATCCTGGGTTGCAGAACTAACATTCTACAAGCCACGGTGAGGCATGGCCAAAAAAAAAGAAGATGGAATGTTTTGATGATGTATTAACTGTAAAGTAATTTGTAAAGAAGCAGTTAAATGAAAATGTATAGGTGTCTTTATAGTGACTGTAATGATGGCTTAATATGGTCATTCGGTAGGTTAAACCATCTTTCTTAGTTGAAAAGTTGGTTTTAAAGTTGTGAATTTAACATGTTCTCTTTTCCCTGTGCATGTTATTTTTAGTTGTAATTGGCCTATTTAAACTGATTTTGTAAACACTGCTTACTGTTGACATTTCTCTTGTTTCTTTTAGTAACTTGGATCCACTTACAGAAACTGTATCCTTTTTTAAAAAGTTTAAAGGCTTCTAAGAGTAAGGAAAATAGAGAAAAGGAAAAAAAATAGACTTGAATACTGAAAATGTTTAAGACTTGGAGATCAGGAAACATCATAAACAACATTGAAGGCAATTAAAATAAAAAAACTAAAAACTGGGAACAAGAGCTAGCTTGTCTGCTGACAAGCTGCTAATATAATGACCTCATAAATCAAGAATAGTACAATCCCTTGCCCTCCCTGCCCCTCAGTAGTAAGCATAGCTGTGAGCAGCAGAAAGCTGTGCCTTCAGCAGGAGGGGCTGTTTTTGTCTGATAACAACAAAGCCTCAAGAGGATGATCAGTGCTGGGCGATTCCATGACGTCCTAGACATTGGGCTCTGCCCTGGGACCACTCTGTCATCTAGGGGACCCTGGCTCCCAGAGTCTGGCATCTCATCCGCATTCCTGGCAGGAGCATCGATCAGCAGAGGGGAAGCCAAGGGGACCGCTGGGAGGTGTGACACAGCCCTCTGCCCTGTAGACCAGCACCTGCCTTGAGATACACCTATCTAGAACAGTCTGGGATGAACCGGGGTTTACATTCAGGCTGGTTGCTAAAGGGGAAAAAAATGATTTTAGAAGGCAATGGCACCCCACTCCAGTACTCTTGCCTGGAAAATCCCATGGACGGAGGAGCCTGGTGGGCCACAGTCCATGGGGTTGCTAAGGGTCGGACACGACTGAGCGACTTCACTTTCACTTTTCACTTTCATGCACTGGAGAAGGAAATGGCAACCCCACTCCAGTGTTCTTGCCTGGAGAATCCCAGGGACGGGGGAGCCTGGTGGGCTGCCGTCTACGGGGTCACACAGGGTCGGACACGACTGAAGTGACTTAGTAGATAGCAGTAGCAGGTAACAATTAGCAGTATTTGTCATGGTCCCCAATAGAAACATGGGCAAGGATGTGTGAAGTTATCTGACCTGAATAGATAACTCCTACATTCTCAACAGCTTGAAACAGAGTTGGATTTCTGGGTTATGTGCTATGTCCACTGTGGGGTGAGAGGGTAGTGTTAATTGATCATTTAACCAAGAGGGCATGTAGAAGACTATGAAAATTTCAAGAGTTCAGTCTCGCCAATTAAAAGACATGATAATTAAAACAAAATGATGTACCATGTTTTATCTATCAAACTATCAAGGATTTCAAGCAGTGATGAAGCTCAAGGCTGATGGAGGTGAGGTGAGGGGAATATTCTCATAAATTGCTAGTGACACAGCAGTTTATGAGAATGTTCAAAAACTAGTCTTTTGAAGGCACTTTACTCATGAATACCTGGCAGTTCCATTTCCTGGAACCTGAAAATAACAATAGAGGCATTTATGTCAGGGGTGGGCACGCTAATATGCTAATATGGGCCTGTTTTTGTAAATAACGCTTTACTGGGGAATAATTCACACACTGTGCTCTAGTCCTTGACTTTCACAGTTTTTTTTTAGTTGAAATATAGCTAGCTGACTTACAATGTAGTGCTTTTTTATGGTAAGAATGTGTAACAAACTAGAACTAGAAGGACTTTTATTAATTTGGTAAAGGTTTTATATTTTAAAACTTTCAGCAAGCATTATATACTTGAGTGAGAAATTAAGATACATTCCCTTCAGGATTGGGCATAAGATAAGAATGCCTACTGTCACTACTGCCCTTTAACATAGTTCTAGAGGAACTGACCAAACTTCCAGAAGGAAGGAAGAAGTATAAGGATGAGAAAGGTAGAAATAAAGCTATCATCATTTACAATTGATAGTACGATCATCAGTCTAGAAAAAAGAACAACTTTAAGAACGTTCACCAATGTTAGAACCAAGATCAAGTTTTAAAAAATCAGTAGCATGTGTACACCGGCAGTAGAAATCAAGAATATTTGGGTATATGTGTGTGCATGTGTGTACTTTATTTTTGTAGTAAAAACTTTATTAAGACTTTGAAGTTAAAAAATAAAATTCTTGTTACAATTTTCTGAACCTTTAGGTCAGTTCAGCACAAGAAAATAATTGAATATTTAAAACATGTATATTTACTTAAAGAACATCATAGTAGAATGGAAGCAGGTTTTTTAAATATCTAAAACTGACAGTGAGTATCTGTAATACATATTAATAACAATTCCTCTTTGTTTTGTGACCTTTTAAAACTGTGAGTATAATTGATATACAATATTGTGTTAGTTTTAGGTGTTACAGCAGTGATTATATATGTAAAGCCATTCTTTTATCAGATTCTTCTCCCATAGAAGGTTATCACAGAATATTGATTTGAAGTCCCTGTGCTATACAGTAGGTCCCTATTGGTTATTTACACACACACACATCTTATATATAGTAGTGTGTATGTTAATCCCTGACTCCTGATTTATCCTCTCATCCCATGTTTTCCCTTTGGTAACCATAAGTTTGTTTTTGATATCTATAAGTCTGTTTTATAAGTAAGTTTCTTTGTATCAATTCTTAGATTCCACATAAAAGTGATAGCATATGATACTTGTCTTTATCTTATTTCACTTAGTATGATAATCTCTGGGTCCATCCAAGTCACTGCAAATGGCATTATTTCATTTTTTCATGGCTGAGTAATATTCCATTGTATGTGTTTACCACATTTTTATCCATCTGTCAATGGACATTTAGGTTGCTTCCATATCTTGGCTATTATAAACAGTGCTGCAGTGAACATTGGGATGCATGTATCTTTTGGAGTTACAGATTTCTCCTGATACAGAGTGGGACTGCTTGATCATATGGTAGTTCTATTTTTAGTTTTTTTAAGGAACCTCCCTACTGTTCTCCCTACCAGTTTATATTCCCTAGGAAGGGTCCCTTTTCTCCACACCCTCTCCAGCATTTTATTGTTGTATACTTTTTGAAGATGGCCATTCTGACCATTGTGAGGTGATACCTCATTGTAGTTTTGATTTGCTTTTCTCTGATAAATAGGGATATTGAGCATCTTTTCATATGCTTTTTAGCCATCCCTATGCCTTCTTTGGAGAAATTCTATTTATATCTGCCCATTTTTTGGTTGGGTTGTTTCTTTGATACAAAGTTGCATGAGCTGTTTGTATATTTTAGAAATTAACCACCTCAGTCACTTCATTTGCAGATAGTTTCCCCCCATTCTGTGGATTGTCTTTTTTTTTTTTTTATGGTTTCCTTTGCTGTGCAAAAGCTTTTAAGTTTAATTAGGTCCCATTTATTTTGATTACTCTAAAGGATACTGACATGATTATGTAAAAAAAACATTTTACCTGTGTTTTCTTCTAAGAGTTTTATAGTATCTTACATTTAGGTCTTTGACCCATTTTGAGTTTATTTTATACAGTGTTATGTTCTGATTTCATTCTTTTACATGTATCTGTCCACTTTCCCCAGCACCACTTCCTGAAGAGACTGTCTTTTCTCCATGGTGTTTTTTTGTGTGTGCGCCAGTACCATGCTGTTTTGATGACTGCAGCTTTGTAGTATAGTCTGAAGTCAGGGGGCCTGATTCCTCCAGGTCTGTTTATTGTTCCTCCAGGTCTGTTTATTGTTCTTAGGATTACTTTGGGTCTTTGAGGTCTTTTGTGTTTACAAACAAATTAAAAATCTTCTGTGAAAAATGCCACTGCTAATTTGATAGGGGTTGCAATTGAACCTGATTGCCTTGGGTAGTATACTCATTTTGACAGTATTGATTCTTCCAATCCAAGAGCTTGTGTATCTTCTCATCTGTCTGTCATTGATTGCTTTCATCAGCATCTTACAGTTTTCAGAGTCCAGGTCTTTTGTCCCCTATGTAGGCGTATACCCAGGTAATTTTTTTTTTTCTTTTGATGTGAATGGTAAATGGCATTGTTTCCTGAATTTCTATGTGATCTTTCATCATTAGTGTATGGAATGTAAGAGACTGCTGTGTATTTTGTATCCTGCAGTTTGGACAGTCTCTAGTAGTTTTCTGGTAGCATCTTCAGGATTTTCTGTGTGTAGTGTCTTGTCAACTATAGTGACAGTTTTACTTGTTTTTCAGTTTGGATTTCTTATTCTTTCTTCTTCTCTGCTGTGGCTAGGACTTCCAAAACTATGTCAAATAAAAGTGGTGATAGTGGACCTTCTTGCCTTGTTCCTGATCTCAGAGGGAATGCTTTTGGCTTTTCATCATTGAGAATGTTAGCTGTGGGTTTACCGTATATGGCCTTTATTAGGTTTAGGTTAAGTTCCCTCTATGCCAACTTTCTGGACAGTTTTCATCATAAATTGGTGTCAGATTTCGTAGAAAGCTTTTTCTGCTTCTATTCAGATGATCCTATGGTTTTCAGTTAGTTAATGTGCTGTATCACATTGATTGACTTGAAGCTATTAAAGGATCTTTGCATCCCTGTGATAAATCCACTTGATCATGGTGTATGATCCTTTTAATGTATTGCTGGGTTTGGCTTACTCATATTTTGTTGAGGATTTTTGTATCTGTGTTCATCAGTGATGTTGGCCTGTAATTATTTTTTTTGTGGTATCTTTGATTTTGATATCAGGGTGTTAGTGGTCTCACAGAATAAGTTTGGAAGTGTTCCTTTTTCTACAGTTTTGGGGAAAGTTTTAGATGGATAGGTGTTAACTCTTTAGATGTTTGATAGAATTCACCTGTGAAGCCATTTATTTGGTCCTGATTTTTGTTTGTTGGATGTTTTTAAATCACTGTTTCAATTTAAGTATTTGTGATTGGTCTGTTCATATTTTCAATTTCTTCAGTCTTGGAAGATTGTATCTAACAATCAGTCCATTTTATTAGCAGATAGTTGTTCGTAGTTTTTTATGATCCTTTGTATTTCTGTGGTGTCAGTTGTAACTTCTTTTTCATTTCTAATTTATTTGAGCTTCCTTTTTTCTTGATGAGTTTGGGCTAAAGGTTTATCTATTTTATTGTCTCAAATAACTAGCTTTTAGTTTCATTGATCTTTTCATTTCTTTCTTTCCTGATCTTTATGATTTCTTTGCTTCTACTAACTTTGAGGTTTTGTTTTTCTAGTTGCTTTACTTGATATTGTTTACTTGTTTATGTGAGACTTGTTTTCTGAGGTAAGACTATATTGCTATAAACTTCTCTTTTAAAACTGCTTTTGATACGTTCCACAGGTTTTGGCAGAGAAGGCAGTGGCACCCCACGCCAGTACTCTTGCCTAGAAAATCCCAGGGGCAGAAGAGCCTGGTAGGCTGCAGTCCATGGGGTCGCTGAGAGTCGGACACGACTGAGCGACTTCACTTTCACTTTTCACTTTCATGCACTGGAGAAGGAAATGGCAACCCACTCCAGTGTTCTTGCCTGGAGAATCCCAGGGACGGGGGAGCCTGGTGGGCTGCAATCTGTGGGGCCGCACAGAATCGCACACAACTGAAGTGACAACTTAGCAGTACCAGCAGCATAGGTTTTGGACTGTCGTGTTCTTACAGTCATTTGTCTCTAGATATTTGGTTTCCTCTTTGATTTCTTTAGTGATCCATTGGTTGCTTAGTCAATATTTTTCAGCCTCCATGTGTTTGTATTTTTTATGTTTTCTGTATTTGATTTCTTACCACATAGTGTTGTGGTCAGAAAAGATGCTTGACTTTCAACTTTCTTATGTTTACCAAGGTTTGATTTGTGGCCCAGTATGTGATCTGTCCTGGAGAATGTTCCATGTGCACTTGAGAAGTGTATTCTGCTTTGGGATGGAATGTTCTATAAATATCAGTTAAATCCATCTAGTATAATGTGTCATTTCAGACCTGTGTTTCCTCATTGGTTTTGTCTCTGTCCATTGATGAAAGTGGCTTCTTAAAGTCACCCACTATCATTGTGTTTTGTTGATTTCTCTCTGTTATCATTTGCAGGATATAGTGAGGTGCTCCTATGTTGGGTGTATGTATACGTCCTTTTGGATTGATCCCTTGATCATTATGTCTCTTGTAACAGTCTTTAAAGTCCATTTTATCTGATATGAGTATTGCTGCTCTAGCTTTCTTTTGATTTTTCATTTGCATGTAATACCTTTTTCTGTCCCTTCACTCTCAGTCTGTGTGTGTCCCTAAATTGGAAGTGGGTCTCTTGGAGACAGCATATATATGGGTCTTGTTTTGTATCCATTCAGCAAGTCTGTGTCTTTTGAGCATTTAATCCATATTACATTTAAGGTAATTATTGACACATATTCTTCCTGCCATTTTCTTGTTTTGGGTTTGTTTTTGTAGGTATTCTCTTACCTTCCTTTTTTGTTCTCTTGTGGTTTGATGTCTGTTTAGTGTTGTGTTTGAATTGCTTTGTGTGTGTGTGTCTAATTTATTGTAGACTTTTGGTTTGTGGCTTCCGCGAGGTTTTGATTCAGGAGTATGTCTATATACATACAGGATTGTTTTAAGTTGCTGGTCTCAATTTCTGATGCATTTCCAATACCCCATACTCTTCTCACGTATGTTGGTTTTGATACTGTATCTGTGTGTGGAGGATTTCCTGCCTTCACCTCTTTTGCCTGTACCCCTGAGCTTTCCCATTCATACTTTTCTTGATCCTGTTTGTGGCCTTTTCCACACAGGGAAGTTCCTTTAGGATTTATTGTGGCTTTCACAGAAGTTGCAACAGAGACCATATGGGTCACACAACCTTGAATATTCACTATCTGGCTCTTTATAGGAAGTGTGTGTTTGTCACTGAGTTATGTCAGTGGAATACTAACAGCAGTAAAAATCAACTGTAAAGGTGACGGTAGAGCTGAATATCAGAAACAAAGTTGAGTGAAAAAAGCAACAAAAAAACCTCAATTTTTATTTGTATTGAAAAGATTATGACCTGTTAAAGACCCCTGTTTAAAAAAGTGAAAGGATTTTGAAGAATTCTGAATGACAGAAAATTTTTCACTGTACATTAGGCAAAGTATTACAATGGGAATCAGCCTATAGGGTATGCTTCCCATTATACCTAAAGTTTTTGGCAAAAGTCCCATAAACCGGGTAAGGTGCCTGCCAGGGCTTCATGGTCCATAAGCTAGTGCCTGGGGCTCCTTCAGTAGCCAGTGAAGAGATGGTTATGGTGTCAGTGGCTGGATCACAGAAAGACTTGTGCTTCCATGTTAATGGTTATGCTTTAAGAGACAGAATAAAGGCTGTCCTTCAGGGAGTTTGAAGAATTTACAAAAAGATTTTCCAGAAAGTTAAAAAAAAAAAAAGAAGGGCTGATGGTATCCCCTTATAGAACTGCACCTCCAAGTTAATACTGCTGCTAAATCGCTTCAGTCGTGTCCAACTCTGTGTGACCCCAGAGGGGAGCGCACCAGGCTCCCCTGTCGGTGGGATTCTCCAGGCAAGAACACTGGAGTGGGCCACCATCTCCTTCTCTAATGCATGAAAGTGAAAAGGGAAAGTGAAGTCACTCAGTCATGTCCAACTCTTCACAACTCCATGGACTGCAGCCTACCAGGCTCCTCCATCCCTGGGATTTTCCAGGCAAGAGTACTGGAGTGGGTTGCCATTGTCTTCTCCTAAGTTAATACTGAGAAGTATAGAAATGAGTACAACTCAGCAGGACAGCAGAGCTGAAGAGCTAAGTAATGAGCAAAGTACTCAGGGATTCACTTTAACATCAGGTTTTTATTTTGGGCATTACTAGAAATGCAGAATTTGAATCAGTGGACTGGACAAACTGGGTTTGTTACGTAGCATTTGGAAGTAAATTAGTTATTTTCACTGTCCCGTGTCTGAAGCTACTGAAGGTACTAGTCATTCATTTCCTAGTGCAGAAAGGGAGAAGTAAACATACTGAGGTTGCATTGTGTGTCCAGCACCAGGGACAGAGGGCAGGTGACACTCTCCTCACTGTAAGGGGACAGTAGACAGGAATGGCAGGTGATGGGGAAGTGCTGTGTAGGGGAGGGGGGCCTAGACATAGTGTGAGCAGCGGGGAGACAGGCTGTAGAACTTGGGGGTCCTGGTTCTCCACTCTTGGATGGTATGTCTCCATTCACATCTGAGGTTACATATTCAGGCAGTTTTCTTAAAACTTAGTGCTAACCTAAACATTTCATGTAATAAATTGATTGCAGAAATCATACATACGGCTAGGGATAAAGGAACAATATGCTTTTTAAAGGAAACTTCAAAACATGTTTTGTGAAGAACGCTGACTGTCCTGACTTTGCATCCTCCTTAACGAGCCTCTAGTATGGGATTCCTTTTTACCTACAGTACCTTGCCCACTGGCCAGAGTACTTCATCGTTGCAGAGGCCCCTGGAGGCGAGTTAATGGGTTATAGTAAGTATAACACTACTAGTGCTTTTCTGGGTAAGCAGTTAAGATAAAAACAGTTTCTAACTCTGACTGGTCACAGAACTGGAAATCATGATGCCTGTAATTTTCTTTTCTTTTCAACTCTTTGACAGCTTACTGATCCCTCTGTCTTAGGTACTGTGCTAGGCCCAGGGGATAGACCAGTGGCCCAAACAGAACTGGTCATGATACTGGCACAAGTTTGAGCTGTGGATTGTCTATTGTGTATACATACATGCATACATGCCCACACAAAATGTAGGTCGTTTAAAAAATACATATCAAGTAAGAGCATAATAACAATTAACTAGATGGCTTTAAGCAGCAGTCCCCAAACTTTTTGGCATCAGGGACTGGTTTCATGGAAGACAATTTTCTGGTAGGGGTGAGGACGGTTTTTGGACACTTCAAGCACATTACGTTTATTGTGCACTTTATTTCTATTATTATGTCAACTTCACCTCAGATCATCAGGTTCCCAGAGGTTGGGGACCCTGGCTTTAAGTGTTACTTAAAAATCAGAGCTTGGTCGTTTCCTTCATGATAAAAGTGTACCACACAGTACTTCTCCTTGCGTAAGTTGCCATGTTTAGTTACTGGATGTGGTCTTTCATTGGCAGTCATGGGCAAAGCAGAAGGCTCAGTGGCAAGGGAAGAATGGCACGGGCATGTCACAGCTCTGTCTGTTGCTCCGGAGTTTCGGCGCCTTGGTTTGGCTGCTAAACTTATGGAGTTATTAGAGGAAATTTCAGAAAGGTAGGAGCCTGTTTTTCAAATAATTCTTGAACTCTAACCTTTTAGTTTTTCTCTTAGTGAATGTTTATCAGTTGTTTCCTTCAGGTTGAATGTTGTCATGATGCAGGTTCATAGGAATTTCATATTCAGCCTCTAAAAGTCCTTACAACAGTTCTGTCACATATTCATAGTGGTATTATTGCCCCTGTTTTGCCACTGAGGAAAATTAAAGCAGAATGAATAACATTCTGTAGACTCTGGAGCTGGGTAATTGGTGGAATCAGAATCTAGCCCTCAAGGTTTCTATTACTATTTTTGCCACTGGCAGATATTCCCCAATTCTTTATTAACATTGCCCTTTGCATCTCAGTAATTTTTTTCATAGTGTCCTAGGCTAAAGAAAAGTTTAGAGTTTTAAGCAGTAAAACTGAAAGAAATACTTTCATTTTATTATTAGTCACTGTGGTTATCTCCTAATGAGATGCGCCTGCTGGGCATCGCATGGCTTCTCAAACCTTAAAATCTGATTCTGCAGAACCACCTGCACTCTTGTTTCACATTGATTTTCATGTGGTCCTGGGGCTTTATAATGACCGAAATTGCTAAAACCCTGTCATAAAGACACTGTGTCACTAAAAGAAATAAAATGTGATGTGTATTTATGAACTATACAAAGCCAGTAATTTGCCCGTATTTTCCCAAAATGTTTGAAATATTCTACAGCATGTCCATGAGTTTGGACCACCTGGGAGCACAGTTTGAACAGCCAACATTGTGGCTTTTTTTTTTAAAGACTTGTTTTATATATCAGACACTTGTTACGTGTTACTTTTATTAAATCCACTAAAGTGGAGTGTTTTACAGAAGTAACCATGGTCTCAAAAGTCGACTTGAGGCAAGTCGAGGGCAAGAGGGAACATGAGCTCATTCTTGTTTAAACTGTAGAAGTCTGGTCCTTAAGAATTTTAAAATTCCTGTCATTAAAAAGCCCCAGGACCACATGAAAATCAATATAAAACAAGAATGCAGGTGGTTCTGCAGAATCAGGTTCTCCTAGACTGAACAGGGAAGAGGAGAAGATTGTAGTTTACACACAAGAATTAATAGCATGCACGTCTTGTTGAAAAAGTGATGACATTATTATTAGAGTGGACAGGGAGTTTGGACATGTGTTCTAATAGCCATGACCTTACACATAAAATTTATAGGACAGACTATCTTTTAGAGTAGAAAACTACTCCTCTCCTTCCCCTTCCTAAACCTTCAATAGAGTAGTTACTAAGATTTAAGTGACCTGTATTTGTACAGGAGTGTGTACCTATACGTATACACATACATATATACATGTATATATTAATGTACACTAAAAATACAAACGATATTCCCAAAGAAAAAATGTGACTAATAAAAATCAAAAGAAAAACTAAAGTGGCAAAACAAAAAGCATGAAATGCACTGGTAGTCATGAATCTCAATGTAATTATGTAAGTACAACAGTGAATGTTAAGGAACTAATAACTCCAGTTTAAAGACAAAGATATTATGCCAAGTGAAATAGGCCAGTCACAGAAAGACAAATACTACATGATAGCACTCAGAGACCTAAAGTAGTTAGATTCTTAATGAGTGGAATGGTGGTAGAGGGGGAATGGGAAGTTATTACTTTTACAATTTACCAGTAGGTGAACTTCATGTTTAGTGTTCTTGGTACAGTAAGATTACAAAAATGATACTGTCAGAGCTGTACTCTATTTACAGGAAATACATGTAAAGATACACAAAGAGTAAAAGAAATTTTCTAAATTGGGCTACCCTGGTGGCTCAGCTGGTAAAGAAAGAATCTGCCTGCAATGCAGGAGACCTGGGTTCGATCCCTGGGTTGGATAGATTGCCTGGAGAATTCCATGGACTGTATAGTCCAAGGGATCGCAAAGAGTCGGACACAATTGAGTGACTTACACTCACTTCACTTTTTAAATTATGCAAATTCTAAAGCAAATAAAAACTGAAAAGCAATTAAGGGTGTAATTAAGTCACATTATAGTTATTACTAGAATAAAAAACAGTCACTGCATATTGGTAAGAGTCAATCAAATGTTATATACCCAGTGACAAACTTAAAAATGCAACAACTGACCAAACTATAGGAAGAAATAGATCATAAGTAGAGGTATGAACAGGCCTATTCCTAATTAGAACAATCAGAAATTGATTTAATTGTATAAAACAGGTCAATGGACTTTTTCTGGGCAACCAGAAAGGGCTCACAAGGCGACCTGAGGTCTCTACTGCATGTTATAATTGATGTATTCTGTAACGTTCATCCTTTTAAAATATAGTTTAGTGGCTTTCATGTTTTCATTGTATAAATGTCACCATACTCTATAACTTCTTGAAGACAACATAGGCAAAACATTAAAATATATTTCTAAATATTTAAGGGTTGTCCCTTCAAAATTGTTAGAATCTTTTTTTTTTTTTTTTAAGTTCAATCTTACACACAAAAAGAGAACTTATTTTTTAAGGCTAAGATAATCTTAACAAAAACCTGACAAGTGATACGAGAACATCTCATTACAGATGCGTAAGTCCTAGAAAAACTTAGCAAACGGGCCTAAGAATGTATTCTAGCAATTAATAGACTGAAGAACATTTTATCTCAGTAAATGTAGAAAATGCTTTGATAAAATACAGTACTCACTCTTGATTAAGCAATCTAGCCTACAGAAAGGGAAAACTTCAACCTGCAAAAAGAATTTACTGAAAACCTTTAGTAAATATTAGAGGTGATGCATGGAATGCTTTCTGAGATAGGATGCCTAAAGCCAGCTTCTCTTAGTAATTATCGGAAATCCTTGACTGTACAGTGAAGCAGTTTAAAAAATGGTATGAGGACTGAGAGGAAACATAACCGTTATTTGGGCAGATAAGAGTATACACATAAAAAACCTGTAAGAATCTAGTTTGTTGGATATAAAGTGAGTCTAAATTCAGCTGCATTTCTATACAAACAGTAACATTTAGAAGCGGATGAGCTCTGCATTGGCATCAGCCCACTAAGCCTTTAGGAAAAAATCTAACAAAAGCTGTGCAAGACCTCTCTGAAGTTCCTATAGCTTTATCCCGAGACAGTAAAGATAACCTATGTAAGTGAAGAGAGGAACTACTCAAGCCAGTATTGTTTTCTAGGACTTCTCCCATTCTGATTTTCTTTNTTAACAAAAACCTGACAAGTGATACGAGAACATCTCATTACAGATGCGTAAGTCCTAGAAAAACTTAGCAAACGGGCCTAAGAATGTATTCTAGCAATTAATAGACTGAAGAACATTTTATCTCAGTAAATGTAGAAAATGCTTTGATAAAATACAGTACTCACTCTTGATTAAGCAATCTAGCCTACAGAAAGGGAAAACTTCAACCTGCAAAAAGAATTTACTGAAAACCTTTAGTAAATATTAGAGGTGATGCATGGAATGCTTTCTGAGATAGGATGCCTAAAGCCAGCTTCTCTTAGTAATTATCGGAAATCCTTGACTGTACAGTGAAGCAGTTTAAAAAATGGTATGAGGACTGAGAGGAAACATAACCGTTATTTGGGCAGATAAGAGTATACACATAAAAAACCTGTAAGAATCTAGTTTGTTGGATATAAAGTGAGTCTAAATTCAGCTGCATTTCTATACAAACAGTAACATTTAGAAGCGGATGAGCTCTGCATTGGCATCAGCCCACTAAGCCTTTAGGAAAAAATCTAACAAAAGCTGTGCAAGACCTCTCTGAAGTTCCTATAGCTTTATCCCGAGACAGTAAAGATAACCTATGTAAGTGAAGAGAGGAACTACTCAAGCCAGTATTGTTTTCTAGGACTTCTCCCATTCTGATTTTCTTTTTAATTACAGAAAGGGTGGATTTTTTGTTGATCTCTTTGTAAGAGTGTCTAACCAAGTTGCTGTCAACATGTACAAGCAGCTGGGCTACAGCGTGTACAGGACAGTCATAGAGTACTATTCGGCGAGCAATGGGGAGCCTGACGAGGACGCTTACGGTGAGTTCCTGCTGGGGCAGTGTCCCGGAGGAAGGGACGTTTACATGCATCCTATAGACCAAAATACTCAGCTCTTTCAATACACTTGAAAAATCATATTTAAATTTGCGCTATAGTATTTCAATCTCCTGTAAGCTACCTCCATGAACCTACCACTAACTTATATTAACTAACCAATGGTTAATTACCATCAGTTGTTGTTTTGCTGTTACAGACATGTTACTAAGACTTTGTCAAAGAACATTTGTAGGAAGAGCTGAATCCCAGCTAGGGTTCAGTTAGTGTTTTGTGTACTCCTCCTGCTTGGGAGTCTCACTTATAAATACATTTCTCTTAGAATCTGGTAAAAGTGGGAGAGTAGGGGACAAAACCGCTTATGGTTTTAGTGTTTTTTAAAACACCTGTACACTTTAAATCTGATATAAAATCATACTGTGACATTTGGGTACTTACATTAAACTTTGCTTCTTAACAGATATGAGGAAAGCTCTATCCAGGGACACTGAGAAGAAGTCCATCATACCGTTACCTCATCCTGTGAGGCCAGAAGACATTGAATAACCATGAGCAGTGGTTCTTAGGCTGATGATGCTCCAAATAGAATTATGGACAATATTATTTTCATTAGGTGACCTTGGAGATCTATTAGGAGAAAAGGGGCTCGTTAGCTCTTAAAGACTTCAAGAAAATATAGGTTATCAAATTTTAAGCCTTGTTTCCTGTTAGCAATATCATACTTTCTAAAGCTGTTCACTGTAATAAAATCCAACCACAAACGGCAGCTAGGCGAGAAGGAAACATTCCACTGTCATGGCTCAACACACTATTCACGGTGTGCTAGGGAAAATGATCGCTCCACCCTCCTCCTAAGTTCTGTGCCTGAGAACCACTGCTGCATATACAGTTTTTATTTTGTATTGAACTTAAGCTTTAAAAGCATATATGAAATGTATAATCTAAGATGTATAATAAAATGCACTGTTGACTCTATGAATGTTTTCTGGAAATTTGATGGTCATTTGTAAACCCAAAGTTAGGAGGATTGAGAAAGGTCATCACTTAGGGTTTGTTTGTCACATTTTTCATTTACATACAAAGCATTGTTTAAAAGCTTACTTTAACAGTCTCTGCCCAGCACACTTAAGCTTCCTGCTTATTGCAGACTAAGTTCTTCCCAGATACTTGTTTCCACACTGCTGGTCTCAGGTCTTTCCTCTGTCTAGTTTCACAATACTGTATTCCTGCCTCTCAAAATACAAAAAGATGATATGATAAAAGGAGACCAGACCCTAATTTCTTTAAAAAAAAAAAAAAAAAAAAAGGCCAAACGATTAGATCACAGGCTAACCACTTATTTTCATGTGTAATTTTCACTTGTAATACCAGTGAATAAAAGAAGTAGTAAATGAAAAAGAATCACAAATGATTGTTAAAACCCTTTACTTTTGAAAGGACTTATTTTGGTGGAGGTGAGAGAGAAGTGATACTCTCCCAAGAGAGTAACTTTTTCTTTGATGCATTTTACACAGGCACAGTATGTGCCTGCAAACAGCGGTAGGAGTTTACACAAGAACTTGGCTTGTTTTTCTCCTTTCACACATGTGCAACACAAACATGATTATGATTCATCACTTATAGTAGCATCTGGGCCGTTTTCATCTCACCCATGGCCCTGTGCAACTTAGCCAGTTCAGAACACGGCGCTCCTCTGAAGCCCCTGCTCAGACCTCAGGACTCAGAGCCTGTGACTCCAGCAGCCAATGCCAGTCTGGTGACTGACTGAAGCAGTGAGGTGGAGGACAGGTTGCTTTTACCTGCTGGTCTTCTTTCTGCACTCAAACGCTCCTATTTTCAAGATAGAATTTAACACCGTAACAACTAGCTTTTACTCCCTTGGGTGACTAACATACTTGAAAATGTAATAACACATTTGCTCAAGTAAACTTGCTGATTTTCCTTACAGGTGAAGAAACACACAGATATGCTTCCAGTCAAATAACCTTGGCAGTGAACAACAAAAAAAGAGGCTTGCGAGCACGGGCTAGGTTAAAGAAAACAATTTCTCAGATTGGTTAACTAAGGCAAATGCTTTTTTGCTTGAGAATATAAGCAATGTATCAGCCAGCAAATACACCATCATCTTGCATTGCTTTGTGTCATGTAAGTTACCGCAAGTGTTTTTCACATTCTAAATTGAGGCCAGGTTGAATGAGTCAAGTTTACAGGTATAGTCTCTGCTGCAGCATGCTGGGCAGTGTTTATTGGTGCTCTTGGTAGAAATGGTTTCCTTCTTCACTGTATTTTGGGAAACACAGCCAGGCCTTGCTGAGGATTCATAACATACAGGAATGTGTCAAGAGCCCTGAGAAGCCTAAGTATAAAGAGACTTGTCAGCAAGGCTTAACCTAGGTTTCCCACACTCACTGGAGCATGGGACATTGTTCTTCACAGCTCCTGAATTATTGTTCTTTAAACAAGCCACTGCAGAAGTCAGCTAGTTTGGGCAACTGATGATGGTATAACTGAAATTTTACTAAAATGTTCTTGGTTTTTTAAAAAAAACCTTATGTAGAGATGTAGCAACTGTAAATTACTTTCCAACTGGTGTTTTCATAAACATTCAGTATAAATGGCTATTAAGAAGGTACAGTTGTTTATGTTAAAATTAATCCTAGCACGCCCAATTCCACAAGGCATGAACATGTGACTGAGCACTCCCTCTGTGCCAGGTATACTCCTTTTCTAATTTAATCTTCAAAATGACCCAGCAAAAGTCCGTAAACTGAAAGGTTATGTATCACTAAGTGACAGAGCTGGGGATGGAACTCAAGTCAGTGACTCGAGATGTGAGTAAGTTACAAGTTTCAGATGAATGCATAAAATATCTTTATGAAGACAACCATGAGAAAACTTAAAAGTTATTATGGAATGTAATTGAGAATTTATATAAAAGACTTTCAAAATTCTGCAGTTCCATCTAAAATAGATGAACTAGATTTCCTAATGAATGATGGAGACACAAAATGTTTTAGACTCAGATAAAACCCAGCAGCTAAAGAAAAATTCCTTTACTTACAAACCCCACCCTCAACTAACCCAAGAGTATTTTAAAAATAATTCAAAAGTAGTTGTCAAAAGATCCCCATCAATTCATCACTGGTGGAATACCCAAAAACTTAAGAGGAGTCGCAAGAATTCCAAACTATACATTTATAAAAATAATATGACATCTGTCAATACGAACAGGAGGGCCCAGCTTCTTGCTCGGCAGTGTCTGCGTCTGGGTCCTGCTCTCCAGCCTCCTTCTCCTGCTGCTGCTTCTTCCACAGTTTGGCCATGGCCAGGAGCTTGAGGTTGGGTTGGTTGGCTGCATCTTCCGGAAAGATGTAATCATAATATTCTTCCCAGCCTGCATCCGACTACAGGGACAAAGAAAGAAGATAAGCTAACCTGTGGCTGAAATGCATTTTTCAGTTACAGCAGAGAATTTGTCACTGTGGAGCCCAGGGTTTGTATTCAACTTAGAGTTATTGTGCAAAACAACATCAAGGCCGACTTTGAAAGTTCTACTTTCAAGGGCAGGCCCTGGAGACTGGGAGTGAGTACTGCTGGATGGGTGTTGTTGCAGCTGCTGCTCACTGAAAGCAACTGCGTGGTGGGAAAAGTGCTCCACAGTCAACCAGAAGACACACAGTGTCCTCCACACCACCTTGCAGTCCTGTGTGTGAGATTTTGAACTTCTGAAGATTTACTTTGACCTCGCAGTGAAACCACAGACCCGGGACTCCTGGCTCCCTGCCTGCCCCTCCCACATCCAGTTGGCCACTGGCTGCACTCCCCGTGGGTGCGCTGTCCCAGATTCTAGCAATGCTTCTCTGATACAACAGCCTCCCGGGAGACCCTCTCCAACCAAGCCCCCGCAATCCGCCCACAGGAGACGCCAACTGTATCAGCTCTGGGGGCTTTCCTACAGCCCACGGAGCCTCCCCTGCATTAGTTCCCACATAGAGGCAGGGCCACAGTGCCCTCCACCTCCTGTCTAATGCTCCAGAAACAACACACTTCAGACAGTTCCCAGAACCAGCAGTGCCAGGAAGACCCTCTGCCAGCCCTCCCTGAGGCTCCACCCTGGGTAGACCACACACCCTGTCGTGTTCCCACAGCAGCCAGACTGTGACCGGCTGCTTCCCCAGCTGCTGCCCCCTCAGGCTGTACACGTGCCACGCACTGCACACACATTTCAAAGTCTGGGGTGCTTCTGCTCGGCTGGCATGGAGGACCAGCACCGGGGGCTCAGTCCTTACCCCGTCATCAGCCTGGACCTTTCTCCTCTTCTTGACCTTCTCGGGCATGAGCTTGTCCACTCTCTCCTTATCTGACGCTGTTCCAAATTCATCCTCAAAGCTTCGCCACGACTCCAGCAGCATGAGCCTCTCTTCCTTCTCCTCACAGTTTCGCATGGTTTTGTTAGCCTCTTCATAAATTTGTCTGCACTTGGCCAAGCTTCCTTCTTTCCCTGAAGACAACTCAAACTGTGCAAAACTGATCCATACCTTAGAAAGAAATTATTACCAAACCAAATTAACCACGTCACCCAGGAAACAATAATGTAATAATAAAGCTAATTTCTTGTTGACAACATCTGAACATACCTACTGTATTCATCTCGAGTATTCTAAAGAATGTAACCTATTGACTAGCTGCTTCTATATAGTAATGGTGAAGAAGTCTGCTTTTATATCCACTTAGGTGTCTGAAATAATCTTAATATCCTGAAAAAAGTTTTAATTTTTATTCAACCTACAATATCTAAGTTACTCACATGCAGTATAAATACTGACCTGGTATAAGCTTAACATTCCAAAGTCTTGAGACTCACAAGCTCTCTGTAAAAGGAAGCCACTTAAAATATATTTAAAATATCTCTTCTAGACTCCTGATTCGAGCAAAATCAAAGGTAGCTCACAAATCACAGAATACCTTGACGTGCTGTGTCCGCTGAAGCAATCTTCGGTAAAGATTTCGTGTTCTTTCAGTTTCTTCCTGCTCAATTTCAAAATCAATATATGATTTCCAAAGCACCTGAGAAAGACAAATTCATAGGTGAGTCTTGACATTTAAAAAGCAACATGCTCTTGTTTGAAGCACAGCCTAACTAGCATCTCAACCTAGAACATCCAGGAACCTAGAACTTTCTAAGGAACACACAGTATGTGGATACAATGACTAATGCTAGTATTTATGAGATGGCCAAGATTTGGCTAAGAGTCTACGTTATGAGAAAAAAGACCTTGGATTTATTTCCAGATTCTCTTTTTAAATTTCCCAAATGCTGGACTTAAGCAGAGAATGTTAACAAACCACCCAGCACTATCATAAGCCTGCCACATACGAGGAACTTGTGTGGAGAAAACAGGCCTCGGTCTGTCAGTGTACACTGTTCTTACCATCACTGTAAGTTCCCTGAATTCAACTCAACAAGCATCCAGGGACCAGCTGCCCACTAAGTACAGCCTGTCAGGGTACAAGGGCAAGAAAGATGTAGCCTGGACACCTGAGACGGCAGTCTGTTGAGTAGCTGAGGCCAACTCATGGGGCCAGTGACCCAGAAAGCCCTGCCCAGTGCAGTCAGTGGGGCCTGGTAAACCACTGAGTGCAGTCACCCCAGAGCAAGAGTCACAGAACACCTGAGCGAGCCTGGAGGTTCCTGAGAGGTTCACCTTGTCCAGGCTGCAGTTTGGCGCCACCTGGAGGCTCGAGCTTACCCTGGCCAGGCCAGGGCACTGATGCCTCCAGGAACATCCTGATTTGGTGAGGGCCTAATCCAGACAAATCTGTGTCAGAAGAATCCCTCGCCTGTACTTCACGTGGCCTTGACTGCACTGCCCTGGCCACCCCCCTTTAGCCTTCTGTTACAGAAAGGCAGGAAGAGTCCATCTGTAAAATTCCAATTCATCCTGGTGTCACTGGGACAGGGCTGAGCTACCCGCTAGAGAGGGCCTCTTCCCCCTGCCTGTCTGTCTCTAAAACTGAAGTCCTAATCTTAGTGAAAGACTACAGGTGATATTATTTCTATCCTCCAAAAGGCACACACACTTAGATGGTTATCAAAGGTAATGCTGGGCAAGTGTCTGAAATAAAGCCACAGTCAACACAAGCGCCTCACCTCTGGCATGTCCAAGCGTGGCTGACTAATGGCTAACTCGTAGATCGCCCGGGCTCGCTCAATATCACCAAGGATTGTCTCTAATTCTGCAAATTTAATCCAAGAGGTACAGTTTTCTGGCCCAAATTCCAGGAACTTTTCATAAAGCTTCCGGCATCTGTCAAATTCTCGAAGCTGTAGCTCCAGTTCTATGTAACCTTTAAATAATTTGTTCTTTGGACATTTGCCTATGGACGTTCCCTGGAAAAGAAGACACCGAGGTGATGCCTGAGGGGGTCTGGTCTGACTTGTGCAGACATTTGACCCGGCCGAGAAGCCGTTACTCCACTGAGCAAGAGCCTTGGGGCATCGATCCGGTGAACCACCCACTCCCTCTGCAGTACCGCACTGGTCTACTGGCTTCTGACAGAGGCCCAAAGAAACCTTCCAGCTCACTCAGCCGTCAACTGGGCCTGTTGAGTAAGAGGTGGGGCTCCTGAAGTGTTTGGAAAACTATTTTGAATCTCACCTAGATTCTCAGGATCTCTTATGGAATCCAGATGTCAGAGGAGAACATTTCCCATGATAAAGGGGTTATCAATGAACGAACCCTGGTGCCCAGCAAGGGCCTTATCAGGACAGCTGCATCTGATCCTATTGAGAAACTTTAGAATACTTGTCAAGACGGAGGTGCATTTAATACACAAAAGATCTTACAGATGATCAGACTACTAACAATTTAAGATCAAATCTCTCTAGCCGCAGGAAAGATCTGGTTAACAGGTAGCTGTAACTGTCCATTGTTGACAATAGAATAAGCATTATCGCCCAATCTTTCCTCTAAGGCCCAGCTTTTGAAAACGTGTTTCAGGTTATAAAGGCACAGTATTTCTCCTGCCTTCTTAGTGGGGGACTAGACAACCTATAAACACTAAGATGTAAATTTCCTTCTCAAAGGACTTAATGATGTATTATGATCCTTTATTTACTCACCAAAGCTCTTCTGGCAAATGGTAAATTTTTCTGTCTTATTTCAAACTGTGCATATAGTAACCACATTTTGGCAAATGTGAACTAGAAAACAAAAGCACAAAAATTCACTTAAAGTTAAACTTAAATTAACACAAGGCCACAAGTGAATTTCCCTAAAGCTTCACAGCTAGGACAGACGTATTTTCTCGTTTGTGAGCTAAGCTAACAATATCTGACAGAAATCACCAAGAGTAATCCGGACACTTCACTGTGACGCAGGGCTCTCTGGCCCCCACTGAGGGGCAGCTTTGTGGGTGTGTGGTGAGCAGGCAGAACACGCTCCTCTGTTCCAGAAAGTGATTTGGTCAACATCGCTCGCTATCTCTGGTGTCAGGAAATAAAGCCAACTGTGGGCAGAGACTACGTGTCAACTGCTCCCAGAACACCCGTGTTCCTGCGCCTAGGGATGTCCACGCGGGTGCTAGCAGCCTGCTGGCTGTCCCTGTGCAAGCTGAGTGCACTCTGCTCAGTCTGTTCCCATTAAGATCCTCTCGGAATTTCTCCATTGTCTCTATCAGTCACTGGTTACTTAAAGGCTGTGCATGCAACTAGACTGGAAGCTCTTTTCAGAGGCAAAGAGCATACCTTGTTCTTAATGTTTTCCTAGGGTGCCTAGCGCAGGGAAAGAGCTCATCAACAAATACGATTCCATAGGATTATTTCATAAGTAACAGACGCAGGATTTTCATGTGTTTAGAACAGAATGCTTATAGCAAACATACCTTTTTATGAGGAATGAGTTCCAAAGAGGCTTGGTAAACCTGTCTTGTCCTCTCAGGATCCTACATTAGGATAAGAAATTTGCACAAAATATTCATGTCCAGTATTAACACTAATTTTACCATTACTAACAAAAATATACACCCCTAACACTGAATATGTTTCCACAAGCTGTTATTTCCATTTATGATCAAAAGTGAACTAACTTTGGGCATCAAGCTTTGGTCAAAGACCCACCCACAGCACTGAGCCACCTAGGGAGAGCTTCTCAGAGGAGAGGCTTTCTTGTGTGACAGCAGGAACAAAGATGTTCTGCAGTCTTCGGCTAACAGGATTCATCTTTTCCTATTAACTTACAACCAATTACTGAAACTTCTACTTGATTTAAGAGCAAGAATGTGCAATCCAGCTGTGATCCCTAGTTATGAGAAAACCTTGGCAACTATAAATAATGAAACTAAGGGCTGGTTAATTGTTCCCTTTGAAGTGCCTCAAGGTGTTAAAAAAAAAAACAAAAAAACACACATCAAAACTAAAAACCACCTCGCCTGTGTCCACAACAGGTATAGAGTTTAAAACGTGGCAGAAAGAATGTAAATGGCTGCAAGGAGACCTGTAAGAATGTACAGCGAAATTCCTGTGTGGTCAAAGCTCCGGGGTATCAGTTCCCACCCGTGCCAGCCGGCTGCCCGGGGAGCAACTCCCCACGGCCAGGACCCACTCTGCACCTTGGCCTCCAGCTCCTCATAGAGGGCGTAGTTGATCCACAAGTAGATGTAGCGCTTCCAGTGCCTCTTCTCCTGCACGGGCGGCACGTTGGCGATGGCGCGCTCGTACACCTCCCGCACCGTCTCGGCCTCCGCATCGCTTTCCACCAAGCGCAGGTAATCGAACCACGCATCGTAGTTGTGCGGGTTAGCCTGGAAACACCAGGCTGGATTAGACACAAACCAAACCCAGAGCTGCACCTGCTGGACTAGGCAAGCTGACGGAAGGCACTAGACTGACTTTCTATACTCCAGCAGCTTTTTTTGTAGACTTTACACTATTTCACTGAAAAATACCATTCTTGAGATTTTATAAATAGAAAGGGAAAAGGAGAGAGCAGACAGACTGTTACCTAGGGGTTCCCCAGCAAAGCTCCTTTCACCTATAACAGCCATTTTTTGTTGGGGGAGGGGGAGAATCCCAGTTTTTAAGTTGGGTTTCCAAGGTGGCGCTAATGGTAAAGAACTTCCCTGCCAATGCAGGACATGAAGTGGTAAAGAACCTCCCTGCCAGTTCAGGACATGGGTTCAAACCCTGGGTTGGGAAGATGCCCTGGAGGAGGCCATAGAAATCCACTCCAGTACTCTTGCCTAGAGAATCCCATGGACAGAGAAGCCTGGCAGGCTACAGTCCATGGAGTCACAGAGTTGGATACAACTGAAGTGACTTAACACACAATTTTTAAGTTTTTTGAAAGAAGTATTAATGGAAAAATGACTTAGAGGCAAATGCATAAAAATTATTTAACAACTGGTTTTCTGTTTTGGTTTTAAATGAAGCAGCAATTGGTAATTTGTCAAATTACACACAGCTCTGTGCTGGGCGATGCCCTGCACACCTCTCCTCCACAGAAGTGAAGGGAGCTGGGGCCCCACCTTCCCAGCCCCTGGAAGCCACTGCACTTGACAACGTAAGGACCCCTGTCCAAGAGTCTGGCTCATGCAGGTGGGTGACACAGAGATGAAGGACAGCAGGAACTGGCTTGTGGAAGTGCTTTCCATTGGTGGGCTGATCATTCCCAGCCGGACTGAAACGTGACTGTCCCACCTTCTTCTTCAGGACTCTCTGCAACTGGCCTGATTCCTGCCCACTTTCCAAGCCACCTCCTCCAGCTTCCTACTGATTCTGCAAAGCTCCCAGTATCTACAGCCATGAAAACAAACGTCTGTTCTCCTAAGTGTCTGTTTATGTGACTCTGTCTATGTCTAGATTTAAAATTATAATAGGATTGTACCACTCTCACAACTGCAGAACCTGCCTTCTCATTTAATAATAATATATCTTGAACATATTTCGCTGATCTCATCTACCAGCACTTGGTTGTTTGGAGATATCTTAATTAATTTGACCAGGCAGAAATATTTTAAAATACATAGCAGAGCAATAAAGGCAAACACTACTACCTTTGAATTCAAATCAAAACAGTATGTTACAGAGAGAAATAAGGATGGAACTGTAACTACAATAGTCTTGTTCAGGCAGTTAAACTAAAGGGCAATGTATAAAAATGTTTCTTTTAGGTCAATGAGCTCAAACAGGTTCCCAATTTCCTTTGCTCAAGTTCTTTGTGTCCAGTTGGCAGCCAACACCGTGCCTTCCGACACTCGCACGGCAGAGCAAGTCCAAGTGCTGCCTGCTTGCCTCTTCCACCTGCCCCGTTTGCCTCCCCGTTCTGAGGTGACTGCCGGTTCACTGCAGACACAGGGTGGGGAGAGGCCGGCCAGCAGGCCGTCAGTGCTGCCCTGCGACACTCACCTTCACCTCCTCCTCGTACTGGAACCTCCGCTTGCTCACGATGATGTCTTCGATGCCCCGCCTGTCACCAAACTTCTTCTCAAAGATGGTATAATTTTTAAAGAGTTCCTGGGCCTCCTGTTTCGAAATTCTATCCAGGGCATACTTGTAGATCACTCGTACCCTCTCAAACTGAAAGCAGACAGGATGGTTACTCTTCCAGAACATAGCCCTCTCGTTCTAGCCACAACACGGAAAGCAACTCTGACATAAAACATGACCTGTAAGTTAAGACTGTGAAGCCTGAAAGTCTCCAAAGTACAGTTTTCCCTCTCCCTTTTGTTGAGGTACTTTTGTCAGGATGGACAGACACTCTGAGCCCCACATTTACGTCTACCTAGCCTGCCAGCTGGACACTGTCCTTGCATCTCGGACTCACCTGAGTCCCGCCCAGCTGGGTCGTTGTCAGACTCCTCATTCCAGTCCTGATCAGGCACTTGCTCAGCCAGGGCCCTCCCTGCACCCCCCACCCCAACTTCTCTCTCCCCTGCACCCCCACACTCCCTGCTTCAACAGTCTACCCCTTCTACCTCCTCAACTCAGCCCTCCACTTCTCCCCAGGTCCCTGCTGACCCACCTCCATCTCTCTGTGGACCATGTGAAAAGCCCCCATCCCACTTCTGCCACCCTCCCCCCATACACTGCCCTTGAAGCAGCCACAGGCCCACCACATGGCACACAGACAACATCCTGACTACTTCCTGCTTAAGACCCTCCACACCTCCCACCAACCTGAGGACAGAACCTGAACTCACCCCTGGGACCTGTGCAAGACCCGGCACTCAGACCCCAGCACATGGCCCTCCCCATCCTGGATTATCTGAACTACGTGAAGGGATTATTTTCCACATATACTACAGGAGAACACAACTGACTTATTTGTGGGGCCATCACTGTTTTTCATTTCAAATTCTGTTCTCCATACTGAAGGCTCTAGGCCTTTTGTTTCCCAGGCTCATTACTTGTAAAGCCCTTTAATCAGAGTATCAAATGACTCTCAGTTTGTAGATAATATTCTCATTCTAGATTTAAAGATCTGTTTCCAAGTAGAGCACACAAAATTAAGACCGTTGTAATACAATCTATAATCACGCCCAACCTGCAGGTGAGTGACGTGCACTGTTTTCCTTGAGAAATCATGTTCAAAATACGAAAGTATTTTGAAATTACTTTCTCCAAGGATAAGTAAGAAACTGTCAATGAACTCAACGTGCACAAAAAGTCATCCTTTCTAAGCTCTTTTGCAACATAATCGAGTTCCTTTAAGTTTACCTACTTCTTTCTGATTTTCCTCAAATTTGGCAAAGGCAACATAAAGGTGTTCGTCCATGTGTTCGTCCCCGAAGAATTCGACAGCCCTCTCATACACTTTCCGTGCGTGGGCAAAGTAACCATGCTTTTCTTCAAAGCGGGCATACTTAATCCAGTTCTTCACATCAGGGTGCACGAGAACAAGTGAGTGGAATGAAGGAGAAACCAGGCTGCACGATGTGGCTGAGAGAACAAAAACCCAAGCCCAACCCAGAGCCGCAACAACACCCACCAAGGCTATGGGGTGACTCCCCGGGGGCAGTGTCGTGTTTCTCTGGCCTCCTCCAGTGCGTCTTCTTATTTTAGGAGTAGTACAAAGAGGAGTTTGGACTCATGAACAGCTGAACCCCGTGACTAGCCATGTGATCTGGGCAAGTTCTTACCTTTTCTAAGCCTCAGTTTATCATCTGTAAATGATAAGAAAATAGTAACAACCAACCTCGTTTAATGACTGTCAACTATAAATGAGAAAAAATGTGTAGAAAACTCTTTGCAATCTCAGGCCAAAAGAATGTGCTCAACAAATGGCACCTGCTGTGGCATCTGCTTAGTAACAATATCTGAATTACTGATTAAGGCAAAACTCCTGAGAGGACTCTGGATGGCAGAGGAGGACGTGACGCTCACCTCTCCCCACAAGCACACCAGAAGTCCAGCTGCACATGGAACAGTTCTCATGGAGCACCTGCTGAACGCCAGCAGAGAACCTCAGACGCCTGAAAGAACAAGATGCCCACGCACCCAGGTAGGATGAGAGAAAGAGAAACAGCAGACAACAGTAAGCAGGACAGGACCTGCACCCCTGGGGACTGAAGGAGGGGAGAGACTCCTACACCTGGGGAAGCCCATACAGCTGGAGAGACCAGCTGATTAACAAAATCAAAGATGACATAAACAGATGGAAACACATACCATGTTCGTCGGCTAGAAGAATCAATAGTGTCAAAAATTACAATACTGCCCAAGGCAACCTACAGATTTAATGCAATCCCTATCAATGGCATTTCCCACAGAACTGAGAGAAAAAATTTTTTAATGTATATGGTAACATAGAAGACCCCAAGTAGCCAGGGCAATCTTGAGAATCAAAAACAGAGCTGGAGGAATTAGGCTCCCTGACTTCAGACTATACTGCAAAGTTACAGTCATCAAAACAGTATGGTACTGGCAGAAAAACAGAAATATAGATCAATGGAACAGGACAGAAAGCCCAGGATAAACCCACACACTGACCTATGACAAAGGAAGCAAGAATATGCAATGGAGAAGACAGTCTCTTCACTAAGTGGTGCTGGGAAAACTGGACAGCTACATGTAAAAGAATGAAATTAGAATACTACCTAACACCATACACAAAAATAAACTCAACATAGATTACTAAAGACCTAAATGTAAGGCCAGATACTCTTAGAAGAAAACAGAACACTCTGTGACATAAATCACAGCAGTATCTTTTTGAATCCCCCTCCTAGAGTAACAAAAATAAAAACAAAAAACAAACAAACAGGATTTAAACATAACAGCTTTTGCACATCAAAGGAAACCATTAAGAAAATGCAAAGACAACCCATAGAATGGGAGAAAATATTTGCAAATAAAGCAACCAACAAAGGATTAATTTTCAAAATACACCAACAGTTCATGCAGCTCTATATTAAAAAAATAAAAATACAAAAATGGACAGAAGATCTAAATAGACATTTCTCCAAAGACAGACAGATGGGGAAAAAATCATAGGAAAACATGCTCAACATAATTAATTATTAGAGAAATGCACATCAAAACTATAAATACCACCTCACACTGGTCAGAATGGCCATCATCAAAAAATCTGTGAATAATAAATGTTGGAGCAGACATGGAGAAAAGAGAACTCTCCTACCCTGTTGATGGGAATATAATTTGGTACAATCATTATGGAGAACAGTAGGGAAGTTCTTAAAAAAACTAGAAACAGAATTATCATACAATCCAGCAATCCAACTCCTAGGCATATATCTGGAGAAAACCCTAATTCAAAAGACATATGTACCCCAATGTTCACTATTTTAATTTGAAGCACGGTTTACAATAGCCAAGACATGGAAGCAACCTAAATGTCCATCAACAGGAGAATGCATAAAGATGATGTGGTGTATACATACAATGGAATATTACTCAGCCATAAGAATGTCATTTGCATCAACATGAATAGACCTAGAGTATCAAAAAAACAAACAACCCAATCAAAAAATGGACAAAAGATCTAAGTAGACTTTTCTCCAAAAAAGAGATGCAGTCATACTAAGTCAGAGAAAGACAAATACCGTTTATCAATTATTGGTGAAATTTAACAACAAAAAATGACACAAATGAACTGTCTGGCAGAAAGAAACAGACACACAGATCCCAAAATCAAATTTACAGTTGTGGAAGGGGAAACGGGGGGGAAGTGATGGACTGGGAAACTGGAATTAATATATATGCACTACTGGGCTTCCCTGGTAGCCCAGGCGGTAAAGCAGCCACCTGCATTGCAGGGCATCTGGGTCTGATTCCTGGATCAGGAAGATCCCCTGGAGGAGGGAATGGCAGTCCACTCGTGTTCTTGCCTGGAGAATTTCATGGACAGAGGAGCATGGTGGATTACACTCCATGGGGCAGCAAAGAGTCAGACACAACTGGACACACACACACACTACTGTATAAAAGATAGATAACAGGGACGTAAAGTATAGCACAGGAAACACTTCTGTGGTAAATTATATTGGAAAAGATTCTAAAAAGAATGGATATATGTATATACATACATATATATGTAAAACTGACTTAGTTTGCTGTATAACACAACACTGTAAATCAACTGTACTCCAATAAAGATTTAAGGGAAAACAAGAGGAAGTTGCTGGTGGTCCAGTGGTTAGGACTCAGTGCTTTCACTACCATGGCCCAGATTCAATCCCTGGTTGGAAGAATATCCTACAAGGTGTGTGGCAAGGCCAGAAAATCAGGAAAAAAAAAAAAAGGAAGAAAGAAAGAAAAAACATGTCACGAAAAGAAAACTACTAATCAGGGCCAACAGAGACATTTTTGATTACAATTTTACTTCTTCATAGGATGTGTTTTTCATCTACTTTCCTTGAAGAAATCATTAAATTTCAAAGTAGCAACACATTCCAATAGGGCAATGATTAAAGAGTACGCAGCCCATGGGGTCGCAAAGAGTCGGACAAAACTGGCGACTGAACTGAACATGTTCCATTAGGGCAATGATTAAAGAGCACCGGCTCTGAAGCTGACTGGCTCAAATCCCAGCCTCACCAGCACCTGAAAGGTGCTATCCTGCCTCAGATTCCCCATCTGCAGAAGGAAGCAGCTCCTGAACCGAGGGCTGTCACAGGGATTAAACAACAGTATCTGTAAAGTGCTTAGCATAACCCACGGCACAGAGCAGGTGCCATACATGCTTTTGTTAAATTAGTGATATCAAAATGAGTAGTCACAGTTAAGATGCTAAAATTACATAATAAAGCTGAGTCTTGTATCTTGTGGTACTTAGGCTCTATGAAGTCACTCTGCCTGGAGAATACCAAATCGCTACTCCCAGAGGAAATACATATGCATGATCCACACACACATATATACTGTATCTATACATACGAATACACACATATCTCACATAGACTGTGATTTTCAATCCTAAAAATAACTATCATTGGCAAATTCTTTTATTTTAGAAAAGAGAAAACAAGTCTCAGAGGTGTTAAGTGACATGCCAAAAGCTGCCCACTAACCGGTGCCAGAGAAGGAATTCTGTGTCAGCTGGCCCAGAGCTGGGGCGTCTCTCTCCCCTGCACTGCCCCTCCCGCTTCCTCCCCCAGTCAGCCCTGCAGGAGAGCAGAGACAGGAAGGCAGAAGGTCCTCTTGTTTGTCCTCCACTGGGACCAAGTGCCTTGGGGGATGCAAATTTTTCATCACTCTGGGCGTGTCTGCAAATGACTGCCTAAGTGCCACAAATAGTGATTGTGGATTTATGAATAAACGCTATCAAGTAGGAGATAAATCAGCACAAGAACAGTGAAACAAGAATCAAGGACTGCGGAGGGTGCTTTCCCGTCACCATCTCCTTCCTCCTCACAATCAGCCCACAGCAGGGACTTTTACCTCCCTTCTAAAGATGAGGAGCTTCCCTGGTGGCTCAGTGCTAAGGAATCTGCCTGCCAATGCAGCAAACACCAGTTTGATCCCTGGTCCAGGAAGATCCCACACGCCATGGAGCAACTAAGGCCATGTGCCACGACTACCAAGCCTGTGCTCTAGAGCCCGGGAGCCACAACTATTGAGGTCTGCGTGCCTAGAGCCAGTGCTCTGCAATGAGAGAAGCCTGCACGTGTCACCTAGAGTAGCCCCCACCCGCTACAAGGAGAGAAAAGCCTGCATAGCCAAAAATAAATAAGTTATTAATTGAAAAAATAAAGATGAGGACACCTAGGCTCCAAAGAGTGATCTGACGCATCGAGACCACATGGCTAGTCAACAGTAAACCTCTGGACCAACTCCAGTACCGGTGCCCATGACCAACACACACCCCAGAGCAAACAGGGCCTTAGAGTATTAACTTCTACAAGGATCCAGTGTTAATGCCAAAGCATAAACAAACCCAAGTCTCCCTGGAAAAGACACAATTATCCTGACCACAAACTTTTGTTCTGAACAACAACATCCCTAGAAAATATAAACGCAACTGATGAAGCAGAAGTTGACTTCTCTGCCAACATCAGTGACTACATGTCCCAGCCAGACCACAGCTCCCCAGCAGTGCAGCAGGTAGACCCATCCGAAGGATATAGCGCTCATAGATGGTGCGGGCCCGGTCCACCTCCTTGTATCTCAGCTCGAAGTTGATGTACGAATGCCAGGCCTGCTCCTCCGGCCGCCACTCCATCCAGCGCTCAAATACCTGCCGGGCACCAGCGACGTTCCCGAGCATCTCCTCCATGTATGTGTACTTGTACCTTGAACAGAATCATCTGAACTTATTGGTCTCAGTCAAAATGACTTTGGAAAAAAACTGTCTTTGGCAATCTCTGGCTCTAACTTTGTTAATACGTGAAGAGTCAGGGCTTTATCTTCCCAAAAGGTGAAGTCAAACATGTTTTACCTATTAAAACATAAATCTGAAAAGGATCAGACATTGGAAAAAAAGGATTTTTTCCTTAGTTCAACAAAAAGATTCTTCTGTATAAAAAGACTGCAACTAAAATTTCAGTTTTGATTACAAAGCAATTATACATGGGGATTATGACTTAAAATGCTAAAGGACATTAAACAGTAATGAGTGTATGTTTAAATAAAAAGTAGGAGGCAAAATTTAATACATACAATTACAACTATAAATAAAATAATTACACAGGGACTTCCCTCATGGTCCAGTGGTTAAGAACATACCACCTTCCAATGTAGGGGACACGAGTTTGATCCCTGGTTGGGCAACTAAGCCCATGTGCCACAACTACTGAGCCTGTGCACTCTGCAGCCCGTGAACCACAACTAGAGAATAGCCCACGCATCACAATGAAGACCCCACACACTGCAAGTAAGCGTCGATGCGGCCAAATAAATAAATATAAAATAAACACATGTACACACAAAAATGTGGAAATATAGTCTACCAAAAGCCATTTCATTAGTCCAGGAACTTACCAGAACTGGTTGACTCGAGGCAGAGTGGTTATGGCTCGGTCCCAGATATTCCGGGCGTGGTTGACCTGGCGATTCTTCATTTCCATTTCGGCATATTTCAGCCATAGTGTAATATTTCGGTAGTCCACGTCCAAGGCGCGTTCATATATGGATCGAGCCCTTGAGAAGCCAGATTTGGAGGGTACCAGTTACAGCACATGCAACACACTTGGCAACCCCCTCCAAGGCTCGGCTACTTTGTCAGGTGTTTACTGTGAGCGAGGTTCTGGGCATAAAAAGGTGAAAAGATATCATGTTCTCAGGAACCTTGTAAGTTTTAGAGAAAGACTGACATGCATGTAACTGCAATGCAATGTGATGTTACAGTGAAGGTTTGCACAAGGAAGCAGAGGGGAAAGAAAGAAAAATGCCAAGTGGAAAAGTTAATTAAGCAGTAGGTGAGAACTTGGGCAAAGTCCCCAATACCAAGATGACTGGGGAGGTGGGATCCCTGCTGGAATCAGGGTGAAGAGTCACGGTCAGTTCTGGGCCCGGGCAGTAGGGAGAACACAGGAAGGTGGGACAGCAGGAAGGGTCAGGTCATGATTTCATTTTGTTGGCCACTGGTTTTGAGTGGAACAATAATTCTTTAAAAAAAAAAATAACCAAAAAACTAATTTCCCAATATGGAAAAAATGGATGGAACTGAACTTCTCTGGCTGCAGAGTGTGTGCTGGTGACGAGATCCACCTGGAGAGCCTTCTTCACTGTTCCCCTCCCAGGACCAGCCCACCATAGCGCTCCTGAGGCCCCTCAAAGGAACCCTAGGGTCCCAAGGAACACACTCTGAAAATTTTTATTTTATTATTATCAGAGGCACACAGTTTTACACTTGCTTTAACTTCTGTGTTTCTGTATCTGGTAACTTAGGAATTTCTATTTATAGAGTTGCATGCACAGTGACTTTACCTCTGAATCTCCTTTAGGCTCTCTTCCCATTGTGCATATTTTATCCAGTTACTAATCACAGTCCTGTTTTTTCTTATGTTATCTTCGAAAGTCTGGCAAAAGGCAAAAAGGGTCAAATTAAAGGGCAAATAACTAAAGATGACATTGTCTTTTGTCTATTAACCCTTGTACTAAGAAATTTATTCATTTTGCTCTTATTTAAGAGAAATTACATCCTGGAATCCTTGAGAGATAAGAAACCCACTGAAGAAGGTTAAAGTCACAAGTGCTTCTTTAAAATCTTATAGGTAAACAGAAAACTTTGATAAAAACAATTATTAGTAGAATTGCTGACATTTTCTCTTATTGCCTGGTACTTTAATATACTCTATACATGTTACTAATGAGAAAGTGTTTCTGACTATATAACTAAATATGTAGATACAACAGGACGAGCAACAGGATTAAAAAAAAAAAAATAATCCCACATCCTGGGGTGGGGGAGGTTGGATCAGATCCCCAGGTCTTCTCTCGGCTCTACCCCAGGTGTTACCTCTCAGCACAGAAGGTCGCTACAGAGAGAAGAACATGGTGCAATCTCACTGCTTCCACCCCTCCTCAGCTGTCAGTTGTTCTGTCTGGTAAACTCACACCCGTCTTTGATTCAGCACTAAAAATTCTGTCCGTGGTGGATTTAATGTAAGACAGACAACTCGTGGTGTATTTTATGAAGTTTAGCGATAACGGTACCATTTGGTGATCAGAAGTCACATTACGCAGGTGGCCAGAAACACTAAACTCTTCTTAGTTTATTGTCTCTCTAATCAGTGAGGAACTTTTCAAACTCTGGTCTATAAGTTCTTAATGATATTGACAGACTAAAACAGACCACACAGACCAACCTTCCTCTTCCGTAGTTTGTAATCGTTTAACTCTTCTTCATCTGTGATCTTCTGTTGAGGGGGAGGTGGAAGAAGCTCAAGTTCTCTCTCCTTAGCTTCTCTTAGCAGTTGCTCCGCAGTGATCTGTACTTCAGCTGGGGCTTTGTTTTTCACCTTTTAACACAGGAGACATTTCCATTTTTAGCAGATGCTTTTCACACAAAGTATAAGAAACAAATGGAACTTTTTTTAGAATGTGAACTTTATAAACACTATTACAAGATGCCCCCTTTGCATGATGTGCTCCCATTTCTCTATGAAACTAAAAAAAAAAAAAAAAAACACACACACACACACAAACTTTTTAATTTCATGCAAGGTATTTATCACAAAGCCATAAAGTCTGAAGAGGAAAGGTAGCAAAAACAACATTTCTCTTTTAGAATAGTATAATAAATTTTGAGGATGCCTAGGTAAAACTCTAACCAGAGGTCTTATCAAGATGTGCACCATGCCTTAACTGGCATTTCAACCTCATTTACAGAATCCTTCAATTTCTGTCTTGGCCCCAGGTGGGTAACCATCTTTGATTTTTCATGGCATTTCAAGTCAAAGACATCATTAGACTGTAAGCTTCTTGAGGTCTTAGAGCTGTGCTGTCCAACACAGCAGCCATGAATCACATTTGGTGAGTCCGAATTGGGCTGCAAGTGTAAAACACACAAGGGGTTTCAAAGACTTAGTATGGGGGAAAAATAAATAAATAAATTATCCAATCAAACTTTCTGTATTCATGACATAATGGAATGACACTATCTTGGCTACACTGGTTAAATAAAATGTATAATTAAAATTCATGTCACCTGTTTTGATCTTTTTTTTTTTTTTTTTTTTACTGTAGCTATGAGAAAACTTAAAATTATCTATGTGGCTCACATTAAATTTTTATGGGACCTGTGGAGCCCAATAGAAGTTTANCCGAGGTGGATCCCTGACATTTGGGGGTGGTGGCCTCTGTAATGTCACACCAGAACCTCCAGACGCCAGGGCAAAGGTTAATCTCAGCAGAAATCTGGTGCACCGCTGGGACATGGTGCCTTGGTTCTTGCCACCTCCATGGAACAAATACAAAAGGGGGCCTTTTGGAAACCAGAGAAAAGCAGAGAAGAGAAAGGAAATGTGGGCTCCCTTTGCCGATAGGGAGCAGAGTGCCCGAGTGCATCTATGAACGTCTCATTTTTGTAGTGAAGGCATGTGTCTCACTCAGGTGCTGATCTCAGAGACACAGCAGTCAGTGGTCCTGAAGAGAGATCTTACTTCATTACCTGCCCAGGAACTGAACTTGGGTAGCCTGGATGAAAACCAGGACTCCTAGCTGCCAGACCCCCAGGGGCTGGAGGCTAAGAAGCAAAGTGACCCGGGCTCTTTCCTCTTTGAAAGCAAGAATATTTCAGGGAGGCAAAAGCTGTAAAAATAGGCACAAAGTTTATTACTAAAGAGGCCAGTATAACATGTGGGAGAGCACACAGAGAAATAGTTTGTTTATTGAAGGCAGAAACAAGGCAAGGGCCTACCCAGAGAGGCGTCCTGAATGAGGAGAGCANCTGTAAAAATAGGCACAAAGTTTATTACTAAAGAGGCCAGTATAACATGTGGGAGAGCACACAGAGAAATAGTTTGTTTATTGAAGGCAGAAACAAGGCAAGGGCCTACCCAGAGAGGCGTCCTGAATGAGGAGAGCAGCAAAGAGGTGCTTTGAAGCACTTGTAATGGGCAGTCCTTCTAGATCTCTGTTTACAACTGGCCAATTACCTTGTTTCTTTCCTCACTTCTGACTGGTCCTAGGACCCTCCCCAAGATGCCTGTGCAGCTTTTTTCTAAAATAGATCCCACTCTAGAGGCCCGGAGTGCATGTTCCCTTTTTGACCCCCTTTTAGAAGGCTTCCTGCACATGTGGGAACAGGGAGCTTTTCCTTGACCTCGGGAGTGGACATCTCATCTCTCTACTTTAGCAGAGCTCAGCTTCTGCCACTAGCTTTGTCCTTGGAGTTTTGGGTGGGGACACAGCTTGAATTTTACTCCCCTTGACAAACACCAGTTGTCTGGCCCCGAGGCTGATCTATCTCCTACCTCAGTGGCTCACGAGGTCACCTTGCTGACACCCCGACCCTCTCTTACCCTCATCAGGACCGTGTTCAAGGCGGTGCTGGACCTGCACTTTGTGTTCCTCATCGTTCCATCCTGCATGAGCCTCGGTAAGGCCTCCTCCACTGAGTCCTAGCTCCAGGGCCTGAGACAGGAATTTCGTGCTTACAATGNGACACCCCGACCCTCTCTTACCCTCATCAGGACCGTGTTCAAGGCGGTGCTGGACCTGCACTTTGTGTTCCTCATCGTTCCATCCTGCATGAGCCTCGGTAAGGCCTCCTCCACTGAGTCCTAGCTCCAGGGCCTGAGACAGGAATTTCGTGCTTACAATGGGGCATAGAGGGTGGGACTTAAGAATGGTCTCCAGGTCCTTGAGAGGTAACATGCCCATCTGATTGTAACAATTAAAACACATGTTACATATATACGGAATCTAGAAAAATGGTACTGAAGACCTTATTTACAGGGCAGCAGTGGAGAAACAGACATAGAGAATCAACTTATGGACATGGGGAGAGGGGAGGAGAGGGTGAGATGTATGGAGAGAGTAACATGGAAACTTACATTACCACATATAAAATAGATAGCCAACAGGAATTTGCTGTGTGGTTCAGGAAACTGAAACAGGGGCTCTGTATCAACCTAGCAGGGTGGGATGGGGAGGAAGACAGGAGGGAGGTTCAAAAGGGAGGGGACATATGTACATCTATGGCAGATTCATATTAAGGTCCCCTTCATTTTGAAAACAACCAAATTCTGTAAAGCAATTATTTTTCAACAACAACAACAACAACAAAAAAGAACACATGTTAGAGTGAAAACTTCATTTTTCTCAAAGCCCTGAAGTTACTTCTTAGTAAATCCAGGCCTCATTTCTTTGTCTCTGGGATTCAGGCTCCACTCTCATAACCGTGTTCAGCCAAGTGGGGTGTGTCCCGAGCCTGACAAATGATGAGGACTTTGCCGTGCATGTGTGTCACAGGCACAACCACTACCCTCAGCTGCACATCCGCAAAGCCAGGTAAGACTGGTGCCAGGCCTCCTGTTACCTAAGCATTTACCCTGATAGTTACCTCGCATGCGTGCGTGCTCAGTAGCTTCAGTCCTGTCCAACTCTTTGTGACCTCATGAACTGTAGCTCACCAGACTCCGCTGTCCATGGGATTCTCCAGGCAAGAATACTGGAGTGGGTTGCCGTGCCCTCCTCCAGGGGATCTTCCTGACCCAATAATTGAACCTGCGTCTCTTATGTCTCCTGAACTGGCAGGTAAGTTCTTTACCACTAGTGCCAGCTGGGAAGCCCAATGGTTACCTTACAGAGAGTTTAAAAATCGCCAGTTCTTACTGTAAGTAATTATGGCTTGAATGAAATTGCTTTAGAATACCAAGGAACTTTCATTCATTTGGAGGTGATTATAGTTCCCCTTGATGACATAATAGGATTGCATGTTTGAGAGTCATTACATGCATGATTGAGAGTCATTTGGTGCCATGTGGTCAGCAAAGCTGTGCATTTGCTTCTTAAAAGTTTCTAAAGACAGATCCTGTATTTGACTTTTTGTTTTGATGTGGAACTTTTTTAAAGTTTTTATTGAATTTGTTGCAATAGTGCTTCTGCTTTATGTTTTGGTCTTTTGGCCTGGAGGCATGTGGGATCTTAGCTCCCCAACCAGGGATCAAACCTGCACCCCTTGCTTTGAAAGGCCAAGTCCCATCCACAAGACTGCTAGGGAAATCCCACCATACTTGTGGGTTGTGTTTGTTTGTTGTGCTTTTTCATGTGCTTTGTTTGTTTCTGGTGTTGCCCAACTGTATATGGAATCTTAGTTCCGCAGAAATAAAGTGAAAGTGAAGTCGCTCAGTCATGTCTGACTCTTTGCGACCCCATGGACTGTACCTGCCAGGCTCCTCCATCCATGGGATTTTCCAGGCAAGATTACTGGAGTAGATTGCCATTCCCTTCTCCAGGGGATCTTCCCAACCCAGGGATCAAACCCGGTTCTCCTGCATTGCAGGCAGACTCTTTACCATCTGAGCCACAAGGGGGCTTCAAGGATCAAACCCTCACTCCATGCATTGGAAGCATGAAGTCCTGACCACTGAACCACCAGGGAATTTCCTGGTCTTTTTGGTTGGGGGGGGCGGCGGTTTGGCCACGCCATGTAGCTTGCGGGCTCTCAGTTCCCCAACCAGGAATTGAGTCCGTGCCCCTTGCAGTGGATGGATAGAGTCCTAACTACTATACTGCTAGAGAATTCCCATCATTGCCATATTGGATGAGTACTTGGTTTCTTTAGAAAGTATAAAATCTCAATTTTTAAAAAGCAAGAGTCTCTTGGACTACAAGGAGATCAAACCAGTCAATCCTAAAGAAAATCAATGCTGAACATTCAGGGAGAGGCTACTATTTACCAGGCATGTAGTATCATGAATTTGTAATAATTACATCAGGTAGAGGTAGATCTTGATCTTGATTTTACTCCCCTCCAGATGAGTTACCTTAAACAAGGAGCTGGGCCTCTGCAGGCCTTGGTTTCATCTCTGTCAGTGGATGTGAGGATATTGTATGCCTTGTGGGACTGTTGTAGTGATGGGATGAGCTGACAGAAATCAAGCGCTCAGCACACTGCCTGTCACATGTAGGTGCTCAAGGAAATTGAACATTATTACTAATATTGTTAGAGTTAAGTAGGGGAGACAGATACACTTACAAGCTGTAATGCTTCGTACCTTGGAGGAGGGAAGGACAGAGAGGGATCCAGACAGCCTCATACTACCCCTAGGCTCTCAGAAATCTAAATGTCCACCAAACTGCAGTCCCTCTGTGCAATGGATACTACTCAGCAATGAAATGGAATAAACTACAGATATATACAATAGCGGGCTTCCCAGGTGGGTCAGTGGGTAAAGAATCCACCTGCAATGCAAGAGACACAGGTGATGTAGGTTCAGTCCCTGGGTTGGGAAGATCCTCTGGAGGAGGGCATGGTAACCCACTCCAGTATTCTTGCCTGGAGAATTCCATGGACAGAGGGGCCTGGTGGAGCACAGTTCTTAGGGTCACAAAGAGGCAGACAGGACTGAAGTGACTGAGCACATACGTATATACAATAGCGTGGACCAGGCTCAGAAAGTCTATGCTGAATGAAAGAATACAGACATAGAAACAAAGACCATACGCTGTTTGTATGATATACAAAATGGCAGAAGCCAGATCAACAGATGCCTCTGGCAGAGGCAAGAGTATGGTGGAGGGACAGGATGGGGAGACCATGCTCTGTGGATTGATTAGGCTGTATGCAGCTGTCAGAAGTCATCAACTTTTAATACCTGTGCATTTTACACTATGTTATTATACCTCAGTGGGGGAAATGTAAACAAAAAAGAGGCTTNGAAGCCAGATCAACAGATGCCTCTGGCAGAGGCAAGAGTATGGTGGAGGGACAGGATGGGGAGACCATGCTCTGTGGATTGATTAGGCTGTATGCAGCTGTCAGAAGTCATCAACTTTTAATACCTGTGCATTTTACACTATGTTATTATACCTCAGTGGGGGAAATGTAAACATAAAAGAGGCTTGCCAGAGAAGGTAGCCTCTGACTGTAGTCAAGGGGGATGAGTCAGAGTTCAGCCAGATGGACAGGATGGGCAAAGGTATGAAGGCAAGAGAGCATCAGGCAGGTGGGCAGATATGAGGAAGCACGCAACCGAGATGAGCAGACTTCAACTCGGAGCTGGTAGGGAGCACTGAAGAAAGACATGATGTGGACTGTATGTCAAAGAATAACTGATTATTTAACTCAGATGACCATTTTATCTACTACTGCGGGCAGGAATCCCTCAGAAGAAATGGAGTAGCCATTATGGTCAACAAAAGAGTCTGAAATGCAGTACTTGGATGCAATCTCAAAAATGACAGAATGATCTCTGTTCATCTCCAANGGCTCTAGGTGAGTGATCACACCATCATGATTATCTGGGTCGTGAAGATCTTTTTTTGTACAGTTCTGTATATTGTTACCACCTCTTCTTAATATCTTCTGCTTCTGTTAGGTCCATACCATTTCTGTCCTTTATTGAGGCCATACAAAGATGGGCTCAAAGGCCATAACTTTCTCATTATTTTACTAGTATCTACCTTCTTGAAGTCACTTATATCTGTAGTCTCTGTGCAGAGGAATTACTATAATTATGGCTACTGAGCATCTTTTCCCAGTTTTCCTCTCAGTGACATCACACCAGAAACTCACGACAGGCTGCAACAGGAGTATTTACACCACAGAAATTGGCAAGTTAGGAATAAACTTTTCCCACTTACTTGTAACTGTCACTTAGGAGTTACCCAGCACGCTGCACTTTTGGGTGAGCAGAGAGAACAGGGCATAGTCTAGCAAGCCTTCACCTTCCAGACCCATCCACAGCAGTCACAGGCCACATGTGTGGAAGGCCTGAGAACTGTATCTGCATTGGGGAAGCTGTGGACTAAAGGGTTTTAACTGTGAATGCTTTCTTTGACTTCATGGATACTTTGGAGGAGTTCTGAGTTGGCAAAGTTGCTTTTTATAACTTCATCCTGGCTTACCTTGACATCTGGTGTTTACACAAACTGAGATTTTCAGGGCAGGGTGGTTGAAGGCCAAGGGCAGCTCCTGGAGACAGATGGGCAGAGTGTCTGCCTTGGCAGCATCCGAGTGTAGGCAGCAGCAGTCCAAGGAGGCACCACTGACCTGTGGGTGGGCAGAGCCTGCCTGCCCAGCCATGCCTCTGGCATCAGGCGGGAAGGATCAGAGCTGACAATTGTCACAATGAGGGTAACCTCACTGTGGAGTATGGTCACTCAAAAAGGTGGGTGATACAGGGCTTTTTAGATGGAAGTGTGAATGATATGTTGCACACGGGCCTATTGATAGACCTGCTTATGAAGACTCGGCTACCGAATGTGTGGTTCTGATGATCTTAGCCTTATGCATTGTCGTATGGATCCTCGTAGGAAAAACAAGCACAGCAACAAACTCAGTTTTGCTCACAGTGTGAGATAATGAAAGCCACCTTTGGAGTGGAAAGTACTTGTTACCTGGAAGACAGACTGGAGCCTGCAATCATTACCTTTTCACTGTACAAGTAAAAAAGAAAACATCCATCAAATCAACTTTTTTTTTTTTTTCTGGAAAACACACACGCACACAAAGACGCATTTGAATCCTCCCACAAATTCATATTTAAGAACAGTGTTTTTCACGTCAGAACAGTAATCACAAAGGAACCCAAAGGAAAAAAGCAGGCACGTCCACAATATATGCTCACTGTGTTGGGTCCATCATCCTTAACTTTGTGAATTGTCACAGCCCCGGCATGAATGACGAGAATATAACAGGTTGCAGAATTGGAGAACGTGAAATCTTTTGTTCCTAATGGCAAAACATGTTTTTCTCATTTTCATCAGAATGTGTGATCCATGCCATTTGAAATCAAATTCCAAACACGACGCGCCATTAGTGTAATAGCTCATTACTAACAGCGGTCTTATAAATAATACATTCTTATCGTGCACACGCAGCTCGCTGCGAAGCCAGCAAAAGGTATTTCAGGCCATGGAAGTTGCACTGCGCCAGCGTGGCTGTAGATGAGAAGGACATCTCCATGTGAACCAAGATGGATGCCAATTTTCCCTGCCGAGAGGGAGGCTGGCCGTCTCTCCCCACACATATGGCAGATGGATTGGTTAATCAGCATCTGCTGAGTCTCGGGCCTAAAATCACAGAGAAGCCAGACAACTGCGGCTACGCAGCCTTTGTTCACGCAAACAAGACAAACAATCACTTGTTATTTGGGAAAAAAATTAAAATGTTTATTTTGGACTTTTATTGACGTGTCAATGGATTTGTAAAACAGCTGTGTGAATCTAGCCTTTTGCAACTAGTATTTGTGGTGGGGGGGGCTGTAAAGAAAATAATATGCACGGAAAAGAATTCATTTAAAAAAATTCCTCTTGTATCCTAGCATTTGGGAGAATTACAGGGAATCTCATATTTACTTTTCAAACACATCTTGGAGAACGAACAGTTTTAAGCCAGAAGATACATTTGAGAACGAATAGCTTAATAGCTAACTTTTTTTCCCTCTGATGTTTAAAAGAGTGTTGTAGCTTCTTACTCTACTTTAGGGAGTATTAACCATTTTATCCAACTGGGCATTTATGGAATGATGTCACATTCTTAGGATCTGGGAATTCTGACAATTGTTGAGCTCTTCTGACTGAATGGTTGTCTCAAGAAATAAAAATCTGAACTCTGGAGGGCTAGAACCCACCCAGTAAATGCTGTTTTCTTATAAGAGCTGTCAGAGTCAAATCAGTTACCAGAATATGCTTAGAACCCACATAAAGATCAAAGGAGTTATTTATGTGAAATGTGTTTATTTTTCTTCTTTCCAATTTTATTGAGCTAGAATTGATGTGTAACATTGTATAAGTTTAAAGGTGTCCAACCTAATATTTTGATATATGTATGTATTGTAACATAATCACTATGAATGAGAATAGTTAACCCGAGAACTCTATTCCTTCTTGCCTCTTTTAAAATTTTAATTGCTTTCCTTGCAGAGAAGAGTGAAATCCACAATTACTAAAGGAACATAGTAAAGAATTTCAATCACAGTCATCAGTCAATGTGGCATTAAAACTTGATAGAATTAAAATTTGTTGTTAATTTATAATATGTCAGTACCAGTAATATGCGTAGCTCAGCTAGTCACTCATGAAAAGATAGGCTGTTTCCTCTACTCAGAACACTTATGATCCCAAATGTGTTGTGTCTTTTTCCCACACCAGCCAGCTCTCCAGCTTCTAGTCACCAGCTCGGTGTCTTGCAGTCTAATTCACTTTCTGATACTGCTCAGCCTTAGTGCAGACCCCACGGATTTAGGGCTCAGGCCCACAAAATTGCCCCCATCAGATACCATTCACAAGCCCCAGATTGTCCCCTGTGCTTTTAACTGACCAGCGATAACTCATGGGTTCCCATGACCCCCTCGGTCATGTTTGAGAACCTGCTGGAAGGGTTCACAGAGCTCAGGAGACTCTCTACTTGCCACCATGGGTTCACTGTAAAGGATACAGCTCAGGAACAGGAAATGGAAGAGATGCATTGGGTGAGGTGGGGAGGGTGGGGGGAGCTTCCATGCCCTCTCTGGGCCCATCACTACCTGGCATTTCATGTGTTCACCAGCAGGGAGGCTTGGGAACCCCACTGTTTAGGTGTTTTTCTAGTTTTCCATTAATAGTTGATTAAATCTTTGGCTGTGGTGGCTGCACTCACTCTCCAGCGCCTCTCCCCTTCTCAGAGGTTGAGGTGCTGTGTGCTTAGTCGCTCAGTTGTGTCCAGCTTTTAGCAGCTCCATGAACTGCAGCCCACCAGGCTCTGTCCATGGGGATTCTCCAGGCAAGAGTACTGGAGTGGGTTGCCATTTCCTCCTCCAGGGAATCTTCCCGATCCAGGGATTGAAACCAGGCCTCTCACATTTCAGGCAGATTCGTTACTGTCTGAGCCACTAGGGAAGCCCCCGAGGTCGAGGGAACATGGCTGGAAAGCTCCAACCCTCTGATCCCATGGCTGATTCCTCTGGTAATCAGTTCCCATCCTCTGAAAGTGATCTCATTAGCATAAACTCACGTACCATTGAAAGGGACTTATTATGAAGAATGAAAGAAATTATCAGGAAATTATGAGTATTTTATGAACTTTGAGCCAGGAGTGAGGGATGAAGACCAAATATTTTTTATTATACCTCAATGTCACCCTCATCTTCCCACTGATGTATTCCTCATCAAAGGCCTAAAATGATGAGGGCCATTGCACGCGGTTTAGAATCAGGTAGGATGCTGAGAGGGCTTCTCTGGTGGCTCAGATGGTAAAGAATCTGCCTGCAATGTGGGAGACCTCAGTTTGATCCCTGGGTTGGAAGACCCCCCTGGAGGAGGGCATAGAAACACACTCCAGTATTCTTGCCTGGAGAATCCCCGTGGACAGAGGAGCCTGGCAGGCTACAGTCTGTGGGGTCGCAAAGAGTCAGACATGACTGAGTGACACAGCATAGCACAGGATGCTGGGAGGTGGTTATGTTGTAGATCAGACACACCCGTGAACCGGTGCAATGAGGTTATTTCTCTCAGAACTTTCCACTGAACCTCCTTCCTCTCACCTCCTCCCCATGAGACCATCCAGTCGAATATATGTTCAAGAAAATGAAAGAAATAAGTCTTCCCATGTGGCGCTAGTTGAAAAGAATCCACCTGCCAATGGAGGAGACTCAAGAGACGGAGGTTCTGTCCCAGCATTGGGAAGATCCCCTGGAGAAGGAAATGGTGACCCACTCCAGTATTCTTGTCTAGGAAACCCTGTGGACAGAGGAGTCTGACAGTCTACAGTCCATGGGGTCACAAAGAGTTGGGCACAACTGAGCACATGCATACACAACACACACACACACACACACACACACACACACATACAGACACGAAAATTGAAGAATACCTACCTGATGAGGAGTGAATTATTAACTTGTTCTAAATTGGGGTCAACCAGATGGCCACTAGAAATAATGGCTGATTTTCCTTGGAACTGCATGGTGGAGGGGAGGAAAGTAGACAGGAGGGTTGGGCTTGCAGTAGGGACATGAAAGGATTTAGGGCAGGCAGGGGTATTGTTTGGGCAAAATTTCCCCTCAAGAACACCATGACAGCCTCTCTAAGTTCCAGACCCATCTCTAGGATTGTCATCCATGATAGTCGTCCATCCAAGGTGGTCATCCATGACATCATTTTTTGAGCCTGTCATGTGTGCTGTGCACTGCGCCTGACCATAGTGTGCTCCCTCCCTCATACAGCTCTAAGTGCCCATGGCAGGGGCTTTCATGGTGCCCATTCACCTGAGGTTGGATGGTCATGAGATGTCTTGGACATTTCAGGTGGAAGGTGTGGCTGTCGGGTTCATGAGCGTGTGCTCACAAGTGAACCTGGAGCTCCTGCACAAGTGCTTTGACCTGAGACCCTTCCATGGACTCTGCATCCCGCATCAGGATGACATCTTAGAACCACCCCAGGAGTTCAGCATCCACGAAAGTTCAGGTACAGTGGCTGTCATAGGAGCACGTGGGGATGGAGCTTTGTGTGCTGTGCTGTGCTTTTGACTCTGTGCTGGAACTAGGTGGTGGCAGCTGCTGGGCAGCTCTGTCCCCAGTCCCCTTTCAGGAGTGGTTGGTGCATCGCAACCTTGTGCCTGTATCTGTGAGCAAAGAGAGTTAAGGGGCATGGCCCTGGGTAGACACCACAGCCTTGCCGCCGAAGGTCTCCTGAATTCAGAATGTCTACCTTCAGAAGTTCATTGTTAGAGTAGAGGTAAGTTGTGGTGAAATAATTGATAGCATTTTAGGGTTTTACTTGCGCACACACATAGAACCCAAAACCTGAATATGATAAGTGAATCTTTTAAGTCAAGAACTAGAGAAATTCTGTATGTCCTTAAGTTTTTTATTTTTATTGTTTTAATTGAAATATAGTTGATTTATAATGTTATGTTAGTTTCAGGTATAAAGTGATTCATTTATACAAATATATTCAGATATATGTATATATGCTTTTAAGTTTTAACTCCAACAATTAGTGCCTCTGTGTTTATGTCATCGACAACCTATTATGTAATACAGGTCTATTGCAAGTAGTCATTTTAAACTTGCTTATTTTTAGCCATCTACAATATTAGAACTGATTTTAAAATCATGTCTGTATTAGGATTTTCACCAAGTGAAACTGGGTCATCTCAAACTTTGGTATTTTAATTTAACAAAGTCTCCCTGCATCCATGAGCATCTTTGAGGTTAAGTGTTTTGTTTCTTAAATCAGGGAGATGCAGCAGGGTGTGTAAATCTAGTTCTCCAAGCCTAGGTTTCCTCATTTGTGAAATAGGAAGAGTAGTAACACCTCCCACAAAGGGGCATCGTGAGGTCTGACTGAGATCACTCAGGTCCAGGGCTTTACTCAGCATCTCCATCAAACTTAGCGTGCCATCAGCATGGATCCTCATTTCGAGTGGTCGTTACACATCACTTTGTGGTTGGTCTTTCACTTACATGAGTCTTCCCAGGTTAACATCAGGGCATCTTGAATTGCTCTGCTTTCCCGTGTCTGAAAGACTATATCAAGATATTGCTCTTGTCTGCCAGTCTGGGCTCCATTTCTATGTTTATTTTTGAAGACAACTATTGCATCAATATACTGTTACTCAGCATTGTTCAGCATAGGTAATGTGTGCACTTTCTGCGTACATGTATTCATATTTAAGTTTTTTGCATAAAATAAATGCTTCTAGATGTCAAAAAAAAAAGATTGTTCAAAAATAGGAAGAGGAGCATATTGGGGGCAACACTGACAAGCAGAGGACTTGTTGATCTAAACAACAGCAGGTGTTGGTTTGGCAGATCTTATTGGCTGGACAGGAAACCAACCGCATGGAGCTGGTCGGAATGTTCACACAGGTCACAAAGACCTTTCAGAGCTGTAGCTGGAGAGGGAGATCCCTTCTGTATTAATAAGAGCTTTGAGGTCTTCCTTGTTTCGTGGTGAAGGCTGGTTTGCCCTTGCTTCTCAGCTAAGACATATAGGAGCGTTCTGAAGGAATCTTCAGCATGAGACAGACCTTGAATAATGTGTTATCATTGTCACACAATGAATGTATAAATTCTTTCGAATGTATAAATTCTTCTTGAAGGCAGCATTCAATCGGTTTTATGGCTTAGTTTTCTCATGCCTAAAATGGAGATAAAAATAGTATCAAAACCAGAAGGTCATTGGGATGGTTAAATGTTAGAATCTACATGACGACCTTAGCTCTCTGCCAAGTGTGGAGTAAGTTCTGAAAAAATTAAGGTTGTTTTTCCTCTCCCCTTGATTGTTGTCATTATTAAAAACAAGTTGAGGGACTTCCCTGGTAGTCCAGTGGTTAAGATTTCACCTTCCGGAGCAGGGGTATGGGTTTGATCTCTGATAGGGAACTAAGATCCCACATACTTCTCAGCCAAAAACTATAACATACGGAAGCAGTACTGTAAAATATTCAATAAAGACTTTTTAAATGGTCCACATAAAAAAAATCTTTAGAAAAATATTGAAAAGATATGGTTCCCTTTCAGTGTTTCTGAGTAGCTCTGAAATTACATAAAATGACTGGGATGTTCCTATCTTAGAAACTTTATGGGCAGGAGCACAGTTCAAAATTTAGACCAAATCCTGGACTTAAAAACATATAATCTGTTTAGCCAAAGTGTCTGTTTAGCAAAAGCCCCAGAGATATGGAAACTGAAAGAAGTCTTACTATTCTGTCTACCACTTTTAATATTTTTACCTAAAATTAGTTGATCTAGGACAGGATGGTAGCTAAAGGAAATAGGAAAATTTCTCTCGTCATTTTGTGTGTCTTGTTTATTTTTGAAAATCCAGCTCCACTAATAAAATGGTGATTACAAGTTTTGTTACCAGGAAACACTACTGTAGACTTCCAAATAACTCAGGGATGGATTCATGAATCAACAGCTCATTATATTCCAGAAAAGAGTCATTGGCACATTTTGCATTCCCCCTTCATATCAACAGCAACAAAGAATGAGGCTCCAGAGAAAACTGGAAATGTGTTAGGATCCTGTCCTTTTTTATCTAATGAAAGTCTCAAGTTAAAGGAAATATAATTTCTCTAAAATACGAGCCAGAATTCTTATTTTCAATGGGCACACACCATTGAGCCTTTTGCTTTCAATTTTGTTTATGCTTTTTCCCTTTCAAAGGATTGTCATATATATTGTCTCATTTTATCCTCATGACGTGATGTATGAGAGCTAAGAAAGGTGCATGCGTGTGTGCTATGTTGCTTCAGTCATGTTTGGCTCTTTGTGACCCTAGGGACTGCAGCCCGCCAGGCTTCTCTGTCCATAGGATTCTCCAGGCAAGAATACTGGAGTGGGTTGCCACGCCCTCCTCCAGGGGAATCTTTCCAACTCAAAGACTGAAACCACATCTCCTGGGTCTCCTGCCTTGGCAGGTGGGTTCTTCACCACTAGCACCACCTGGGAAAGGTGACCTCTGCTTGCCCAAATTCACAAAAGGTGTTACAGCTCAGTAGGGGCTGACCCAGCACCCAGCTCAGCCTTCCACTTGACTTTTTGACTAGGGTGGTTGTGATCAAAAACTCCAGTGGTGGGTCTACTACAAAAATACATGATCAATTTGTTTTTCACTTCAATGAATCATTGAATGCGTTACCACTTTTAGGAGCTCTCAGTGACATGTGTGTATGTGTTCTTTGGACAACTCCTATCTTCTAGACTCTTCACCTCTTGTGTCTATGGGATTTGCCAGGACTGTGCACGGCCAATCTATCCTGTGCCAGAGCTGGCAGGAAGTACCAGGACATTGAGACCCCAGGAGCAGCTTCTGATTCTCCATTTCTTTTTAAAAAAATATGTATTTATTTATTTGGCTATGTCAGGATCTTAGTTGCAGCACATGGAATCTTTCATTGCTTAGTTGCCCTATAGCATATAGGATCTTAGTACCTTGACTGGGGATCGAACCCGAGTACCCTGCACTGGAAGGTGGGTTCTTAACCACTGGACCACTAGGAAAGTCCCCCGGCTTTCCTGTTTCTTATCCCTGCTCCCCTACTGATATCTTCTCCATCAACTCCCAAATAGACAGTTGTGCTCGAATCCTTGACTCAGGGTCTGCTTCTGAGAGAACCCACCCCAACACACTGCTGGTCTGGTCTTTCCCCACCAGCCGTGAAAACATTTACTTACCATAACTGAAAGGAGGTGAGGTCTAAATACCTCAGCTCCCTCACCCCTCGGTGGGATAGCTTTGAGACCTGAGTTTTGCGTTGTTTCTCAGAACTCCAGGAGATGAATTTCCAGCTAGTGATCCATGTGATGACATGTGTTTCATTAGCTGCCTTCCTTTCCCTTCTCTTTCCTAACCTCCCTACTGTGCCTCCTGAATCACCTCCCAAATAGAACTACTTGTTCTCAGGTCCTTGCCTCAAGGTAGGGCCTGTTCCCACCAGCTGTGAAACTCACAATTTCATGCAAACCTTCACCCCTCCAAGCAGAGTGACAATATCATGACTCAACATTCCAGAGCTTGTACAGTGGTCCCCATTCTTTATTTTTTCCAACCAAATGATTTATTTTTTTAATTTTTTTAAGTGTTCAGCTCTATTTTTTTTTTTTCCGTCTCAGGTGTACATGAGTTCCCAATTTTGAACCACCCCCCACCTCCCACCCCATATCAACTCTCTGGATCATCCCTGTGCACCAGTCCCAAGCATCCTGTATCCTGTATCGAACATAGACTGACGATTCATTTCTTACATGATAGTATACATGTTTCAGTGCCATTCTCCCAAATCTTCCCACCCTCTCCTTCTCCNTGTCTATTTAGTTCTTTTGCCCATTTTTTGATTGGGTCGTTTATTTTTCTGGAATTGACCCCAAACAAATGATTTATTAAGCAAAGAAAAATGCAGTTTGCTAGCTTCTTTAGGTAAAGATCTTAAAATATTTAAATCTTTGTAATATGATGCTGATGATTATTTCTAATGAGTTAACAATATAAAAGTTACATGATTCACTGTATTTCTGAATGCAGAATCCATTTAACCTATATGGAATTTAGTTATCAAGTTCCTCATTCTTTAGCTACTATACATATTGTGATCAGCTGCCATCTCATCATTTCAGCTGTGTCTGAAGTTTCCATTGGATCTGAAAAGTGTAACCATGTACATTCACTTTGCATTTTACTTGAATAATTTGTGTATGATCCCATTCTTTTAGCCACTAGGTTCTTCATTTATAAATTATTACACACACTTGTAAATTTGAGTTTTTAGCTACTAAACCTTGAGACTAAATTAGGACCAATGGGAACAAAGTCTGAGGATGCAGATTTTGTCCCAGTTTAAGGAAAATCTAGTAAAAGTTTATTTTTTTATTAAGTGGAGTACCTCGTTTAGAAGTAGCCAAGTTCCCCAGACATTGGAAACATTCATGAATAGTTATAAGTCTCAGGAAAGGGCTTTCTACTTGTATGGGAGGTTGTACTGAATGAGACCCAAGATCCCTCAAATGCCAGGAGTCTGAAAGCTGAGGGAACAAGCATCAGGATGTTCCCTCCATATGCTGGCAGTTTATGAATATTTTCCTTCAGTGACAATAAAATGGCTGAAAACAATATGTATTTTTTCCAGTTGGCTCCACCGCTGGCCCAGCCCAGCGATTGCAAATCAAGCTGTGTCTTTTGTTCCCTGCATCATTACAATGAAGACTTTGGAACCAGAAGTGAGCTGGCAATTTTCTTGATGATGCATAAGGCAAAATAGGGCACAGCCTGCATTTCCACAGCTGCCCTGGCATCGACACATTTACCAGTGGAAATGAAAACAAGCAGAAGACGAAACTTTTGTTTGTCACGCAGGCTGGTGTGACCTGGGGAGTGAGCGTCTTGGTTTTGAAAGAGTCCTGTGAAGTGAGTCTCAATACATGCCCAGGGGCCAGCACACGTAGGCTCTGAGGACCTCGATGTGCCCTTGGCCGGGAGAGATACGATTTCACACAACAGAATCGTGGGTGTCCCTTAGAATAACCAACGCAGTCTCTTATGACCAGCCCACCCAAGAAAAGTACTGCTTACTCTACATTTAAAAGGCCCTTCAAAATATAATTTTCACAGCATCTCCACATAGCAATGTTGCCTTTTAAATGAAAGAAAATCTCTCATTGTCAGGAAATAGTCCCTTATGTCTTATTTAAATTTCTTTTATTCCACTTACATTTGCTTCTTACTCTCAGTCTCTCCTCTGGAGAGAGAAGGAATATGGAGGGTTAAGAAACAGCAGCTAAATCAAGTCTTATTTAATCAAGTAGCCCAGGTGTCTAGCCTCTCTTCCTAAGGTTCTATTTTATATGTCTGTGTTGCTTTCTGTTTTGTACTTTATTCTTTTAACACGGATTCCAAATGTGGATGAAACACTCATCTACAGAGCCTAGCAATATTTCCACCAAGATATTTGGATATTGTATCTCAGACCATGTATTTATTAACATCAGCTAGGACAGTCTATAATTACTGAAGTAGTGACCCTCTTGAACTCTGTATGGATTTGTTCGGGCTGTCAAAGAAGGGTCCCACAGAATACGGGGCTTAAACAACAGGAAATCATTTTCTCACAGTTCTGGAGATGAGAAGTCTGAGGTCAAGGTGTCAGCAGGGTGGTTTCTTCTGAGGCCTCCCTCGTTGGCTTGTAGCTGACCGTCTTTTCCTTGTCTTCACGTGGTTTTCCCTTCTCTTCCTGTCTGTGTCCCAATTCCCTCTTCTTATGAGGACACACAGTGGCTCAAGGGCCCACCCTTCTGACCTCATATTACTCTGTCTCTTTCAAGGCCCTTTCTTGGGACTTCCCTGGTGGTCCAGTGGTTAAGACTTTGTTTTCCAATGCAGGGGGTGCAGGTTCCTGGTGGGGGAGCTGAGACCCCACGTGTCTTGTGGCCAAAAACCAAAACATAAAACAGATGCAATCTTGTGACAAATTCAATAAGGACTTTTTAAGTGGTTGACATTAAAAAATCTGAAAAACAAACTAAAGGCCCTTTCTCCAAATAGTCACATTCTGAGGTATTAAGGGGTTAGGACTTAAAGCATGAAGTTTGTGGGAACATCAGCATTCAGTGACACCTAGGATCCTGTGTCAGCGGTTCTCTGGAGCCCTGTTGCCAAGGCTGCAAGACATGGCGGGAATGTCCCCTCTATCTGATGCTCGTAAGGCTAATATTTGTCACAACTTGAATTTCATCTTTTTTTTTAAAAAAACAACAAATGTCCTTTTGGTATACTGGGTAAGAAAATTGCATTCTTCTGAAACTTTAGCCACTTTTGCTAGCTCTAGTTTTCCAGAAGTAACTATGTGAGTTCTAATGGTCTGTTAAAGAAGTTGACAAAACAAATAAATACTTCCAGGCTTATACCCAGGCTGACACGATTGTCTCCACAGTGACAGTGTTGATGAAAAATTAATCAGTCAACCTAAGAAAGAAATGGGAAATTTTACTTGAGCCTGATTGAGGTTTTTAACCCAGGAACAACCTCACAGACAGCTCTGAAAGTGGTTGCACCTGTTAGAGATCAAAGCACAATTGTATAGGTTTTTGAGGCAGAGGGCTGTACATTCAATGATGTAGATAGTGTTCACAATCCAGATTAAGTACAAAGTGGTTCAGTTCAGTGCAGTCACTCAGTTGTGTCCAACTCTGCGACCCCGTGGACTGCAGCATGCCAGGCCTCCCTGTCCATCACAACTCCCAGAATTTACTCAGACTCATGTCCATCGAGTCAATGATGCCATCCAACTACCTCATCCTCTCTCGTCCCCTTCTACCCCCACCTTCAGTCTTTCCTAGCATCAGGGTCTTTTCAGATGTGTTAGTTCTTCACACCAGGTGGCCAAAGTATTGGAGTTTCAGCTTCAACATCAGTCCTTCCAATGAATATTCAGGATTGATTTCCTTTAGGATGGACTAGTTGGATCTCCTTGCAGTCCAAGGGACTCTCAAGAGTCTTCTCCAACACCACAGTTCAAAAGCATCAATTCTTCAGTGGTCAACTTTCTTTATAGTCCAACTCTCACATCCACACATGACCGCTGGAAAAACCATAGCTTTGACTAGACAGACTTTTGTTGGCAAAGCAATGTCTTTGCTTTTTAATAAGCTATCTAGGTTGATCATAACTTTTCTTTCAAGGAGCAAGCATCTTTTAATTTCATGGCTGCAGTCACCATCTGCAGTGATTTTGGAGCCCCCCCCAAAATAAAGTCTCTCACGGTTTCCACTGTTTCCCCATCTACTTCCCATGAAGTGATGGGACCAGATACCATGGTCTTAGTTTTCTGAATGTTGAGCTTTAAGCCAACTTTTTCACTCTCTTCTTTCACTTTCATCAAGAGGCTTTTTAGTTCTTCTTTGCTTTCTGCTATAAGGGTGGTATCATCTGCATATCTGAAGTTATTGATATTTCTCCCGGAAATCTTGATTCCAGCCTGTGCTTCATCCAGTCTAGCATTTCTCATGATGTACTCTGCATATAACTTAAATACACAGGGTGACAATATACAGCCTTGATGTACTCCTTTCCCTATTTGGAACCAGTCTGTTGTTCCATGTTCAGTTCTAACTGTTGCTTCTTGGCCTACATACAGATTTCTCAGGAGTCCAGTCCGGTGGTCTGGTATCCCCATCTCTTGAAGAATTTTCCACAGTTTGTTGTGATCCACAGTCAAAAGCTTTGGCATAGTCAATAAAGCAGAAGTAGATGTTTTTCTAAAACTCTCTTGCTTTTTCGATGATCCAGCAGATGTTGACAATTTGATCTCTGTTTCCACTGCCTTTTTGAAATCTACCTTGAACATCTGGAAGTTCATGGTTCACTTGAAGCCTGTTGAAGCCTGGCTTGGAGAATTTTGAGCATTCCTTTGCTAGGTGACTGCAACCATGAAATTAAAAGATGCTTACTCTTTGGAAGAAAAGTTATGACCTAGATAGCATATTGAAAAGCAGAGACATTACTTTGCCAACAAAGGTCCATCTAGTCAAGGCTGTGTTTTTTCCAGTGGTCACGTATGGATGTGAGAATTGGACTGTGAAGAAAGCTGAGCACCGAAGAATTGATGCTTTTAAACTGTGATGTTGGAGAAGACTTCTGAGAGTCCCTTGGACTGCAAGGAGATCCAACCAGTCCATTCTGAAGGAGATCAGCCCTGGAATTTCTTTGGAGGGAATGATGCTAAAGCTGAAACTCCAGTACTTTGGCCACCTCATGTGAAGAGTTGACTCATTGGAAAAGACTCTGATGCTGGGAGGGATTAGGGGCAGGANTGAGAGTCCCTTGGACTGCAAGGAGATCCAACCAGTCCATTCTGAAGGAGATCAGCCCTGGAATTTCTTTGGAGGGAATGATGCTAAAGCTGAAACTCCAATACTTTGGCCACCTCATGTGAAGAGTTGACTCGTTGGAAAAATTCTGATGCTGGGAGGGATTGGGGGCAGGAGGAGAAGGGAATGACAGAGGATGAGATGGCTGGATGGCATCACCGACTCTATGGATGTGAGTCTGAGTGAACTCCGGGAGTTGGTGATAGACAGGGAGGCCTGGCGTGCTGTGATTCATGGGGTCACAAAGAGTCGGACAAGATTGAGTGACTGAACTGAACTGAACTGAGATGAGTACAATTGTGCGGTAGTTTGAGCATTCTTTGGCTTTACGTTTCTTTCGGATTGGAATGAAAACTGACCCTTTCCAGCAAAAACAACACCGAGTTGTGGATATGACTGGTGATGGAAGTAAAGTCCAACGCTGTAAAGAGCAGTATGGCATAGGAACCTGGAATGTTAGGTCCATGAGTCAAGGCAAATTGGAAGTGGTCAAGCAGGAGATGGCAAGAGTGAACATCGACATTTTAGGAATTGGCAAACTAAAATGGACTGGAATGGGTGAATTTAGCTCAGGTGACCAATATCTTCTACTGTGGGCAAGAATCCCTTAGAAGAAATGGAGTAGCCATCATAGTCAACAAAAGAGTCCAAAGTGCAGTACTTGGATGCAGTCTCAAAAACGACAGAATGATCTCTGTTTGTTTCCAAGGCAAACCATTCAGTATCATAGTACAAAGTGGTGACTCATCATAAACCCTTACAAGATCAAGAATGGATATTATCTTTATTTATTTTTCTGGTAGTATTGCATGCCTTCCTCAACCAAGGATATAATGTGAGTCCCCCACATTGGAAGCATGGAGTCCTGGCCAGTGGGCCACAAGGGAATCCCAGAAATGTTTTCTTTTGAGGAGTTGTTCTGTGGATACTGAGAGAAAGTTGCTCTATATAGTTGATCAGGTGTTTCTACTAATGGGGAGTCTGGTCCATGTATAACACAGAAGAGGAGAGAGAGGATAACAAGGGACATAGAAAAACGTTTATGTTTAGATTTTCCTTGACTTGCCTTAGAATACAGATTTTAACTTCATTAACAGTATAAACGGTTGCATGGGTTTTCCGGGCTTGGGCTGGTGACATACCAGGAAGGAGGCAGTCATGGCTGGAAACCAGGGTTGTTAGGGTCATTGCCCCAGGAAGTCTTTTGATTCTTATCTGTCTTCATTTAGCTGCTGGTTTCTAAGCCCTTTTGGATGCCTTTAAAAACAGCAGCGACATGAGGGTGCCCTCTGAAGACTCCCCAATTCTGCAGGGAGCTGGATGGCTGGGAGGAAGGGTCTTACCCCCCTAATCAGCTCTGGGAGCCACTAGCTATGTGATGACTCCACTGCATTCACCAGTCAGATCCATTTCTCAGTGGTTGAAATACAAATGTATTTTTACATAGGGCCTTGAGGTCTTTGAAAGAAAAGTGGTTTTATTTATATTCGTTATGATCATTATGTACTGGGATTATTTTCTCAGTGGGCAACATGTCTTTTGCCCATATTTATGAAGCAGGGGAGAAGGCATTTAATGAATTTCAAGAGTGTGTTTGACTGTAAAACACATCTCTCTTACCACATTCACATGTAAATAGCCCTTTTATTTGTTCTCTCTGGTGACCTTTCTTCTTTTGGGGGTAGATCACAGTTTGTTGTTGTTTTCCATTTCCAAATGGGAGGCTGAATGATAATAATGAAAGATTATGCAAAAAATCCATGTTTAAAATAATGTTGATATGGCACTTGTGTTGCAGGATAATTATAGTAATTTGGCCATTACGCTATATGGAGTCAGGAGTTAGTTGCTAGAAAACACGGTGATAGGGGCGATTCAGAGCGTTTTCATCCCAACAGGCTGTTTGATCCTGCTGACTTTTCTCTTGAAAATCAATTGCTTACGATGAATACTCTGAATTCTCCCTTGATTAAATTGGCTGGTAGTGGGCTGCACCCATTGCACGGGGATCACCAAGAGTTTTGTGTCTGTTTACACAGAGGTTTCAACAACTCTTAAAATATCACAGAGCAAATTTAATTGGAGCGAGCAAGCAGCTGAGGAGGCAGTTGCTAAAAATCACGGTCTTTGCTTAGGGAAGCAAGCAAAGGAAGATGTATTCATTCTAAGCCCAATACGAAGCCAGTTATTTCGCTGCAGGTTGCAAGCCTTTTCTTCACTGCACATTGCTCTGGCTCTGGGCATTTTCAGACTTTCAGGAACATGTGGGCTTGCCCAGTGGAAGACCAGGGACAGTCATCTTGGAACCTGGCTTCTGACTTCAGGTTCATGACTGACAATGTTCTTTTTCCCCTCAAGGTTATTAACATATTCAAATTTTCTGTTTCTTTCAAATCAACTTTAGGAAATTAGATTTTTCTAGAAAAGCATTGTTTAGTGTATGAAGGTTTAAAAATGATCAGAGTTTTTATTTATTTTTCCTCTTTTTAAAAATTTTATTATTATTATTTACTTTACAATATTGTATTCGTTTTGCCATACATAACAAAAATAATGTAACAAATATCTATATTCCTGCTTCTTAGAAGAATTGATAACTTGTAGTGTTTTATGAAGATGTTATGACCTACTGATTTTCTTTTTATTATGTGCTATAATGGCAACTAATAGTGTTCACTAAAACTTTTATTGAAAGATAAAAAAGTGATTAGAGTACAATTGTTGGTATATATACATATATAGATATATATAGCTCCAGTGTGTGTATACACACACACACACACACACATATACTGGAAGATCCCCTGGAGAAGGGAATGGCAACCCACCCCAGTATTCTTGCCTGGAGAATTCAATGAACAGAGGAGCCTGGCAGGCTACAACGCATGGGGTGGCAAAGAGTTGGACACGACTAAGTGACTAACACGCACACAAAATGATTAAAGAAGACAATTTAGGTGATATAAATAAACTTTAATACTTCATGAAGTGGATGGTCTCTTTTCAAAGAACTGCAAAGTGGACAAAAAGGCAGGGAGCTTTTACAGGATAAAGAATAAGGAAGAGAAAAATAGGAAATATTTGGTTGGCCAGGTCTCACAGTCACGGTGGTTTGGGGTAAGAAGGCCCAGTGTCGTGCATTTGAGGATTGGCTGACAGGATCGACTACATTTCTGGTTAAGTGTAGCATTTATAGGCACATGAAAGTTACCCAAGTTTCAGCTTTCTGACCTGCCCCCCACCAGGCAGGAGCAGCTCCATCTTGGCCCTAGAAAATTATTTACTAGTCAGAGAACCTCTCCTGTGTAATTTTAATCCTTTAAATTTTGTTGAGCTTATGGTCAATTTTGGTAAATATTCCTTGAGTCCATGAAAAAAGTATATAATCTGTAGTTGTTAGATACAGGGTTCTGTATTTAGGATTATGTTTGATAACAATGACAAATATTTTATCCATTTGATCTCATCAGTTGTTTGATCAATTCATGAGAGGTCTGTTAAAATCTTCTGCTTTGATTGTAGATATATAAAGTTTTACTCTTATCTATCATTGTGTCATTATGTATTTTGAGCCTATGCTATTAGGTGCATGATTTTTTTTTTTTTTTTCATCTCAGGTGTACATGAGTTCCCAATCTTGAACCGCCCCCCCCATAGGAGCATGATTTTTAAGTCATGTCTTCCTTGAACTTAAAAAAAATCAGTTATGAAATGTCCTTTATCTCTGGTGAAAGGTTTTTGCCTTAAAGTCTACTTTTTCTGATTTTAATGTGGCCACGCTTGCTTTCTTTAGCTCATATAGGCATGCCATATCTCTTTCCACTCTTTTATCTTCATCCTTCCCGTTTTCTTATGTTAGGTGTGTCTTTTGTAAACAGTATAAATTTGGTTGTTGGTTTTATCTAGTGTAACAGCTGCTATCTTTTAGTTTTAGTATTTAGTTCATTTTATTTTCTTATGGGTTATATCTACCATAGTACGTTATAGATGTTCCCCATGTTTCTATGTTTTATTCCTGGTATTTTTCTTGTATGTCTTTTCCTTTCTTAATCTCACCAGTGTCAATTTTATTTTTCAGAGAACCAGGTTCAGGATTGAGTTGATTCTCTGTATTGTGTTTTATGACTGTTTCAATAGTCCATTATCACAAGAATGCTCCTAACAAACAACTACAGAAGCACAGCAGTGTCCTACACTCACACAGCTGGGGTCAGCTAGACAGCTCTACTGACCGTGGCTGGGTCTTCCCACCTGTCTTGGGGTTGGTTGCCTATTGGCAGATCTAGGTTGGCCTTGGGTCCACTCCATGTGCCTCTTGCAGGCTGGATGGGACATGTTATCATGGTAATGGCAGAGGCACCAGAGATGGAGTGGAAACACACAAAGCCTCCTGAGGTCTGGGCATTGACTAATACGTGTCACTTATCCAAAGCAGATCCCAGGCTGAGCTCAGAATCTGAGTGGAGGACACTACATGACAAAGGGCCTGAACAGAGTAAGGATGAAAAATGAGCATCATGACTGCAACCCATGCTCACAGAAGAAGAATAAGGCTGGTGATTTTTGTCATGACCTTCTTTCTCATGTCCTCCAGAGACACAAACTCCAATTTAGTGAAAAATATGGAAAAGCTCTTTGTCCTGCTCTCATGTGGTTTGCCAATTGTTTTGCTTTGTATGGACTTTATCCTCAGCTTCCTGCCAGTCACTCAGCCAATACGGAGTATATCCCATATACTAGTCTTTGGGAGCCTGATCCAGTGTGTGGTGAGCCCTGCATGGCCTAATGGTAGGATAAACATGCAAGACAAATGAATTTACAATCAGAGAATTGTTTTGAAGGAGAGAAAATTGTGTTAAGATCCCAGCAGAATTACACCTAAGTCATCTTGGGAACATCAATATAGGACTTCATAGAAAGAAAGCTTTTGAATCAGAACTTCAAAAACAAATTGGAGCTTTGTAGATGAAGAAGCAGAAAGATTTTCAACAGAGGAAAGACATTGTGCATGGGCAAAAACAAGGAGGTGTTAGAGACCAGGGCATGTGAGGGGAGAGCACCAGTTCAGTGTTGTTGGAGCAGGAAGGGAGGGGGCAGCAGGAGGGAGGTAGTAGGACAGGAGACAGAGGGAGGTGAAGCAAAGAATCTAGATTCTTCTTTATCATGGCTTATCTGATGAGCAGCCTGGGAATGGTGAACTAGAAAGGGCCACACCATCAACTTCTAGTTTTCAGGAAGAGTTCCCAGCGACCACTACAGTGTGCAGGAAAGAGACGAGAAGGGGCTGAGCCAGAGCCATGACTGCGAATGAACTTGGGAAATGTTTTGGAGAATGAATGGAACCTGATATTTTACTGCATATGGGGAAGGAGGGTTGTGGAAGAGGGAAGCCTCAAGGGTGTCTTCAAAAGCCAGGTGGATGGTGGAACTGTCTTGCAAGATGGAAATAAAAAGCGTGAATGAATCATCTGATGGAGATACTATGACTTCTGATTTGGACAAGTTCAGTCTGATCTTCCTGGAAAGCCCTTAAGTGGATACAGAGCATCCAGGCAGCAACAGGTGCTTCTGAGGTTAGATGGAAAGGTGACCTCCCAAAGGACATTCTCACCCTAACTGCTGGAATGAGTAAATGCTGCCTTCATTTTGGTAAAAGGTCTTCCTCAATGTGATGAAGGATCTGGAGATGAGATTTATCCTGAAAGAGGGAGCCTGACCCTGCTAACACCTTGGCTTCTGCCCAGAGATACTGATTTTGGATTTCTGGCTTCCAGAACTCTGGAAGAATACATTTCTGTTGTTTTAAGCCACCATGTGAGTGGGCATTTGTCACAGCAGCCACAGGAAACTAACACAGTTATAAAGAAGACCAAAGGGCTGGAGGCAAAGCAAGGAAGGAAACAGGTCAGGAAGTAAGGACACCCTCACTCTTCAGCAGTCCGTGAATGTGTTGTCTGCTCACCATCTCCATCTTCTTACTGTCTTGAGGCTGCTGCTTATCCTTTAGATCTCAGTTTACATGTCCAATGGGCTTCCCTGGTGGCTCAGGTGGTAAAGAGTCTGCCTGCAATGCTGGGAGACCTGGATTCTATTCCTGGATCAGGAAGATCCCCCGGAGAAGGGAATTGCAACCCACTCCAGTATTCTTGCCTGGAGAATCCCATGGATAGAGGAGCCTGGTGGGCTACCAGTCCATGGGGTCACAAAAAGTCGGACACAGCTGAGACACTAACACTTTCTCTTTCACTTTACATACACAATAGGACACTGACTGCTCAAACTGAAGCAGCTCCCAGGCCCTTGTTTTCTACACACCATCTAGCACATCTTAGTATTTCTTCTTCTCTTACTGACTTTACTTGGAAGGGCAAGTTAGTCTCATTCGCTGCTGAATCTTCAACATGTAGTTTGTTAATGTGCACCAGGTGATAGGTATAAAATATAAATTTTTAATGAATGAATGAATAAATAAGTGAACAATGTGCTTTGTTCATACCTCTGCTTTAGCAACTTCTGTACTGCAAGGTAGTTAGGAGTGTGTGTGTGTGGGTGGGGTTGTGAGTGTGTGCATGCACACCCACCTGCCCTGATCACTTGTGAGCCTCTTAGAGTGAACCTCTGTCTGGTTTTTGTGTGCCGCTGGGTACCTCATGTGACTGCAACTCCTCGTTCTCTGCTCAACTTCAGTTGAATGAATGTTTTAACTTGAACCTTTAATTTTTCCTCTTAAAGGTGAGGGCTTAAATTCATTTGTCAGTCTTTTCTGAAATCAGCCATAATATTAAAATACTAAACAAAATAACTGTTTTGTAATATTCTGAAATGAAATCACTCTTATAATTAGACATTTTTGGGGAGATCTTAATTGAGTTAATGCATGAAACTCTCCTCCTTTAAAAAGTTAGGATAATGCACTTAGAGTTGAATTCCCTTGGATCAATGTCCCAGCCTGGTTCTCCCTCTCACGTCCCAGAATGGCCATTGTTATAACGTTAGTAGGCATCCATCCAGACTTCTTTTTATGCTTTTACATGAAGTCCATGTGTTCATCAGAAAAAATTCTACCATTTCATGGCAGTGTTTTTTTTCTTTTACATAAACGGCACCTTTTGGGTTTATGAAGTTCTGAAATTTGCTTCTTCACTCGGCTCTTTGAGATCTAATAATGTCGATAAGCTTAGGTCTGGGATGCCCCTTTTATCTTCTGGATAGGATTTCACTCTGAAATGTGCCACACTTGTCCTCAGATGGACGCAAATTGTTTCCACTATTTCATATAGCAAACCGTGCTGCAGTAAGTATTCTTGCGCATATCACCTTGGGCCCCTTGCGAGCGTTTCCACAGGCTATGTTCCCAGAACTGATCTTGCTGGCTTGGAAATATACCAAGCGTGGCCACAACGGTGGCCTTCCTCCCGAGCCTCTCCTAGTTCTCCAGGACTTAGTGTTGTCAGCACGTTTAACTTTTCCCAGTATGATAGCTGTGAAAGGAGATATCATTGTTTAAACTTCATTTCTCTGACTGTTACTGAGGTTGGACACGTTTATGTGTTTATTGGTCATTTGCGTCTCCTGTCCATTCATTGTTTTTTTTTCTCTTCTCCTAGACTTCAGTTCTTGGTCTATTATGTGTGTTGTAAATATTTTCTCTGTGTATCTACTTATTTAAGAAAAACTTTAGGGTTCTTTTGATAAAAACTTTTAAATTCTGATGGGGTCAAATATGTCAATATTTTTCTTTTATGACTTCTGCCTTCTACATTTAAAAGGAAAGATTTGTCCACCCCTAAAATAATAGAGAGATTTGCTTATATTTTCTTCTCATAATTTAAAAGTATTAAAAAAAACTTTACGCTGTTAATGGATCTTTGAATGATCTTTGTGTATTATATGAAATAGGTACCCAAATTAATTCTTTTCCCATTTGATTAGCACTGTTTAGTGTATTGTTTAGTCTTCCGCACCAATGCTACCTTTACTGTACATGAATGTTTAGGCTCTTTTTTGGATTTCATTCTGTTCTTTTCCTGCTCCTGATAACTTGCACTTTTAATAGCTATGGTTTCATAATATGTCTTAATATTTGTTAGAAAATTTGAACTCTTTGTTCTTATTCCTTAAAATTTTGTTGACTAACTCTCTTCTTCCATTACTCTTTTAGAATCACTTTATTTCATTTCACAAAAAAGAAAAATCTTGTAGGATTTTTGATTATTATTTTTTAAGTTAAAAACCACTAAATCATATACTGTTACTTTTCTCCAAAGCCTTCAAAGTGTATTATTTAGCTTTCCCCGTGTATTTTCCCTGTTAGATAAAGGACTTCCCTGATAGCTCAGTGGTTAAAGAATCCACCTATAATTCAGGAGACCCCCATTCGATTCCTGGGTCGGGAAGATCCACTGGAGAAGGGATAGGCTATCCACTCCAGTATTCTTGGGCTTTCCTTGGGGCTCAGCTGGTAAAGACTCCACCTGCAATGCAGGAGACCTGGGTTCAATCCCTGGGTTGGGAAGATACCCTGGAGAAGGGAAAGGCTACCCACTCTAGTATTCTGGCCTGGAGAGTTCTGTAGACTGTATAATCCATGGGGTCTCACTCAGAGAGAAAGTGCCAGCAAACAGTACCTTCCCTCCCACTAGAATAAAGCCCTGGTTCGTGACTTCCAAGCTACTTAGGTGATGTAAGCAAATAGAATAACAATTAAATTGCAGCCTCAGTCGTGTTTCTAGCTGTGTGTCATATAAAACCACTGCCTGACTTTCCCCGGGACAGCACCTCACATCTGAGGATCTCAGGGCACATTAAGAACATTAACTAATTAAACCCCACAAAACCCCAGAGACACAGGAAGGAGAGACGTGGCCTCATCTCGCCCAGTTCTGAAATGCAGCCACCTCTGGGGACGAGCAAGACAGCTCCTTCGGAATAAGCGGCAGCACCCACGACACGTTAGCCCAGACAATTAGTCATTGTCATTGGTAATTGTCTTGTGAAGCTAATGCTTGTCAGACAGTGAGAGCTCCAGGATTAATTGTTGACTGTGTATCTAATCCAGCCCCTGAAATTTCTGGCTTTTTAGTAATTTTGTCCTAATTAAAATGGGCTTCCCTGGTGGCTCAGGTAGTAAAGAGTCCTCTTGCAATGCAGGAGATCCTGGTTTGATTCGTGGGTGGGGAAGATACCCTGGAGAAGGGAATAGCAGCCCACTCCAGTATTTTTGCCTGGAGAATCCCCTGACAGGGGAGCTTGGTGGGCTACAGTCCATGGGGCTGCAAAGAGTCAGGTACAACTGAGTGACTAAACAACAACAACCAATATGTGTGTGTGTGTGTGTGTGTGTGTGTGTGTGTGTGTGTATGTGTGTGAAAGTTGAAGTTGCTCAGTCGTGTCTGATTCTTTGCAACTCCATGGACTACAGAGTCCATGGAATTCTCTAGAGAAGAATACTGGAGTGCGTGGCCCCAGCCGCTACCTTTAAGGGGTGTGCTGGCTGGGCAGCAGGTGAGGGAAATCTCTGGGCTCTGGGAAAGCTTTAGTACTCATTTAAGTGCTTGTTACATGGGAGCCGATACACGTAGAGATTCATGTGCACTCTATTGCACGCAAGTTGTATCACTGCAACAAGCTAAATTCACCTAAATAGCCCTCTACTCTTGCCAGCCTGAGAACACTGGAAACACTGTACAGACGACTGGAAAGTTCTGCAGGGAGCAGGATGTTTCCAGGTGCTAGGAACACACTAGGGTTCATTGTCCCCAAAGCATCTTTCTTCAGAGCAGGGATTCTAAGTCCCTTGTCCTCTCTCCTGTCACTTGCTCTCCATGTAGAAGAGCTTCTTGCTCTACCAGGGTGACATTCTCTCATGGTAACTTCACCATCATGTACTTCTTCATCTCTCCGCTTCCACCTCTCTGGGCATCTGACTTTTCTCTTACTTAGAATTTCATTCTATTTCATTTGTCTGTGTCTTTGCCCGAAGCAGTGAATAGGGTGTGGGCCAGTGTATATGCGGGTTCTAGAGGTAATCTGCAGGACCTGTTGACTCTGGCTGAGTGTGAGGGGGAGCAGAGAGGGTCACAGCCTCTGGCCCCATCCCATCTGCTGTGATGCTTAGAAACGGGAAGATGGGGCAGCAGGGCATGCCAGCAGCCCGGTGTCTGGGGCCTCCTGCAGGCCTAGGGTCCCTCCTGTGTCTGTGTGGACAATTCTTGGGAGGGGCAGCCCCCAGGCAGAGCATCCTAGGGCTGGAGGGAGCTGAGGCCCAGAGGCTGCGAACAGAGGTCAGGGCTGAGTGCCTCCGTAGAGCAGACACAGAGGGAGCAAGAGAGGATGGGGTGGGGGGCGGGGGAAGGGGGAGAGACAGTGAAAGAGGAGAGATGCAGGGGGTGAAGGGCTGGGGTTGGGGAGAGAAAGACAGGAAGAGAGACAGGAATAAAGAAAAGAGCAGAAGGAGGAAGAAGGAAAGGAGGGGGAATAGCTTTTCAGACACAGGGGAAAACTTCATTTCTGCTCTACTTTTTGGTGAACGCTACAAACACGTGAACACTGCATACATAAACACCACCCTGATTATTGACTTTCCACAACATATTAAAGTGATAAGGTAAGCTCAGCTCTAGTTCTTGCTTAGAAAGTATAAACATAAGTGTCCTGGCTGCTTCAGATGCCTGTTCACAGTATTTCCATGTAGAGAAAGCAGCCCTGGGCTCATTTGTGTCTTGAAAGCACGGACACAGCCAACTGCAGTCTAATTCCCCATTCCGTCTTAAAATCATTTGAAAGCCTGCCATCCAAGAGGGTGATAACCTCAAAGGGGCTCCCATGAAAGAGCCACGGAGCTCAGTCACTGGCAGCCCATCAGGCCCACCGTGGCCTCAGTTTATCCCTGCAGCTCCTGCAGGGCCGGGTACCACCGGATCCCATCGTATGAATGTGGCACAGAGAACTCAGAGTCCAGGTGGGCTGCACAGACCCTGTTCTCCCCCCACCCTCCTCGCAGTGCTGCCCCCAGCAGTTGGATCCTTCAGATGTGCTGCAGTTTAGAAACACACGACCACGCTGCCACCAGTGTCTTGTGTTCTGTGGACCTCGATCACATCTTTTCTGTCCTGTCACTTTTTCTCCCAAAGACTCCAAGCTTGAGAACAGCAGCAAGGAATCCCAGAAAATAGTCAAGGAGCTGCAGGAAGCTGTGCCGTTGGAGACCAGGGAGAGCATCCAGGTAAAGGAGATGATCCGCCCATCCGGAGCCCGAGGAGGGCCTGGGGCTGCTGCACCATCAAGTCAGGCGTGCTCCTGGTGCTGGAAGGACTCCTGAGCGGGGAAAGGCCTCCCTGGGGAGGCCTGCTGGGGACCAGGGCAGGGGCGAAACAGGCTGCGTGTTCATAAGACATCAGAACATCGCAACATCTTCAAGAGTTCAGCTCACGGTGGAATCCCGTCCCTTCTCCCCCTGCCTCCTCACTCTTCCCTGGTTTCAGGATGCTAATGTGGATAAAGCCAGTAGAAAATGCATCTTGGCCACAGACTCCAGTGGGGCAGCGTCTTCTCCCTGCCTGACTGGGCCCCTCAGGCTGCAGAAGCACCCGCCACAGCTCCCTGGCCTGCCTTCAGCAGGATCCCTCTCCACCTCACCCCCACCTCTTGCTCTACGAGTGCTGCTGCCCTGGCCATTTGTTCAGTTGCCAAGTCCTGTCCGACTCCTTGTGACCCCATGGACTACAGCATGCCAGACTTCCCTGTCCCTCACCATGTCCTGGAGTTTGCCCAAGTTCATGTTCATTGCATCGGTGATGCCATACAACCATTTTATCCTCTGTCACCCTCTTCTCCTTCTGCCCCTTCCCAGCATTGGGCTCTTTTCCAATGAGTTGGCTCTTTGCATCAGGTGGCCAAAGTTTTGGAGCTTCAGTTTCCACATCAGTCCTTCCAGTGAGTATTCAGGCTTGATTTCCTTTAAGATTGACTGGCTTGATCTCCTTGCAGTCCAAGGGGCTCTCAGGAGTCTACAGGGGAGCAAACCCCACACTAAAGGAGGCACAATCAGCCATGTCGTACAGGACATAGGATTTGGGGATGGGCCAGGGATCCAGCCATCATTCTAGCTCTGCCACCCTCTGACCACTGATGATTCCTAGAAATAGAAATGCCCATATAGACTGGGCTCTGGGTCCTCACCTGCTCCTGCAGGACCTTGGGGCAAGTCCCTGTGTCCTCTGTAAAAAGCCTCACCAAAGAGGAGGGGAGAATGAACAGGCTTACCTCTGGCTACCATGAGCAGCCCAGCCCTGCTTCAGCACTGCGTGTCGTCAGGGTCCCGGCACGTGTTTCATGGCCCGGGCCCTTCTGCTTCTGGTCCTTCTGACTCTTCCGTCTATCTGAGACCAGGATGGGGGCTGCTGCTACTGCTGCTAAGTCACTTCAGTCGTGTCCAACTCTGTGTGACCCCATAGACGGCAGCCCACCAGGCTCCCCTGTCCCTGGGATTCTCCAGGCAAGAACACTGGAGTGGGTTGCCATTTCCTTCTCCAATGCATGAGAGTGAAAAGTGAAAGGAAGTTGCTCAGTCGTGTCCAACTCTCCGCGACCCCATGGACCGCAGCCCACCAGGCTCCTCTGTCCATGGGATTTTCCAGGCAAGAGGACTGGAGGGGGTGCCTTCGCCTTCTCCGAGGATGGGGGCTAGTGCAGTGTCATTGCTTCCTGGACTCCAGCCCTCAACTCCCCCCTCCTTTTTTTTTCTCCTTTCCAATCTTGGACAAAATAACACTCCCCCTGCCCATCAGCTCATGCGAAGAAGATCTTGGAAAGAAAAGGAGGTAGGGAGGCCCTTTTTCTCAGCACTAGGTCACCTGGCTCACCCTGCCTTCGTAGTCTCTATGAAAAATGCCTTTCTGTACCGTAGACCACAATAGGACCCAACCTGTAGCTGGGTGGTGTTATATTTTGAAGACTGATTTTGTCTCTGCACAGAGGTTGGATATACATAACTGCTGAACTCTCTGTTAGGGACTGAGGGTGCTCACGGGGCTAGAACACAGCCTCAGCCTTCGGAAGATGGTACCCCACGGGAAGAGGAAGGCCAGCTAGTTCAGAACATGGAAATGAGGGTGGAAAACCACCCAGGAGAGGGCCCTGAGGGACCCCTGAAGCTTTTAAAGAAGGTTGTATGACATGGACTATAGTATGGGAGAAGAAGCTGATGAATGGAAGTGATAAAAAGAACTTAGTAAGAGGTCTTTCTGCTTCTGGCAAAGATGGAGCTCGAGACTAGATTTACTTCCCTGACTGAAAAAACATTGCCAAAGTATATGAAGGAAGTTATAAGACTCTGCTCATCAGGTAACAAAGGAGAGTGACGCTTAAGAGGTGGGAAACAACTCCTTTGAGCCCTCTGACTGTGCTGGCCTCCTGCCTTGAGAGAGTTCCTGGCCATAGCACAGGGCAGGAGGAATGTATGTGTGCATGCGTGCTGAGTCGCTTCAGTCGTGTCCAACTCTTTGTGACCCTATGGACTGCAGCCTTCCAGGCTTCTCTAAATTAAAAGAAAAGAAAAGAAATTCAGAAAGTTATATCTAATAAGCCTACAAAGAGGTAAAGTGGAATTATAAAAATATACAATAAATCGAAGAGACAGCAAAGAAATTATTTTTTCCCTCTTAGTGTGGAAGTTTATTTTTTAATATAAATTTATTTATTTTAATTGGAGGTTAATTACTTTACAATATTGTATTGGTTTTGCCATACATCAACATGAATCTGCCACAGGTATACACGATACTGGATGCTTGGGGCTGGTGCACTGAGAAATTTTTTTAAAAAAAGAAAGAGGAAATAAAGAACAGCTATGACAAATAGAAAACAAACAGCAAGATGATGGACTTAATCCTACACATATTAATAATTGCATTAAATGTAAAACGGTCTTTTTGTTGTTGTACATATCCCAATTAAAGAACACATAAAGCAGATATAGATTCAATTAAAAAGCAAGACAGTTATACGTGGGTCAAAAAAATGCACTTTGAGTAGACAGAATAGGTTCAAATGAAAAGCATGCATGTAGACACACCATGGTAACACCGGTCAAAAGAAAACTAGAATAGCTTCATTCATTTCAGACTAAGTGGATTTCAGAGGAGAGAATAGTACCAGGGACAACAAAAGTCAAGAGGACATAACAGTCTTAAGTATTTATGTACCTAATCATAGAACTTCACAAAACATGAAACAAAAACTGATAGAACTGCAAAGACAAATGAATAAATAAGCAACTATATTTGACAACTTTAGTATCCCTCCCTTGATCACAGATAGAACAAGTAGACATAAAATTAATAGGAGTGTGGAAGGTTTTAAGAACGCCATTGACAATTAGACCTACTTTGCACTTAATGGAACACTCTACCCAATTTGACCCAACTTGCACTTAATAGAGCACACGACCCAGTAGATACATCTTCCCACATCCATGTGGAATATTTACCAAGTTAGATCATATTCCAAGCTAGAAAATAAGTCTCAAGATATTTAAAGGATTCAAGTCATCTAAAGTGTGATCTTTCTCAACAGACAACATTACAGGAAAATAAAACTTCAGATCAATAGCTCTCATGAACATTAATGGAAAAATTCAAATAGAAATCTTATATTGAATCTGTGTATTAAAAGGACAATACATCATGACCAAGTAGGGTTTATTCTGGGTTACAAGGTTAGAAATACAATTATAAGAAGATCAATGAAAGTAATTCACCATATTAACATTCTAAAAAGGATGGCCTGTATGATTATCTCTTAAATATTGGAAAGGTATTTGAAAATTCACATTCATTCCTCATAAAACTCTCAGAAAACTAGGAATAGAAGTTCTTCAATTTGATAGAGGTTATTTTTGAAAAGCATGTGGCTAGCATCCTCCTTAATGATAAAAGACTGAATGCTTTTCCACCAAGGTCAGAAACAAGAATGTCTGTTCTCACCACTTCTATTCATAATTATTCTGGAGGTTCAAGCTTGTGAAAAAAGACAAGAAAATACTTTAAAAAGCATCTAGATTGGAAAGGAAGGATTAAAACTGTCTTCAATTTGCGGATAACATAGTCATCTAGTGGAGAAGGCAATGGCAACCCACTCCAGTACTCTTGCCCAGAAAATCCCATGGACGGAGGAGCCTGGTGGGCTGCAGTCCATGGGGTTGCAAAGAGTCGGACACGACTGAGCAACTTCACTTTCACTTTTCACTTTCATGCACTGGAGAAGCAAATGGCAACCCACTCCAGTGTTCTTGCCTGGAGAATCCCAGGGATGGGGGAGCCTGGTGGGCTGCCGTCCATAGGGTCGCACAGAGTCGGACATGACTGAAGTGACTTAGCAGCAGCAGCATAGTCATCTAGAATCTATAAAACAGCTATATAGAACTAATAAGTAATTTAATAAACTGCTAAATATATACAAAATTAATAGGCCAAGTTCAATTTTATCTTTGCATAAGAGTAATGAACAATGAGAAATTGAAATAAATACTATTTACAATATAGTATGCTCAGTTGCATCTGACTCTGCAGCCCCATGGACCGTACCCCGCCAAGCTCCTCTGTCCATGGAATTTTCTAGGCAAGAATACTGGAGTGGGTTGTTATTTCCTTCTCCAGGAGATCTTCCTGACCCAGGGATTGAACCTGTGTCTCTTGGATCTCCTGCATTGACAGGCAGATTCATTATCACTGCACTACCTGGAAGCCCACCATTTACAGTGGTACAAATACACAACATACATAAATCTGATAAAAGATGTTCAAAACCTGTATACTAAAAACTACAAAACATTTCTGAGAGAAATGAAGTAAGACTTAGATAGGTGGAGAAATATCCCCATACATAATTTTGAGGACTCGGTATTTTCAAGATGTCAGTTGATCAATGAAATCTCAGCCACAACTAATTTTTGTTGTTGTTGTTCAGTCACTAAGTTGTGTTTGACTCTTTGTGACCCCATGTACTGTGACACACCAGGCTTCCCCATCCTTCACTGTCTCCTGGAGTGTGTCCAAATTCATGTCCATTGAGTCGGTGATGCCACCCAACCATCTCATCCCCTGTTGTCCCTTTCTCCTCTTGCCCTCAATCTTTCCCAGCCTCAGGGTTGAGTTGGCAGTTTGCATCAGGTGGCCAACCTATTGGTGCTTCAGCATCAGTCTTTCTAGTGAATATCCAAGGTTGGTTTCCTTTAGGATTGACTAGCTTGATCTCCTTGCAGTCCAAGGGACTCTCAAGAGTCTTCTTCAGCACAATTCGAAAGCATCAGTTCTTTAGCACTCAGCCTTCTTTATGGTCCAGCTCTTACATCCATACATGACTGTTGGAAAAACCATAGCTTTGACTATATGGATCTTTGTTGGCAAAGTGATGTCTCTGCTTTTTAATATGCTATCTAGGTTTGTCATAGCTTTCCTTCCAAGAAGCAAGCATCTTTTAATTTCATGGTTGCATTTAATGCCCTCAGTGATTTTGGAGCCCAAGTGAAATGAAAACTAATTTCAAAATTCAGATGAAATTGAGAAGGACCTAGCATAGCCAAAGCAACTATGGAAAGGGAACAAGCTGTAGGACTAATGCTGCTGATTTCAAGATTTATTATAAGGTTCTTGTATCTGAGTTAGTGTGGTAATGATGTCAAGGTTAATAATAGATGAATCAAACAGACTCAGCATACAGTCTACACCGACAAAGCAGATCATTGTTTTCCTATGATTGGCAGAGAGGCCCCGGGTTGGGGGGAGAGGCATGTAGAAACACATCACTTTTTATTGTGATGATATTTTTATGGGCACCTATATAGGCTTCCCCAGTGGCTGAGTGGGTGAAGAAATCTGCCCGCAATGCAGGATACACAGGAAACACGGGTTTAATCCCTGCCTTGGGAGAATCCCCTGGAGGAGGAAATGCCAACCCATTCCAGTATTCTTGCTTGAAACATCCCATGGACAGAGGAGCCTGGCAGGCTACAGTCCATAGTTGCAAAGTTAGACATGACTGAAGTGACTGAGCATGCAGAGCAGTTAAAAACCCAAGTGCAGCTTTCAAATTACATAGAAAAATGAGAGTGAAGGAAGGATAAATATTAATAGCATCTGCAGAGAGTTGGGAGGTAACTGAGCATCTCTCCATCCACGTGTCCTGACTGTATCCTCAATCAGATGAGGCAGGTGGTGCTCCTAGCCGCTTTGTGTGTTAGAGGAAACTCACTCACCTTGTGAAAGTCACATGGCTGGTAAGCAGCGAGGCCAGGATTTGACCAGAACTCGGGCTCTGAACCACTGCAGGTATTGATTAATTCTCACATCTTTGTCATTTGCAGAGAAAAGGCACAGAAGCCGCAGTGGAGGAAGCGTTGTCACCAGTCACAAGTGAGAACACTGGTGAAGTGGAGGTAAGGCTTTCGAGGCCACTGGAATGGTTGGTTTTTTCCCCCACCCCCATGCAGCTCACTCTTCTCCACCTGCACCCCTATGCCCTGTCCTCCCCAGGCCTCCCGTCTCCCTCTCCCAGTTCAGAGCTGCCTCCTTCCTTCAGTGACCCTTATTCCACTGAGATTAGGCCTTTTATTCTGTCTCCCTCACACAGCTCGGTCCTAGAAGTTACACTTTCTACTTTGATAATTTGCAACCATTTCAGGAGATAGAATCTTTCTCCTCTTCCCACTGTCTAGAGAAGAGGCTCCTGATTTTCTTTATAAGTTTTTAGTGCTAATAATGATTTTAACTTTTATTATACTATATACACAAGGGGCTTCTCTGGTAGCTCAGATGCCACACAGGAGACCCAGGTTTGGTCCCTGGGTTGGGAAGATCCCCTGGAGAAGGGAATGGAGAATTCCTGAAGAATTCCATGGATCCAGGTGGACTATAGTCCATGGGGTTGTGAAGAGTTGGACATGACTTAGTGACTGACACTTTCACTTTCAACGTTTCCTCAGTGATGCAGTTAGAACATGGAGCCTGTATCAAAGGCCAACCGAGACCATTCGTTTTCTGACCTTCCCAGGAAAACTGGTTCCCAGCCTTACGAGTTTTGAAATCTCATTAAGAACATCTCCTTAAAGCCGGGCCTGGCTCGAGATGGTTTGTCTCAGGTGAGGCAGTCACATCTGTCCCAGGAACAGTGTTATGTAGAGATGAGGCAACCACTAGCCCATTACGTTGCAGAGAATGAATGGGTTTCCCAGTTGGGTTTGTCCTCTCTCCTTGTTGCAGGACTCAGAAAAACTCAGTCAAGTGAGCAGTATGGTTTACATGGGTTACTACATCAGCCATAGGAGCTCACTGTCCCTCTCTCTGCCTGAGGACACCAGCAGTTTCCGCCCCATCTACAAGGGCGCCTCCACCGCCTTCTGCATCCAGCTGTTTTTTATCGACGAGAAGTACGAAGCAAGGCAAGTCCCGATCCCCAGCTTGTCTGCTGTGGAAAGAGCTTCTCCTGGCCTTGCTGGCCCGATACTTTCATCTCACAGAGTCAGGGGTTTCCAAGCCTGGTTTCCCATCCTCATTTCTGGGGAGTTTTTTTTTTTTTTTTTTAAAACTACAGATTCCTAGGCCCCATTTCGGCTGTCCAGGGTCTGCGAGATCATACCTTCCCAAACCACGTGCTGCTCCACATTCTCTAGAGTTTGCATTCTGGGGAGACTTTGGGTTTAGTTGGTCTAGAATCTTTTAGTTGCAAATGACAGAAAATCCAACTGAAACTGGCTTTGGAAACATGA
>SJYA01002033.1:791456-811268 GCA_006410615.1 Neotragus moschatus
ATTAATTCTCACATCTTTGTCATTTGCAGAGAAAAGGCACAGAAGCCGCAGTGGAGGAAGCGTTGTCACCAGTCACAAGTGAGAACACTGGTGAAGTGGAGGTAAGGCTTTCGAGGCCACTGGAGTGGTTGGTTTTTTCCCCCACCCCCATGCAGCTCACTCTTCTCCACCTGCACCCCTATGCCCTGTCCTCCCCAGGCCTCCCGTCTCTCTCTCCCAGTTCAGAGCTGCCTCCTTCCTTCAGTGACCCTTATTCCACTGAGATTAGGCCTTTTATTCTGTCTCCCTCACACAGCTCGGTCCTAGAAGTTACACTTTCTACTTTGATAATTTGCAACCATTTCAGGAGATAGAATCTTTCTCCTCTTCCCACTGTCTAGAGAAGAGGCTCCTGATTTTCTTTATAAGTTTTTAGTGCTAATAATGATTTTAACTTTTATTATACTATATACACAAGGGGCTTCTCTGGTAGCTCAGATGCCACACAGGAGACCCAGGTTTGGTCCCTGGGTTGGGAAGATCCCCTGGAGAAGGGAATGGAGAATTCCTGAAGAATTCCGTGGATCCAGGTGGACTATAGTCCATGGGGTTGTGAAGAGTTGGACATGACTTAGTGACTGACACTTTCACTTTCAACGTTTCCTCAGTGATGCAGTTAGAACATGGAGCCTGTATCAAAGGCCAACCGAGACCATTCGTTTTCTGACCTTCCCAGGAAAACTGGTTCCCAGCCTTACGAGTTTTGAAATCTCATTAAGAACATCTCCTTAAAGCCGGGCCTGGCTCGAGATGGTTTGTCTCAGGTGAGGCAGTCACATCTGTCCCAGGAACAGTGTTATGTAGAGATGAGGCAACCACTAGCCCATTACGTTGCAGAGAATGAATGGGTTTCCCAGTTGGGTTTGTCCTCTCTCCTTGTTGCAGGACTCAGAAAAACTCAGTCAAGTGAGCAGTATGGTTTACATGGGTTACTACATCAGCCATAGGAGCTCACTGTCCCTCTCTCTGCCTGAGGACACCAGCAGTTTCCGCCCCATCTACAAGGGCGCCTCCACCGCCTTCTGCATCCAGCTGTTTTTTATCGACGAGAAGTACGAAGCAAGGCAAGTCCCGATCCCCAGCTTGTCTGCTGTGGAAAGAGCTTCTCCTGGCCTTGCTGGCCCGATACTTTCATCTCACAGAGTCAGGGGTTTCCAAGCCTGGCTTCCCATCCTCATTTCTGGGGAGTTTTTTTTTTTTTTTTTAAACTACAGATTCCTAGGCCCCATTTCGGCTGTCCAGGGTCTGCGAGATCATACCTTCCCAAACCACGTGCTGCTCCACATTCTCTAGAGTTTGCATTCTGGGGAGACTTTGGGTTTAGTTGGTCTAGAATCTTTTAGTTGCAAATGACAGAAAATCCAACTGAAACTGGCTTTGGAAACATGAACAAAAACTGCCATGTAGAAGAAAGCATAATCCATTGGAGGGACTGATTTTCGGTGTGGCTTGCCCTGGGATTTGGATAACCCAGTCACAGACCAAGCTTCTCTCTACCCTTCGGTTCTGCTGGCCCCATCTTCAGAGGAGCGTCCCCACCTGGGGCCACGAGAAGTGACCTCAGCATTGCACTATAGCCAGTGAAGAGGACAGTGTGGTTTGGGCCCCCTCTTGAAGCTCCATTGGGCCTGGTTGGACTGTGTGCTCTTTCCTAGGCTGATGGCTGGGGCCAGTACATGAGGACAGCTTTGTCACTTTCCTCATGCTCCCCACTGACTCGGGGCTGGAGTCTCAATCTGAGATGAGGTTAATGGGATACCAAACAACAATCCAGGTTGGCTGCTGGAAGGAGGAGGTCTGGTGCTGGGCAGACGCTCCTATGTCCACTGCTTGCTGCCCCCTGAAGTCTGGATGTGGACCCCTGCCTTCCATACCTGAGAGTCCATAGTCCCTTTGGGGTGCCCACCCACTCCACATTCTGTCCATAGAACAGTGCTGAAGAAGGAAGGATTGGCACATTTTCATAGACTGGAAGGTTCTGGAGTATCTTTGAGATGACCAAGAGTGCCACTGGCTACTCCCTTCTTAGAGGGTGTGTTTAAATACCTCCCATTCTCCCAGCCTTGCTTAGAACCATGCTTTAACTTGGACTTTTTTTCCTCTTGAGTTTTCAATTTCTTTGAAATTGCAATTCAACTGAAAGATTAAAAGGGGAAACCTTTTTATTCTAATTATATTACAGACATCTAAAAAGCCTGTAAAAAACCCTACTAGATCTGTTGCGTATATTTATTTTCCTTTGCTCATGATAAGATAAGAAATGTACTTTTTGAATTTTTAAACAGAAATTCGATGACCCATTATGATTCGCCTGCAAATAGCTATCTGCCGCTGGTCAGAATATCTTTTGCATATAAAAAGGAAAAAGATCAGTGTAGCTTAGAATACACCCTTGTCTCCCCATAGCTCCCCCAGAAAGGAAGGGAGAGATCCTGTTCACTAAAGGACTGTCTTGCTTTTTGAACGGGTAGAGACTATTAATTGCCATAATAGTATCTTGAATATGGGCAAATGCTTTATTACTGACATTTGAAGCTTCTGACTTCTGCAGCTGATTACTGTTCAGCTCAACACACATTCTGAGTAGTGATTGGCTAATCCTTGCCTAAGGGGGTGAGAGCCATACGTCTCTTGGAAGGTACACGGGTGCTGCATTGGCTTGGAGGTCAGTGACAGTTCTTATTGTCTGTTTACAGGTCACTGGACTTTATGAATTTTGTTTTCCATCTTTTCCGTGTAAGTACATGTTGACTTTTGAGTAATATAATTGGTTTTATGAGCTAGAAAGGTTATAGAAGAAGTAAGATACCATACTCATTATTCAAACATATCTGGTATGAATATTGAGGTGGGATCACTTCTCTGTTCTGGAAAAAAAAAGTCGAATAATACATCATGAACTCTTCAAAGCAGGAAAAATTGTCATTCTCAATAATTTTTCAGTCATGCTGTTCTAATATTCTTTCAATGCATAACTTCTTTTAGAGAGTATTTCACTAGTGTTTTATCATCAATAGAATCAAATCATGGACAGAATGCTGGTGGCATCTGAAAATGTCAGGAGTTACAGTGAGGTTAGTCTTCTTTATTTCTCTATAGTTTGAGTTGGCTCAAAGATTTCTGACACCAGTATACTGTGTTTCTGAGGGTAAGAAGGTGGGAACTTGAAGTTGGTCTTCTGGTTGGCATCACCTGACACGTGGGAGCCACTTGACCCTCTACTGTTGGTTGGTGATGGCCCCAAGCAGACACCCAGTGCAAACAAGATTCTCTGTCTCAGGGTGTCTGGGCTGCCACTTCCATTTTTGTTTCACAGTTGTCAAGGGATAGAAATTCGGACCTACCTCTTGTTACCTTAATGGAGGGAAAGAAGACAATTTAGGTTCCTCCACTGGATTTTTATGGCTTTTTTCATGGCTGGCCTGTCAGTTAAGTCAGGTCAACAACCACACTTCTTCAGTCAGCTAATATAGGCAAAATGTCTATTGTTTTATTTTTCCTTGATGCTTTTTATGCTGAGGCTAAAAAACCAAGGAGGTTTTAATTCTGTTGCATGAAAGCTATGTGAACATAGATTGTATCTCCTCATTTTGTTAAGATCATGAAGCCTTGGCGCTGATGTTCTCCATAATAATTTTTTAATTAATTTTAAGGCATTTTAAACTAGGAAACCTCTGTAGTGACCCGGAGAGAGGATTTGCAAAGCTGGCTTCCCTCAGAGATGCCCCAAAGTAAATTCACTAAGCTCACTTCATTGCTATTTTAAAGTCCATGCAAAGACAGGTCTTCAGTATTATGACAAAATGGCTTTAAAACCATAGAAGACATGTTTACTTTTTATTTATTTATGTTTTGGGTCTTCTGGGCAGCATGTGGGATCTTAGTTCCCTCGCCAGGGATCAAACCCACACCCACTACAGTGGACCCCTATGGGATCTTGACCACTGGATAGCCAGGGAAGTCCTACATGTTTACTTTTTAATTATTTCAGGATCTGGGAGACAAGAGCAAAATATCATCATTACTTCATCCTTAATCCTTCCCATCCACGATGAAGCAACTCATTAATGTCTCCTCCTCCCAGAGGAAGCCTCCAGGATGTGGCACTCAGTCCTTTTTCTCAGCTAGAGTATTTTGACAACTTGACTCACAAGTTCCCCAGAAGGAGTTGTTATTTTGCTAGAAGGAGGATAAGGTCAGAGAGTGACTCACTCCCTTTGAGTTGCACGCGTGTCCCCAGAGTCTTGGATTAGCTCAGGCAATGCCTTCACAGGGTTCAGCAGGAGGCGAGATCCCACAGGGACAAATTAGCTCTGGGAAGAGCAAGCTGCTCTACAGGCGCCTGGCAGAGGTTCTTGGGGGATGTGCAGAGCAGAGATAGTCCACAGCAGCATTGTCCCACAGACAGCAAGTTCCAAATGTTTCAGCAGATACATTATTTTTTTTTCTTTTTTAAAATTTAAATTTATTTATTTTTAATTGGAGAATAATTGCTTTACTGTATTGTGTTGGTTTCTTCCATACATCCACATGAATCAGCAATGGCTATATGTATGCCCCTCCCTCGGGACCCTCCCTCCCCACTCCCACTCTGTGTTGTCACAGAGCACCCGATTTGAGCTCCCTGAGTCATACATCAAATTTCCACTGGCTATCTAATTTTACATACAGTAATGTATATGTTTCAATGCTACTCTCTCAATTTATCCCACTCTCTCCTTCTTTTGCTGTGTTCCCAAGTCTGATCTCTATGTATAGCAGACACATGATTAAGGAAAAAAAAAAGACACAAGTGACATCAACTTTAATAATGTATTTTACTCAATGCACGATGTCCAAAAGTATGAAAAATTATTAAGGAGATCTTGAACATCCCTTTTCTCAGTTTTTAAAATCTGGTGTGTATTTTATACTTAGGGTACATTGCGGTACAAGTGCTAAATTGTCATCTGANTATATGTGTTAGTATACTGTATTGGTGTTTTTCTTTCTGGCTTACTTCACTCTGTATAATCGGCTCCACAATATTCTTTTATGTGGGTTTCAGTCAAACACCAGAAATTTTCTCCATATTCTTACAGTTGTTTATCTCCCTGAATTTTCTGGTTATTTTCCAAATGATAGGAACGTTTAACTTGAGTACCGTCTCCTTCACACGTTTTACTCCTCTTTTCTTTAGTGTTTTACAGCAGGAATTTGTTTGGTGATTAATGATTTCTGGTTTCCAATCACACCAGGACAAGGACTTCTGCATCATTTCTGTGCCGCATCTCACCCCTGAGTTTGTCCTCATCCAGAGCTTCGCGAAGGTGGTTCCCTTCAACAACTGCACCCTAGAGCAGGACCTGTACGTCTTCCATCGGGCAGGGTTGCTCAAGTAAGTGGATGCTTGGTGGGCCAAAAGATAGTCCATGAAGTTACCAAAGGAGCATGGAAAAGGAACTCCCTGCCATTTTAATTTAATAACTTATTTTAAAAATCATCTTCTTGATGGAGGGCTTCATCAAGTGATTTTTACCAATCTATTTGGGGAAAGAGTCATAGTGACAATTTGCTAGTCCAGTCAGATATTAAAGCGTAATCCAACTCTAAAATAATCAAAACAATGTCATTTGACCATTTCTATGGGTAGAGCAAGGTAACACAAGAAAGAGTCCCACCACTGACCCCAAGAGAGTAAAAACTGAATGTGTGTGTGTTTAAAGGTATATAGATGAATGTATATGATGACATTTGTGTCACAATGGTGGGAAAAGAAAGAATTATTCTGTAAGCGATGGGATAAAACAAGAACAGAAATATTCTTCATATTCTCCAGGAAAATAAATTCCCATGTGATTGAAGAGTTCAGTGTAAATATTGCAATAGGTCCAAATTAGAAACTGTGTCTACAGTACTAGGTTCTGGGAAAGATTCTCAGAATACAGCAGTGAGCAACCTACTGAAGTGTCCCTGTCCTTTCAAAGCTCATAAACTCTCGAATAAAAGTAAACCTGAAGCTGTGATGGGGATACCAGCCGTGGGTCTGTGGGACCACGGAGACGTGTCACTGGAAGAATCAACCCAGTCAGAGGAAGCCCACAGGGAGTGTGAGTGCAGACTGATCCTTAGCATGTCTCAGGATGGGGAAGGTCTTTTTAGAACATGCAAGAAAAAAAAAATCAAGGTTTGTTTTTAATCTTATATACATAAGAGACATTCTAGAGAAGTCCACAGGACTTTATTAACCTTATGTGCCTTTGGGAAGCAAGACAGGGATGTAGGGGTGTACATGGCAATGTATTCTTTGCTTTATATCTATGGGCTCCGTTGATTTTTTTCATTAATTTTATTTTCTAGAGCAGTTTTAGGCCCACAGCACCATTTGTACCATCGATGAACCTGTAGGGACTCACCATCATCAACCAGAGTCCACAGTTTACATGAAGGCTTGCTCATCAGTTACACCTTATATCACTTCAATTCAGTTCAGTCCCTCTGTCGTGTCTAACTCTTTGTGACCTCATGGACTGCAGCATACCAGGCTTCTCTGTCCATCACCAACTCCCAGAGCTCGCTCAAACTCATGTCCATCAAGTTGGTGATGCCATCCAACCATCTCATCCTCTGTCATCCCCTTCTTCTCCTGCCTTCAGTCTTTCCTGACATTAGGGTATTTCCCAAGTCCTTCACATCAGGTGGCCAAATTATTGGAGCTTCAGCTTTAGTGTCAGCCCTTCTGATGAATATTCAGGACTGATTTCCTTTAGGATGGACTGGTTGGATCTCCTTGCAGTCCAAGACTCTCGAGTCTTCTCCAACACCACAGTTCAAAAGCATCAGTTCTTTGGCACTCAGCTTTCTTTATGGTCCAACTCTCATATCCATACATAACTATTGGAAAAACCATAGCTTTGACTAGACAGACCTTTTTTGGCAAAGTAATGTCTCTGCTTTTTAATATGCTATCTAGGTTAGTCATAGCTTTCCTTCCAAGGAGCAAGCGTCTTTTAATTTCATGGCTGCAGTCACCATCTGCAGTGATTTTGGAGCCCAGGAGAATAAACTCTCACTGTTTCCATTGTTTCCCCATCGATTTCCCATGAAGTGATGGTACCAGATGCCATGATCTTTGCTTTCTGAATGTTGAGTTTTAAGCCAGCTTTTCACTCTCATCTTCCACTTTCATCAAGAGGCTCTTCAGTTCCTCTTCAATTTCTGCCATAATGGTGGTGTCATCTGCATATCTGAGGTTATTGATATTTCTCCCGGCAATCTTGATTCCAGCTTGTGCTTCATCCAGCCCAGCATTTCACATGATGTACTCTGCACATAAGTTAAATAAGCAGGGTGACAATATACAGCCTTGACATACTCCTTTCCCAATTTGGAACCAGTCCATTGTTCCATGTCCAGTTCTAACTGTTGCTTCTTGACCTTCATACAGATTTCTCAGGAGACAGGTAAGGTGGTCTGGTATTCCCATCTTTTTAATAATTTTTCAGTTTATTGTGATCCACACAGTGAAAGACTTTAGCATAGTCAATGAAGCAGAAGTATACATTTTCTGAAATTCTCTTGCTTTTTCTTTGATCCAGTGGATGTTGGGAATTTGATCTCTGGTTCCTCTGCCTTTTCTAAATCCAGCTTGAACATCTGGAAGTTCACGGTTCACATACTGTTGAAGCCTGGTTAGAGAATTTTGAGCATTACATTGCTAGCGTGTGAGATGAGTGCAATTGTGTGGTAGTTTGAACATACTTTGGGACTGGAGTGACAACTGACCTTTTCTGGTCCCGTGGCCACTGCTGATGGGTCTGGTCAAATATGTAATGACGTGTCCTCCATTATAATTTCATATAGAGTAGTTTCTAAAACTCCTTTGTACTCCACCTATTCATCTCTCCCTCCTTCCCCACCATCTCTGTCAGCCACTGACCTTATCACTATTTCCATAGTTTTGTTCCCTGTAACTCAAATGATAAAGAATCTGCCTCCAATGCAGGAGACCAGGGTTTGATCCTTGAGTCGGGAAGATCCTCTGGAGAAGGGAATGGCAATCCACTCCAGTATTCTTGCCTGGAGAATTCCATGGACAGAGAAGCCTGGCGGGCTATAGTTCGTGAGGTCATAAAGAATTAGACACGACTAAGCAACTAACACACACACAGAATGTCATAGCTGGAATCATACAGTGTCTGGCCTTTACAGATTAGCCTCTTTCATTTAGTAATTAGTATTTTCAAGTTCCTCCATGTCTTTTCATGGCTTGATAGCTCAATTCTTTTTAGCCCTGAATGGTATTCCTTTGTCTGGATGGACCACAGTTTATTTATCCTCTCACCTACTGAAAGACCACTTGGTTACTTCCAAGTTTTGGCAACTATGAATAAGGCAGACTACAAAGGCAACTACAAATATTCGTGTGCAGGTTTTTGCGTGGATGTAAGTTTTTGACTCATTTGGGTATAAACCAAGGAGCACAACCGTAGATTGTATGGTAAGAATATTGAGTTTTGTAAGAAACTACCCCCTTGTCTTCCAAAGTCCTCCACCACTTTGCATTCCTACCTGCAATAAATGCTGCTTCATGTCCTCACTGGCATTTGACAGTGTTCTGAATTTTTGCCATTCTAATAGCTGTATTGTGGTATCTTGCTTTAATTTGCATTTCCATACTAATTTATGATGTTGAGCATCTTTTCATTTGCTGTCTGCAATCTGTGTATCTACTTTGGTGAGACGTCTGTTCATATCTTCTGCCCTTTTTAAGAGTGGGTTGTTTATTTCTGTGTGATTTTTTTTTAATTATAGGCATGCATTATGTACATAATAGAAAATGAAGTTAATTTTGTATCACTGAGATTTTAAATTCTATTATGACTCAAGTAAAACTTTTATTAGAATGTCCCTTATGCTCTCTGCATTCTTGCATAGAGCATATTGGTGACATTTTCCCATGACTTCCAATGCTACTCATGAGTAAACACACGGATGACAGCAGCCAGATGACATAGAGTCAGGGCTGGGCCCCGGGTCTGCCTGTGGTCGTGACCTTGCTCTAGTTGCTTAATTATTTAATTCATTGTCATGTTCCTTTATTGTACACTTCCTTTTCTTACTGTGAACACATATTTCTTTTATTAAAAATTAAGTTTAATTTTTCAAAACAATGAGACTTTCAAATGCATCTGGAAATTAATCCTGGTGGCAGCAGGGCCCTAGTTTTTCTTTGTAACCATTTGCAATGTCAGCTTCATGTTTGCTTTGTTCTAGTCACTTACATATAAAGGTGCAGATTGTGTGCACATGGGTTCTTTTCTGAAATGTTAAAACTCTCTAGCGGAAATAGTTTCCATGTCCTTAGAAAATCATATTTGTCACTGTTCCCCTCTGAGCCCTTTATGGGAACTTTCCGTTGTTGCTCTGAGTTTCATTGACAACCCACCCACCGCTGCTCACCCAGTTCTCAGTGTGGCCAATCTTGTGGCTCCTTTGCACTTTTACTCTTGTTCCTGACTCCTTGCTGCTCACGTGTAGTGGGGGGGGGGGTGGTGGTCCTGACTCCTTGCTGCTTGGAATCTGTGCTTGCATGTAGCGGGGGGCGGGGGGATGTCCTTCAAAACCCATGTGTGTGTCACCAACAGGGGATGTCTCTCTTGTGGCCATGGCAGTGGGTCATTGTTCTCTAGAGCAAACCTAGATCTTTAATTCTTTAAATTCTACCTGCATTCCAGGTAGAGGAGGAAGATACAAAGGAAGGAGAGTGAGAAGATACAGAACAGGTAGTGATGAGGGTGAACGTGAGGGGCATGAGACACGTGGGAGCAGAGGGCAAGAGGCAATGGAGCAGCCACATGGGCACAGCCCTCCACTGCCCCACTTTTTGAGCTGTGGCTTTAAATACATCTGTGTTCTTCCATTTTTTGCTTCACTTGTCTTGATATCTGGGATGGATTGTTCTTGCCCTTAAGTTTGGTTACTCTAAATTTCATGACCTCCTGTCCTCGGCTCCCACCAGATCGCCTTCCTCTTCCCTTGGGAAATTATATTTATGTCTGTCACCTGCCCTCTGGCCATGCTGCTGAGCCCAGGGACAAATCACTCGGTTGTTAGCAGTGTCACCTCTCTTGTCAACAGATTCCACGAGGGGGCCCCTCTCGTTTCATTTGTGGCTACTGGTCTTTGAGAGGACATTTCCCAGCATTTATGTTAGCTTTCATTTGGAATGTGCATAAACTGCATGCTTTTTAACACTCTCCTTCACCGAGTGATCTCAGGGGTGCCTGCTTATATAACCTGAGGGGGGTGTGTGGTATGAGGACCCCTTTTCCTTTCCTCCGCCTACCTGTCATTCACCGTTGTGTGTGTGAAAGTTGCTCAGTTGTGTCTGATTCTTTGCGCCAGGCTCCTCTGTCTATGGAGTTCTCCAGGCCAGAATACTGGAGTGGGTAGCCATGCCCTTCTCCAGGGGATCTTCCAGACCCAGGGATTGAGCCCAGGTGCCCCGCATTGCAGGCGGATTTTTTTACCATATGAGCCACCATTGCATGGGCTTTTCTTCTTTATCCATGACCAGAGGACATGTTTGGATGAAGCAACTGGTCATTCCATCTTCCTGCCCTTCCAAAGCATGTTTTTCTGAAATGTGCCATTTTTTTAAAATTTGGGAGACTAGGTTTCAAACTTACTCATCCAACTGATATATATATATATATATATGATGTACCAGAAATGATTTTCTATGAATAAACATTGACCTCTAAGTTGAATCATAGTAATTATTGTCAGCTTTGCTCAGCAAATAAAAATGCCCCTAGAAGTTGGCTTTTATATGGTTCCTTCCCTCAGTGTTTTTGCTTTATATGCTTTTCCCTGGGTGACTCGCTCATGCCTGGTAGTTATCTTTTTCTAGCATGTCACCATTCTACCTGTTTCAGGCCCATGTTGTCACTGAGAGTGGTTTAGGGCTATCAGTCTTTCTGGTGCTTTTAACCAGCTTCCTTGAATAGAAGCCAAGAGAAACTTTATTTTGTAGTTATCATTTTGTTTTGGTTTAAACTGAAATGCTGACAGCTGTACAATTATTTTATGTTTCTATTACATAAATCACTCCTTTGAAGTACAGAAAGATTCAAATTACTTTTTCTTCTTTCCATCATTTAGTTTTAATTCACTGGCATCAAAAAACCACCCTATATTCTGCAAGACTGAGTGACGACATACACATTGACTGCTAGGTGTCTATAACCATTCATTCATTCAACTTGAAAAATTAACTGTTATATCTTTTTCCTTCTACTTTTTTGTATGATTTTCTATTTTGTTATGTGTGCAGTCTGATTAAATGCTATAAAATCTGATCTTTGAGGCCAGAATCTGCCAAAAGCAGGAGAACAAAATCTCTTGTGAAACAAAACTTTCCAGATCCAAGAAGGGACCAGTGGGCAAGGATGACATCATTTCCTCGTGGAGAGGTGACATTTTCTGAACATTTCCAAGTTCAGCNCTGATTAAATGCTATAAAATCTGATCTTTGAGGCCAGAATCTGCCAAAAGCAGGAGAACAAAATCTCTTGTGAAACAAAACTTTCCAGATCCAAGAAGGGACCAGTGGGCAAGGATGACATCATTTCCTCGTGGAGAGGTGACATTTCCTGAACATTTCCAAGTTCAGCATAGGAGGGACGTGTGAGAGCAGAGTGACCTGGGGAGGTGAAGGGCCACAGGGAAGGGTTAGGAAACCAGAGGGCCCCATGTAGGACCCCCTTGGGAGAACTTGCTTCTTCTATGGCTGGAGAAAGCCCCATGGATGGGTGGACAACCATGGCTAAGCTCCTCTCTGATTCAAAGCAGCTCTAGAACCACGCGTGAGCCCTTGAGAAAATGCCTAAACCGTCTTGGCGTGAGCATGTGTTCACTTCTGGGAAGGTTGTGCAAGGTAACCGGCAGAACAGGTGGTGGGCTGGGGGCGTGGTCTCCTTCCTGGCTCTGTGCCTGGTTGTGGGACAGAGGAAGGGACCCAGCACAGAGCTGATAATGGAAGAATGATGATCCGAAACTCCTCATTCCAAACTTGTGGAGATATACAAGTAGGAACATCTAAACTAGATTTTGACATAAGGTGGCCATGTCAGAACCATGTTCTTATTTTTCACTTAAAAATTGCTCATGCTGTTTTTATTATTCAGTTCAGTTCAGTTCAGTTCAGTCGCTCAGTCATGTCTGACCCTTTGCAACCTCATGAACTGCAGCACACCAGGCTTCTCTGTCCATCACCAACTCCTGGAGCTTACTCAAACTCATGTCTATCGAATTGGTGATGCCATCCAACCATCTCATCTTCTGTCGTCCCCTTCTCCCCCCATCTTCAATCTTTCCCAGCATCAGGGTCTTTTCCAATGAGTCAGTTCTTCATATCAGGCAGCCAAAGTATTGGAGTTTCAGCTTCAGCATCAGTCCTTCCAATGAATATCCAGGACTGATTTCCTTTAGGATGGACTGGGTGGATTTCCTTGCAGTCCTAGGGACTCTCAAGAGTCTTCTCCAACACCATAGTTCAAAAGTATTAGTTCTTTGGCACTCAGCTTTCTTTATAGTCCAACTCTCACATCCATACATGACTACTGGAAAAACCATAGCCTTGGCTAGACAGACTTTGGCGGCAAAGTAATGGCTCTGCTTTTTAATATGCTGTCTAGGTCAGTCATAACTTTTCTTCCAAGGAGCAAGTGTCTTAATTTTATGGTGCCGTCACCATCTGCAGTGATTTTGAAGCCCAAGAAAATAAAGTTTGTCACTGTTTCCATTGTTTTCCCATCTATTTGCCATGAAGTAATGGGATGCCATGATATTAGTTTTCTGAATGTTGAGTTTTAAGCCAACTTTTTCACTCTTCTCTTTCACTTTCATCAAGAGGCTCTTTATTTCTTCTTCACTTTCTGCCATCTGAGGTTATTGATATTTCTCCCAGCAATCTTGATTCCAGCTTGTGCTTCATCCAGCCCAGCATTTCTCATGATGTGCTCTGCGTATAAGTTAAATAAGCAGGGTGACAATACACAGCCCTGACGTACTCTTTTTCTAATTTTATTATTATTCTATTCTTCAGGTGATAGCAATTGATTGGGGCTTCCCTGGTTGCTCAGTGGTAAAGAATCTGCCTGCCAGTACAGGAGATTCAGGAGACATGGGTTTGATGCCTGGGTCAGGAAGATCCCCTGGAGAAGGAAATGGCAACCTACTCTAGTGTTCTTGTCTGGAAAACTCCATGGATAGAAGAGGCTGGCGGGCTGCAGTCCTGGGGTCACAAAGAGTTGGAAATGACTTACAGACAAAGTAATTGGTCATCTTTATATCAGTTAACTATAGATGTAGATTGTTCTTTATAAATGTGCTTCTTCGCACATAAATGGAAGTGGACATTAAAACATAAACACAAATATTCACTACAGTTGGAAGCAAAGTAGATTAGAGTATTTTACTTTATTAATAATAGGAGAAGTAGCCTTGTCCTATTTGATAATAACACTAATAACCCCCTAATGACTGGAGAGTATGCCTTGTACGAACCCTATATCCTATGCAGGGCCCAGCCTCCAGGCTAAGGTGGAGACATCACCTCCCCTTTGCATGGGTCCACAGCTCCATCCCATGGCAAACAGGCACTCAGATGCCCTGCATACCTAGGTATGGGGTGGCCGCTCTACACTGAGTTGCCAGCCTAACACACTGTGGCACTGCCTGCCCTGGGTGCAGAGAGCCACCACCTTGCTCTGATTAGAGGCTCCAGGGGCACAGTTTGATGCTGATCCTCCCCAGGCCCATGTCCAGGACCCCAGCAAGGGTGGGGCAGGATTGCTCAAAGTGGGGCTCCCCCACTGATGCACCCAGTTGTCACCCTGGCAGAGGATGGAAGCCATCACAGGGTGGAGATAGGGGAGGTGCCAAAGGCAAGGCACAGATTGGGGAGAAACCATTGTGGGAACTGGGCGAGGTGGGTACCATTTGTGAGCCAAGGCATCAAGCCCCAGATGTGCTCCATTGTCCTACTAGACTTCACGTAAAATCATGAAATCAAAGATATAATTATTGAGAAATTTAAGACTCATGAAGCCAGCCTGGGTTCAGTGTAAGTTCTTAACTTCTTAACATACTTGATAAATTTGATGAAGAGTTTGGCTTTATGTATGAAGCAAATGTGACATAAAGCATAGTGCTGAACATTTTAAATGAAACAAATTTAAAATTTGACTTTGTATTGTTTGCTTAATGGTTACAGTGTTGCTATTTTCTTTTTCTTTTAACCTTATTCTTTGAAATTTTTAAATGAATGTTTTCCATGTTTTCTAGAATGAAGAGTTACTTTTAAATCAAATCCCAATGTTATAGAAAAATATTTTACTGGATATTATTTTACATAAGTGTGATCTGTTACAATCTTGTCTCCATTTGGGGGACAGGGAGAGTATGTATTTTAGTACTTTAAGCTGAAAAAGAAAATGTATCTCTTCTTACCCAGGACCATTAAAATAAGATTAGCTACCCTCTCAGACACTCCTGGTGTTGAAAAGCTCGTCAGCACCCTCATGCCATGTAAAAGCATATTGGAGGATTTGAAGCAGTACAACGAGGCTCGCAGGGACCCTGTAAGTACCTGCTACTTCCAGACTGGCTTCCTTTCTCCATGCTTTGGTACCATTATGAGCTGTGTAGGTTCTATCCCAAAGTTTTCTTGGGCCTTGTTGGAGAATTGGGTGGTGGGGAGCAACAGAGGTGGGGTTGGGAGAGGGGAGGGAGAAAAAAAGAACAAGGAAACTGAGGTTTAAAGAAGTTTGGTGCTGTTTTTCTGACTAGTGGCCCCATGGGGGCTGATCAGATATGCCCTAAATCCTTATCTCGGGCATAGAAAATTTGAACTTGACCTAGGCAATGTGTAAGAAAATGAGACCCCAGTGCTTGAAATAGGCACATCTGAGTCAGGTTAGAGGATCCTTGGGTCCCTGATGCCCACCCTGGCAGCACCCATTTCACCCTCTGGATGATGGGTTGGTCCATACCCTTTTGTTGAGCTGGCTGCATCCTCAAGGATCAGATTGGCTGGAAAGATCCTGTGTGACAAATTTGGTGCTCTCTTTCTAGTACAGTAAGTATATTATACATTTGGCATAACAGAGAGCAAGCTAGCAGTGGTCCTTACGTCATCGCTGCCTTCTTAAGGACCACGTCAGTTACCTTCCTCCAGATATGGAAGAATGCATGTGATTAGGAAAATGCTTCGTTACTGTTTTGATAAATTTTATTTAAAAAAATTTTCACTGAAGCATAACCAATAAAAAAAGTTTGATGGATTTCACAATTTAAACACATCATGGAATAAGCAGGAAACAGACTAACCCCAGCCCACGGGAAGTCTCTTTCAAGTTCTCGTTTAGTGACTCCTCCCTCCCCCTAGGTTAGTACTACCTTCACTTCTAAGATCATAAATACCTGGCTTTTGAGCTTTATCTAAAGGGATCAGACAGTATGTTTTCTGACACCAAGCGTCTTTTGCTCAGCCACGACTGTGAGGTTCATCCACAGTGTGGTGTACACAGTACTTCATTACTTGAACATACCCCAGTTTATTCATTCCACCTTTCAGGTCATCTGTCAAGTTCCCAGTTACGGGGTCTTTTGAATAAACCTTTCAGTCAATCTAAAACTCATCAAGAGGGAGGCAACAAACACAAACATGGTGAGAGTTTTAATAAATATAAAGGCATTGAATTAAAAGAAAGCTTCCCTTCAGCACATGTTTTTCTGTTTTGGTTTGTCTTGCTCTCCTTTGATCTTGGTTTATATATATATTTTTTCCTTCCCTCGTGGCTGGCTGACACAGTATGATGTAGTGGCCCAGTTCTTAAAGCAGATTCTAAGGAACTTTAGGGGTCCCCAAGACATTCAGGGAGTTTGTGAGGTTAAAACTCTCCTCCTAAAGAAGAGTAAGAAATTATTTTCCTTTTCTGGCGAATTGATATTCGCACTGATGATGCAAAAAAGCAATGGTGGGAAAAACCTCAGGGACCTTGGTGTGGATCGGGGGCGGGACAGCAAACTTGCCAGTGGTCACCGAGTTTGCAGCTCTGCTCTCACAGGAGCGACAGGAACAGAAAGCCCATGACGGGAGGTCACTGCACACCAACAGAAAGGCTAAAACTAAAGAGGGACGTCCCTCGGTGCTGGCAAGGATGCTGGGAAATTGGGTCACTCCTCTGTTGCTGGTGGGGGTGTGAAATGCTATCCCCACTCTGGAGAATATTTTAGCTATCCCTTAAAAACACAAATAAATACAACAGTAATGTGACCTGGTGATTGTANGGTGTGGATCGGGGGCGGGACAGCAAACTTGCCAGTGGTCACCGAGTTTGCAGCTCTACTCTCACAGGAGCGACAGGAACAGAAAGCCCATGACGGGAGGTCACTGCACACCAACAGAAAGGCTAAAACTAAAGAGGGACATCCCTCGGTGCTGGCAAGGATGCTGGGAAATTGGGTCACTCCTCTGTTGCTGGTGGGGATGTGAAATGCTATCCCCACTCTGGAGAACATTTTAGCTATCCCTTAAAAACACAAATAAATACAACAGTAATGTGACCTGGTGATTGTACTCCTGAGCATTTATCCCCAAAAAAGGAAGATTTGGATACAAGTGTTCATAGCAGCTGGAGTCAGACCAGGTGTCCTTCAACAGGTGGATAAGCTGTGTTACCTCCATGCCATTGAATAGTGTTCAGCAGTAGCAAACGATGTACTGTTTTTTTGTTTGTTTAAGTGTAGTTGAGTTATAATGTATTAGTTTCAGGTGTACCACAGAGTGATTCAGGTAAATACATGTAAATCTATACAGTAAGTCCTTGTTGTTTATCTGTTTTATATATAGTAATGTATATCAGTTGGGCTTCCCCAGTGGCTCAGTGGTAAAGAATTCTCTTGCAGTGCAGGAGCCGAAGGAGATGTGGGTTCATTCCCTAGGTCACGAAGATCCCCTGGAGGAGGAAATGGCAACCCACTCCAGTATGCCTGCCTGAAAAAAATCCCACGGACAGTTGAGCCTGGTGGGTTACAGTCCTTAGGATTGCAAAGAATCAGACACAACTGAGTGACTGAGCCAGTCAGTATGTCAGTTAATTTCAAACGCCCAATTTCTCTCTCCTATCACCCTTTTCTCCTTTGGTAACTGTGATTGTTTTCCATGTCTGTGAGTCTGTTTCTGTTTTGTAAATAAGCTCATTTGTATCATTTTTTGTTAGATTTCACAAATAAGTGATATTATATGAGTTTTTTTTTTTCTACCTGATTTACTTCACTTAATAAGATCATCTCTGGGTCCATCCATGTTGCTGCAAATGGCAGATTTCATTCTTCCTTACAGATGAGTGACATTCCATTGTATATAAGTGTCACATCTTGTTTCTCCATTCCTCAGTTGATGGATATTTATGTTGCCTCCATGTCATGGCTATTTTCAGTAATGCTGCAGTAAACATTGGGGTGCATGTCTCTCTTCAAATTAGGGTTTTCATCTTTTCCAGGTAGATGCTCAGAAGTGGAATTGCTAAATCATATGGGTTCTATTTTTAGTTTTTTAAGGACCCCTATACTGTTGAGGGATGCACTGTTGATTCATGCACCAACTTGGGTGAATGTCCTGTGTGTGTGTGTGTGTGTGTGTGTGTGTGTGTGTGAGATCGGTTGCTCAGTCATGTGCAACTCTTTGTGGCCTCATGTACTGTCACCCACCAGGCTCCTCTGCCCATGGAGTTTCCCAGGCAAGAGTATTGGAGTAGGGTGCCATTTCCTATTCCAGGGGATCCTCCTGATCCAGGGATCCAACCTATGTCTCTTGCATCTCCTGCATTGGCAGGCGGATTCTTTACCACTAGAAAGTATTCAGAGAATTATGCTAAATGGAAAAATAAGCCAATCCCTAGAGTTTATATACTGTGTGATTTTGCTTGTATGACATTTTGTAAATGATAACACTTTAGAGCTGGGAAACAGATCACTCATTGCCAGGGTTGAGGATGGGAGCAGGGCAGAGGGCAGAGAGGTGTGGTACAATAGGCAAGCCAAGAGATCCTTGTGTTGAACTGTCTAGTATCTTGACTGCAATGGTGGGCACATGAGCCCACACAGGGGCTAAAACTGCACAGATCTGAATACACACACACACACACACACACACACACACACACACAGTCACATCAGTGTGCTTTCCCTGCTTGTCATATCACACTAGTGTTCTGCAGAAGGTGACCATTATAGGATACTTGGCAAAATGTACAAGGAATCTCTCTGTATTGTTTTTTTACAACTGCTGGTAAATATGCGGCTATCTCCATAGATATTTTAATGAAAATTCCCCCCCAAAAAGAGATGAGCCAGTTTCCCTTGAAGCTGTAAATATTATTAACTTACTAAGCCTCAGTCCTTGAGTATATGTATTTCCCATATTCTGTGTAGCAAAATGAGATATGGCCATACCACTCTCGGGCTGCAGACTGAACGATGGTGGTGGTTTGAAGAAAAACGTTTTTGCGGTTGTTTGAATTGCAGCACTGCTGTCACAGGGCAGCTGGCAGACAAAATATGGTTATTTACTCCTGAGGAGCCGGCAGATCTTTTCTTCAAAGTGAACGAGGGGAGAGGGTCACTCCACGAAGACAACTGACAGCATGTATCCCCTATGATGAAGACCAAGCTNTCCCATATTCTGTGTAGCAAAATGAGATATGGCCATACCACTCTCGGGCTGCAGACTGAACGATGGTGGTGGTTTGAAGAAAAACGTTTTTGCGGTTGTTTGAATTGCAGCACTGCTGTCACAGGGCAGCTGGCAGACAAAATATGGTTATTTACTCCTGAGGAGCCGGCAGATCTTTTCTTCAAAGTGAACGAGGGGAGAGGGTCACTCCACGAAGACAACTGACAGCATGTATCCCCTATGATGAAGACCAAGCTTTAAAAAAAACTTAGACTTTTAGAAAATCAGTATCTGCCATCATAAGCTTGACAGCTCCCCCAAAACTTAAAGACAGGTTTTCTGATGAAGCTGGTGGTGATATTACCAAATGCAATGTTTTGATATTTTGTGATTAAAAATAGGTCAACACTTGGAAAATCTGCATAAGCTTGGTGAACCAACATTTTCCAGATAGACAGGCCATGATATTACAAAATCATGCAGAGGTAAAAGATTCAAAGTGAAGAAGAGACCAGTGAATTTCAATGTAGTAGGTCATTCACTGATAGATTTCAGATCCACATTGCAACAAATCTTTAATACAATATGTACAACATGTTGCTTTTTGGTGGAACATCAAAGAAGAATATCCATAATTATCTGAAAAAATTATTTAAATACATCTCCTTTTTCCAACTACAGTCCTTATGAAGACAGATTTTTTATTTGCATCCATTTCAACCAAACTAATATATTACAACAGATTGAATACAGAAGCAGATGTGAAAATCCAGCTGTCTTCCATTAAGCCACACATTTGAGATCTGCAAAAATCTGAAACAATGCTACTCTTTTCTCTAAATCCATAAGTTCAGTTCATTCACTCAGTCATGTCTGACTCTTTGCAACCCCATGGACTGCAGCACACCAGTCTTCCTTGTCCATCACCAATGCCCAGAGCTTACTCAAACTCATGTCCGTCAAGTTGGTGATGCTATTCAGCCATCTCATCCTCTGTTGTCCCCTTCTCCTCCTGCCTTTAATCTTTCCCAGCATCAGGGTCTTTTCCA
>SJYA01002033.1:816915-928248 GCA_006410615.1 Neotragus moschatus
TTTATTTTCTGATAAGTTCTAAATTTGTCTTTGAGTAGAGACTGAAGACAAATAGCAATCCTTTTGCCCGCTCCCAATCTTCATCGCGAAAAACAGGAAGCATCCGCAAGAAGGAGAGCAAATCCTGTGACAGAGAAGAGATCCTCCTGACTAAACCAAGAGACCGTGTCTTCTTTTTAGTGTGCGATCCCTCATAGACTGGTAGTTTTATGAAGCGTGATTTCCTGAAAGAACAAGGTTAAAAACAGAGGCCAGATTCAAGTCTTGTTGTTTTGTTACTAGATTTCACAGACCCTGAGTTACTCTGTCCTCTTGCTCTAAAGGGCTTCCCAGGTGGCACAGTGGTAAAGAATCCACCTGCCAAAGCCGGAGACATGGGTTCGCTCCCTGGGTAAGGAAGATCCTCTGGAGGAGGAAATGGCCATTCACTCCAGTATTCTTCACTGGGAAATTCCATGGATAGAGGAGCCTGGCGGGCTACAGTCCATGTGGTCAGAAAGAGTTGGACATGACTGAGCACACAGGCAACCTTGCTCTAAAAGCATCTGAAGGCAGAGGGGCCCCTGTCTCAGCCCACTCTATGAGCTTCACTGAAAGTCCCGGATCCTCTCCTCTTAGCTGCAACACGTTTCAACTCTTGGCCAGTTTTGTATCTGCTGCATCCTCACCCAGTTCCCCTTCCTCCTTTATCATTTTGCAGCAAGTACATAGCACTTCACCCAGGACCACAGGTATGTGTTTAGGTAGCAGGGCCCCAGCATCGCACGCTAGAGAGGAAAGGGCTCAAGCCCATCTGCAGGACCACCGGCTCGGCCACCAGGTGGCCTGTAGGGGTGTAGGGAGACTGGGGAAAAGGACTTTTGTAATGAGATCCAAGAGAGTGTGTTGGGGTCAGGGAGGGTGGCTCCATCTCTACCCATCACTGAAACACGGCTTGTCTGACATCATGTGATCCCAGGAGAAAGATCCACAGGTGCAAGGAACAGAGATGCTTCTGTGGGAGAGGTGCTGCCCATAGGCACCCACTGCTGAGATGCACTCAAGTTTGGGTAGACCATGCGGCCGGGCCAGGAGAAGCCCCCAGACGTCAGTGGCAGCCCATGGCCCCAGTGCCTTCAGCTGGTCACTGGGGTGCATGAGTGTGTGGCTGGAGGGACGGGGAACAGTTCCGGGCTGCTGACTTGGTGTCGAGGGCAGCATTCCTGAACCTGCAGTGTCTCCTACTCCTGGGAATCTCCAGAACTGGATGACTTTGAGGTGAGCTAGACTCCGGGTGGGGAAAAAACCCAAAGAAAACATTCTGTTTCATTAACAACAACCCTATCATAACTTTCCAGATTTCTACGAGTTGAAATCCTTGCTCACGTTTAATAAGCTTTTCTGTGGTTATCTCTTTGTGTGCTATGCACCACCCCCCCCAAACCCTGCCCTAGAGCCTTGGCTTATTTCAAGACATAGCACAGGATGGATTGTTGAATCCCTACTCCAGAAAGTCAGCCATGGTGTGGCTGGTGCTTGGTATCTGCTGCTTTGTGCTGTGTGGTTTACTGTATTGATGAATTCTGATTTTTTTCTTTTTTAAAAAATTATTTATCTTTAATTGAAAGATAATGGCTTTACAGTATTGTTGTGGTTTCTGCCAAACATCAAGATGAGTCAGCCATAGGTGTACAGTGAATTCTGACTTTTTTAAATAAATACTTTACTTCTGCTTGCTGCTGTACTCATTCTCAAGAAGGCTTTAGTGAGACTTAGATTTAGTCAAAATGTAGAAATCTTGAAGTATGACCAAAGGATTCCTGAGAGCATCATCCACATGGAATGAGCTTGGATGCTCAAACATTAAAATGCTATTATGTAAAATTAAATTTAGAGAAGATTGTAGGTGGGTTTAATGTTTTAGGCTGTTTATCTGAGACAAGGTGAGCCAGATGGCCATTTTTCAGGAAGAGTTTCTTTTTTGAGATGATTTTATTTGTTTATTTTTTGCTGTGCTGGGTCTTTGCTGCTGCACGTGGGCTTCTCTTTGCGGTGGCTTCTCTTGCTGCAGAGCATAGGCTCTAGAGCACAGGCTCAGTCGTTGTGGCGCGTGGGTCTAGCTGCTTCACGGCATGTGGCATATTCCTGGACCAGGGATCGAATCCACGTCTCCTGCATAGGCAGATTCTTTACCATTGAACTGCCAGAAGGAAGCCCCTAGAAGGAATGTCTTATAGGGTCCTAAGCACACTGATTTCTTAACAGAGCAAATAGTATTGCAGCTGCTGAAGTTGACGGATTGTCTTACTAAACGAATCCCTTTCTGTCCCTTTAAGTTTTACACTCCCCTGTGCGCCTGGAGCTTCATTTGGGACTCAGCTCCCTCACAGAGGTTTCTCTCTCTGGGCACTGGCCTCTCAGACATTTTATCCCATTTAAGCCTTCTCAGACTGACCATCCGTTCCCTTGCTTTCACCTGGGAAGCCAGTCTTCAAGGGAACAGATCACCCCAGGCATGAGTAATGGGATAGAAAGCGTTTCATCTCAGTGGGTTGCCAATTTGACGCTGGCACAAGCCAGCAGTGATTGAAATTCATCATCGCATGGCAGAGAAACACGCCCCCTCCCACCTCGAGGCCAGGTTGCTGCTGCCTGGTCTAGATGAATCGTGTCCCTGCCACCAGACCTGCCCTGTAGTTAGTGTCAACTGACAGCCCACCCATGTCAGGTCACAGGAAGGGACCTGGAAAATGCGTGAATGATTTTCATCACACATCACAGGGCTGGGCCCAGAAGATTCATCATGTTGCCAGTCAACCAGTAGATTCATGGATAAGGGAAGGCTTTTTCCTTACAGTAATCCACATGGCACGGACTGAGAAGACTCGCTTCTCATCTTGAATTGGCTGTCTTGGCCTGTGCATTTCCTTTCTGAGAATTGTTCTGATGGGAATTTTTAATGAAATGAATCAGTGTGGCCCACTTGCATGAGAACCGTGATCAGGGAAATACTCAAAATTTGATTGAATGGATGACTATATTGCTTACAAACTATGGAGCAATTTGACTTACTCTGGGTTGGTTCTGTGCAAGCTGACTTGCTTTCCTTCTGGCCTCCCCTTTAGGGATTCAGAGATGACTATGACAGGGTCCCTGTCCTCAGGGAGCTTACAGTCCAGTGTCAGCATTGGGGCGCTTCGTGGGACTGCTTCCTGCTAGTGTTCAGTGAGTCGTGTCCGACTCTTTGCAACCCCATGAACTGTAGCCTGCTAGGCCCCTCTGTCCATGGGGATTCTCCAGGCAAAAATACTGGAGTGGGTTGCCATGCCCTTCTCCAGGGGATCTTCTTGGGGTTGGTTAAACCAGGGGTGGGGGAGGGTGCACCAGCCACAGGGAGCAAGAGAAGAACAGCCCTGCTGGGATTGGACCTGTTCTGTTGAATCCCTAGGGAGGGGCAGATGTGTCCAAGGCATGCTTTCCTTTCAAAGACCGGGGTTTTAAATGACTCTTACTTGTGATAATAAACATCAGACAATCTGCTTTGGACTTAAAAAGCTCCTCCCTTTGCTTCGGTACCAGGAGATGCTCCCTGTCATTCACTTCAATCACTTTGGTTCTCTGTGTTGATTTAGAGTATTCTAAATGAATGAGAGTGTCAATCCATCTCCTTTTTTTTTTCTTCCCCAGAACTTTTTGGACCAGATCAATCTATCATCTTTCATGTAACAGAACCGTCTCAGGAATCAGACGTTTAGACTAATCAATACTTGTTTGCGTGTGTGTGTGTGTGTGTGTTTATTCGTGACGGTCTGTTTAAATCTGGACTAATGAATTCTTTGAGTCCCCCGTTTTCCCTTTGTCCTTCTACAAAGTAAGAACGACGGTTTGTCTAACCCCCCTTCTCAGAGCTAAGTGTTGGCCCGCCTTTCCTGGTGTGTGAGCTCTCAGGAAGATGTCCGCTCTGGCATTCGGTTACCCTTTGAATCGCCCCTTTCATCTGGCTGCTCTTCCCCAGTTCAGCTGTAATTACCATCTGATGGACTGCTGCTGGATACTGTTTCCTTTGCGCATCTGCTGCCCTAGGAAATTGTATTATTCTCCCAGCACCTGCTAGATTTTCCCAGCTTAATTGTTTCCCCAACCCTTCCTTAAACTTGGAAACTTTCACTGCCTGCATTAGGCTTCTCTTGGTTGTACTCGTGTGTGTGTGTGTTTAAACTGACCCTTTAGTATCTCCTTGTTTCTAAAAACGCAAACCCATATTTTTCAGCATCATACATACACTGATCATTATTAATATTGTAATATTCTCCTGAAATGAAATTAACCCACTTTAAATTATTGCTGTGAATCCAGTTTGCTTTTTCAAGCCACCTCCCAGCTATTTCCTACAGTTACCCAACCTGTGGGAAATGCATTTCCTTTTATTTATGGCAAACCCTTTTCTCTGACATTCTTAGAATAATTTACATAAATGCCTTCATGGGCTCTTTTTTTNGTGTCAGACTTTATTTTGGGGGGCTCCAAAATCACTGCAGATGGTGACTGCAGCCATGAAATTAAAAGGTGCTTACTCCTTGGAGGTAGGTTCATTTTTACCATATTTTCAATTCCAGGTATATGTGATGTCATATGTTATCTGTCTTTTTCTGACTTTACTGACAAAGGTCCATCTAGTTAAAGCTATAGTTTTTCCAGTAGTCATGTGTGGATGTGAGTTGGACTGTAAAGAAAGCTAAGTGCCAAAGAATTTATGCTTTTGAACTATGGTGTTGGAGAAGACTCTTGAGAGTTCCTTGGACAGCAAGGAGATCAAACCAGTCAATCTTAAAAGAAATCAGTCCTGAATATTCATTGGAAGGACTGATGCTGAAGCTGGAGCTCCAATACTTTGACCACCTAATGTGAAGAATTGACTCATTGGAAAAGATGCAGATGCTGAGAAAGACTGAAGGCAGAAGGAGAAGAGGGCAACAGAGGATGAGATGGTTGGATGGCATCATGGACTTGATGGACATGAGTTTGAGCAAGCTCAGGGAGTTGGTGATGGACAGGGAAGCCTGGCATGCTGGATTCCACGGGGTCACAAAGAGTTGGACATGACTGAGCCACTGAACTGAACTGATCTTTCTCAGTCTGACTTACTTTGCTTAGTATGACAGTCTCTTGAGTTCATCCACATAGCTGCACATGGCATTATTCTATTCTTTTTTATGGCTGAGTAATATTCTGTTGTATAAATGTACCACAGTGAGATGTGGATTTGTAAGCAGATAATCAGGTCTGCAAATAGCCAGCAGCCTTCCGTTTACCCATTAGCCTCTAACCTAGCTGAATCTCTGCTTGGAGTCTCCATTCCACCTGCTGGGAGGACAAAGAACCTTCACCAACTCCAGGCACATTTAGCCATTTAACGTTTAAATGGAGCTCATTCAGAAATGTTCCATCCTCATTTTTCAGAGATTCAGCCTACCTTCAGTCATCCCCCTTTTGGTACCCAGACTCCCAAGCAACCCTCAGGGCTCAAGATGGGGGCCCTCTTCACAGCCTCAAGATCTCTTCGGATCAGGCCTCAAGTTTGCTGGAACATGAGCTCTCTCTCTCTGCCCTCTCTCATGTTTTATCTCTGACAGTCCCTCCCCCACTATCCTGGGCTTTGGGAAGCTCCTGGACGGTCTCATCCTCTTTCCTGCCCTGGTGCCAGCCTCAGCCACTCCACCTTCTCTGCCCAGGGGGCTGGGCGACCCTGTGAGGCACAGGCCTGCCTACCCCTGTGCTCCCCAGAACCCCATGGGGGTGAATCCCGCTCGGTCCCTTGGTTTTATGGCCCTGCCCAGGGGGAGGAGAGGCTGAGCTGCGTTTCTCTCCCTCTGTCCCTCCGACTTACCTTCTCTGAGACAGCAGACTCTGCCATCACTGCGTGTTCTTCTGAAATATGTTGTTTGAAACATCAGCTCTGATTTTGGGGGACTCAAAAGTCAGGCTCTTGTGAGACTCAAAAGCCTCTCAACCTACTCTCTGCCTGGAAATGAAAAGGCATGTCTGCCCAACGGCTGGTGTCCCTGGCTGCTGCCTGAGGGGTCGGGAGGGCCAGGAGTCAACGGGGACTTGGCAGGAATGAATCGCATCTGTTAATATAAAACAGTGCCGACTATGACGATGACAGTGATGTGCACTTGGCCCGCAGACCCAGCAGGCCTCACGGGGCTGGCCGCTCCCTCTGGCCCCCGGAGTAATGGTAAAAACACAATACCATTTGTTCCGAAGTCATTTTATGTCAATAGACGTCGATACTAGAAAGCATCAGAAGTCTAACTTTTAGTCTTATGTGAGAGCTTTTGGATGGTACATCTTGTTAATCAATCCTGGTTGATAAAAAAGTAAGATATGCTCTCTTGAAGATGTGAAAGGCTGGGGGGGGGGGGGGAAACAGACTAAGGACCTAGAGAGGTTTTACATTCAAATTGAGCTCAGGTGGATTAAAAGTCTTCTACGTTTTAGTGATTTTCATAAAGCCTTCCAAGTTTACTCATCATTATTTACACACTCACTGAATCTGAGGGGAAAATGTCATTTGTGTTCACGGAGGCAAAGGATTAAATGAGCCTTGGAAACTGAAGTGCCTGTGTCTGGAGGCCTGGCTCTGGTGGCCTGGGGGTGGAGCGAGGGTGGGGGGGCTGGTCTGCCATCCCCAACCATGTGCTGTCCTCCCCCCGCGCCCCACCCCGTCAGAGAAGCAGCTTGGAGTCCTCAGACCTCAGGCTGCTGCTGTCGTCTAGGGTTGACCCTCTTTCAGGAAGAATAAAAACCTTTACTCCGTATGTTGCCCCAGAACCACTAAGCGTAGTCAGGATTACTGATGTCATGATCTCCATAGAAACCAACTTAACAGGCAAGAAGAAAACAGAAAGCATGCCTGAAAAACAGGAAAATAAAAGAATAAATGAGGTATGGTAGAAGCGTAGGAGCCATAAAGGTTTTTTATGGCAGTCTTGTTGCAGATATCAGACATGTCTCAGCCTGCCATCCAGGCGCTGTGGGCCCAAGGTGGCAACTGAGAATCGCACACCGCCCCCTTGTCCTGCCTGGCACTCTTCAATCGTGTCCCAAGTTCTGTTTGTTTTGTTTTAAAGTATAGTTCAGTGCATTGCAATGATCGCCATGGCAGTTGTTATAATTGAGGGTTTTATGGTAGTTTTTGTATTTAACCGAAAGGTGCCAGGCTCAGGCAACACTTTCTGGTCACCATAGTGAAGCTCTGCTGGCTGAAAGCATTTCGATATCACCTTGGGGTGGTGACTCTGTAAAACCCGAGGTGATGGCTGATTTTAAAAAGCGAGCCGGGTATTATTATCTTTCACAAGTGACAGTTTGTGAGCAGGTCACAGAGATGGTCTGAAAGTGTCCCATCGAATTATGTACTGTTGACAGCCTGGTACTAGACAACCTCCTTCCCCACCCACTGGTCACTCTGGGTTGGCAGGTCGGAGGCTACAGACAGACACACAGACAAATACACACCCCCAGTGATCTGACTCACCCCAAAGGCAGGACCAAGTGCCAGAGGTGGAGTTTGTGTGGCTGGGCTTGAACCTGCCCCTGTCCTTGGCACTCCACCCCCTTGTCTTCTCAGGTGGAAGTGCCTTACTGCTGGTGGGGGTGCCCCACTGCCTCCCCTTTCACTATGTCCTGCTCCCTGAGGGCTGTCTGCTCTGCAGCTTGCTGCCTGGAGCCCCAGAGCCCTTGGCTGTGCTCAGGGCAGCCACGCTGAGACCCAGTTCCCTGGAGCTCCAGGAGAGATGGCCTGGCTTCTCTCTCCCAGCTGGCCTTCCCTCTGGGGACTTGCCCCCACTGGAGAGCAGATGGGGAATACCTCCTGCCAATCCCAGATTCCAAAAGAATCTCCAGGCCCTGAGTAATCAAATGCATCTTTGTGCATGTGTGTGTGTGTGTGTGTGTGTGATCTGTCTGCGTTATTTATGGGTTTATTTCAACTCTAAAGAAATGTATATACATAGGACAAAAACAGGAAATATATACAAACAAAATTAGTTGTGTTTAGTGCTAGTGGTAGAAGGGATGAAAAATTTTTCCTGAATATTATTGTCCTTGCAAAAGAAAACTTAACAAAGCCCTGTGTAATTGAATGAGACTGTTCAATTAATCTCATTCTATTTCTTTTCAAGACAAAAAATATGCTAAAAGTAAGAACAACCAAGTAAAGTCAGGAGAAATGTGATAATAGTTAACATTTGTCACACATTATGTATGAAAGGCACTGTTCTATATTCCTAGTAAGAATTAGTACATTAATCCCTACATGCACCCATGGTCTAGAAACTCTTCTTATTAGTGAAGCATATAGTTTGCTTTCAAACTCGCTGATCCTGCTTATGAACCAACCAATCCCTCTGCCATCCCCTACCTGTCTGTCTCACACACACACACACAAACACATGCTACAGTCACCATCCCTAGAGAAGTGTGCAAATTCCAAGCATGTCTACACCCCGTCAACTCCAGCAGCACAGTGGGTGACTGCAGCTTGATTCTGAGTTCTGTTCTTCACCCGCCTCCCCTGTCCAGGTTCTCCCCAGGAGCCGCACAGAGCCTGAGCCCACTCCTTTACCCACCACATCACCTTTCCTGGTGCTGTGTTTTTTGTCCTGAATCTGATACACACCACAGTGTGGACACGCCTTTCCTGGAGTCAGCCCTGCCCCTTCGTGGACAGGATCCTATGCACGCCTTATCTGATGGGCCAGAGCGGTGGTGTGAAGGTCTGGAAGGTTTCCCTTCTTCCTTTTCACCCACCAGAGTGCAGCCTGGCCCTGAACCTGCCCTTGGCCCCATGAGAACCAGCCCTCCCATGGGCATACACTCCTGATGACACAGCACTGATGCTTTGACTTCTATTTCATGGTTATTTTAAAAGAATTTCATGCAAGAAGTTCATCAGATACAATGGAAATGTTTCTAATTATGTTCTTAAAACACACCTCCCATTTCTTTGCTATCTTCCACAGCTTGCTCAAAGCAGAACTAGAGCTATGTGGGACTGCAATTCCCCTTCAAACGATTATTTCTGTTTTTAAAAGGGGCAGGGGAAACCCATGGACTCAGATAAGAGTTCAGGATTTCATGTGCCCAAATGTTTGGAAAAGGTTAAATGTTTTACCTGGATGGCAGTTGGCCTCCCCTGAACTTCCTCGGAGGGTGTTGTTATCTGGGTAAGAAAAGAGTGACAAAGTCGCTGTTATTTTGAAGGCTCTATTTAACAGATGTGTATAGAAATCTATGTATTATTAAATAATTCTTTATAATATGCTCAAGAATAAGCGATTGGTAAGCCTGTTTACGTTCTCACCATCTGGGAGCATTCTGTCACCCATCTGTTTCATGTAATTATGTAATTATCAATATAAGGAAAGAATAGGTGATATAATTAACAAGAAAAACTGATCCTCGCTGAAGAGGAAAAATGACATGCATCTGTTGAATTCCTTTTTGTTTCTCTTTCTTTATTGTTAGCTGTTTTCCTCCTTTATTTAACAGTTGTATTCAGGCTGTCAGCCTGTGTCATACCCTCAGGAGCGCTGTTTCTGCCACACTACACACTGCCTCACACACACACACGTACATGCACATGTATGCATGTACACACACGTGTGCAGAGGCAGAGCGATTAGTCAGGTCCTAGAGGCACTGATACCACTTTGAAAGGAAAGAGCAAGGCCGTGCTGGCCTTGACCCTGCATCCTCTGCCTCTGGGAGAGCCCGGAGAGTTCTTTCCAGAACACATCCTGTAAGAGTCAGAACTCTGGGAAATATTTACATTAACGACTGACAGATGGAAGGACAGGTGAGCGTGTGGTGTTCACACAGGTGACTGCATAGAGATTCCACTTGAGAAGAACCCCCGACTTGGTGCTTTTGTCTGAATGTCAAGATTCAAGCAATACTTGTTACATCACAGTAGGATAGCAGTCCCAGGGGGCTGGGGTTCCTGTCCATAGGCTGGAACTGCAGAGGTTCCATTGTGCGGTGGAGACCCGCGGGCGTGTGGATGGACGTGGACCGCTTCCTCACACATGCAATCACCTCTCCTGATAGGTAGGACAGCAGTGGACGGCGAGCGGTCCCCCGCCCCCCTCCTCCTCCGTCTGCCCAGGCTGGGCTCTGAAGTCCTCCAAAGGGCGGCTGGTTCTCCCAGGCAGTCGACGGAACCATCCTCAATGACTCATCTTGACAAAACCTGGGATTTTGATCCTAAGCCACAGAGGGGCAGCACCGGGAGCCATGGAGGTGACAGCCTGGGGATGAAGGTGTAAAAATCCTTGTCCTTCCACTGATCCAGTGATGGGGCAGGGCTCCCCCGGGGCCTCCTGACTCTTTTCAGCCCATCATCTCCCCTAGAGGGATGAGCTTTCCAGAGAACCCTCCATCCACCCCCAAGCCCCCCAAAACATTCCCCCTCTGCCCGGGCAGGCACTGTGCCTGGAGGGGCAGGGGAGAGTGAAGGACAAATCTGAGATTCTGAGACCCTAAAACTACTCAACAGCTCTCATCAGGGAGTTAAACCTGACTCACAAACTGAGCTAGAAATCTCTGCTTCCATCATTTTTGACTTCTGCCTAAATTTTTTTAAACAGCGCTTTCTCTGTTTCCTCCTGATCAGTATTCCTTTTTACATGTCAAGATGATGATGTTTCAAGAATCCATCTTCCTAGGAGCATCCCATGACAGAGCCTTGGTCCAGGCTGGATTTGCCGCTCTCCATCCCAGCCTGAGGCTTATGTCAGGGCAGGCATGGGCTGCCCACCCTCACCACCTCATAGAAAACAAGTAACTTGTCCCACCTACATCTCTCTTTGTTCCTTTGAATTCGATGGTAGTCTTTGATGAATCCTCCATAAAGCCAGTCACCATCGCCCAGTCTATCTGTGTTTTGAATTGTTATTTCCATGGATTTTTTTTTTTTTAAAGCTGTGGATACCCTTAGAATAAGCAAAAAGGAGAAAATTACGGGGCACCCTGTGGGGAGAGTATTTTAAAGGGCTAAGTAATGGGGACAAATGTGGCTCGATTCCTCGTGGGATTTGGTTGGTTTTGACTTTATATTTACTTGTTTCCCTAATTCCAAGTTAAAATGACTTAATTGCAACCATAACTGTCCAATCCATTAAGGATGTGAAAGGGAAGAATGCCATCTGAACCTTTCTTTTGTTGTTTCTAGTTTTGAAAAGGTTTTAACAATAATTTCTTTTTCAAGAAAACATTTAAGTTTATATATTTAAGTTTTTTTTTAACAAAAGAGTCTAGACAGATTGTTTCTCAAGAGAAATTATAAAAGTTATTTACATGCATATATCATACTCAACTAAAAAATAAAAATTAAGAAAAAAATTCCCTGTATTCTATAACAAACCATATTAAAAATCATGAAAGCTTAGACTAAATGGTTTTCATTTAACCCGCCAAAGTGGCATTAATTTTTCAAGTGGTAACTGTTGCTTAAGATGCTATTGTGCCTGAGTGATAAATGTTTCATGATTTGGTAGTACATGCATGGCTTACAATCCATTATTTATTGCACCTTCCCTTGCCTGGCAAAGGTGATGATTTTATAGCCCCAGCAGTCATGCAAACACATTTATACAAACCGACGGCGGATAATAAATTTCCTTACTGTAAATGTCAGTGGGTTTCATGTGTTGCTGCCATTACATCTTGTTTGGAAGCTGAATGCTCCACAGTTATGGGAGCCGCCAGATGGTGTCATTAACACGAATGCCGGGGCTGTTTACCGCTGACATGCACGTAACAGATGAAAAGTTCTGGGCCTGTCTGCACTGAAGCATGATGTGAGCCGTACACAGGTGTAATGACAGCGGCATCCCCTGGCCTCTGCCCTCTACCCCACCAAGAGCGATTTTAGCTGTTGTGGTGGTGGTTGTTATAGTTTGTGTCTGAATACACAGCAGAGTGAGCAAAAGGGGACATTTTCCCCTAGACTCCTGCTTGATTTGATCTGTGGAGCCTGAAACGCGCTGCCAGGGACACCTGCCTTCCCAAGGGTGGTTCCCACAGGAGTGGCAAGCCAGCTCCCCTTCTAAGCCCTCCAGGCCTGGCCTGGCCTTTTGTGCTAATTAATTACAGCAGGATTGTTATTACTGTGCGTCTGTGTATATGTGTGTTGTAATCAGATATTTTGAATACTTACTATCTTAACTATGATGGACAAATTTCCATCGAGAGCATGGAATTATTGTCTCACAAAAGTGCTGTCAAAATCATCAGGCATGGGTTTGAAGAATGAGGAGAAACAAAGAAGTAGAAATATCCTGTACCAGTGTCTTCTGTGCACTGAGCTCTTCTTTTCACAGGAATGAACAGCAAACATTGTTGCTTTTCCTGATCGGATGTGAAATGTCTGCATGACTGACGTTAGCCTCCGCGTTTTATTAACGTGTTCCCATCTTTGTTCAGCACTGGCCATTCCCATTAATGGTGGCCCGGCTTCCCTGCTGTTGCAGTTTCTGCTTCACTCTCTATCCAGCTCTCTTTTAATTTCAATTTAAAAATAAGCTGGGTTTGAGACTTCCCTGGTGATTTAGAGATTAGGACTCCACCCTTCCACTGCCAAGAGTGCGGGTTCAATCCCTGATCGGGGAACTAAGATTCCACATGCCTCACAGTGTGGTCAGAAAAAAAAAAAAAAAAAGTTTGTTTATTCCCCACTGTGCATCCTTCCCTGGAACCAAAAAGTTGGCCCATAGATTCTGATCAAGGTCCTTTGAACTTTATTTTTAGCCTTAGCATTCTCCATAGGAATTTTCAGAAAGGCTTATTTTTTCACAACAGCCCTTGTGTGTTGCTCTCAGAGGTTGAGTGAACCTTTCATTTCAGTGCACAGAAATGTCAAGTCGTGCAAAAGAACACACCCCATTGTCTGCATCGAGATGAAAGAGAATGCTCTTAATTTCTTCAGAGCAGCTCTGGGATGCTGTCGAACGTCAGTGGGAGTACAGAGCCTGATTGAAAGGCCACATGTGTGCGTGAGGGCACTCCTCAGCCATGCACAGCAGAGCCCTGAGCTTTAGCTTGCTTTCAGGAGTGCGTGGAAAGGCCCAGGAGTGAGAATAAAGAAATGGCAGGGACACAGCTAGACTGAAAAGCTGTATCTGTAGAACAGCCCTCGCTTGGACAGGACTTCTCAAGACAATGAGTTCTTTTCCCACTGCTGTCATTTTCCTGACAAATGAACCGGAGATCTGAACCAGCAGTGCAAATAGCCAGGGACCCGACCTGAGCAAATAGCTTGTTCCCGGGGAAACAGAAATTTCTCCTTGTGCTCTGTGCCCAGAGATGCCCAAAGGCTCTCCTGACCCTGCTCCTCCCTGTGTGTCNCTGTCATTTTCCTGACAAATGAACCGGAGATCTGAACCAGCAGTGCAAATAGCCAGGGACCCGACCTGAGCAAATAGCTTGTTCCCGGGGAAACAGAAATTTCTCCTTGTGCTCTGTGCCCAGAGATGCCCAAAGGCTCTCCTGACCCTGCTCCTCCCTGTGTGTCCCCTCTGTGTCTGCCTCCCTTGTCCACTCTCCCTTCTCAGGACGTCATCTGCAAATGCACGCGTAGAGCCTCATCTGTTCTTCAGTGGGATACCTCACTTTTCCAGACTCTTGCACTGGCTCCCCCTACCATCCCATCTGGAAAGTTGTTTTTTCTCTTGCCTATCACCTGGGAAAGATGCTTCTAAATTGAGCTCAGCTGTCAGTTCCTCGAAGAAGACCATGCTGACTTCTCTCCTATCATGAGTTCAATAAATGCTTGTTTTAATCCTCTCAGTCTCGGACTGGTTTGTTACACAGCCATAGCTTCCTGGTACACTGCCTTTAATCACACATGCTGCGTTTTCCTAGCTTACTCATGTCTCCTTACTTAATGAGAATTCCTTCATGACAGGAGCCGTGCCTCATTCTTACTCCAGCACTGGGGCCAGTGCTTGGCACATGGGAGATGCTCAATATGTGTCTGTTGGATCGAAGTTGTTGACTTAAGCTCTATATAAAATTTTTGATGGGAGATTTCAGGCATCAGGATTCTGGATGGATTATCCTGCTATCCCCAGAATCACACCACAAATCCAACTGCCTTCTCCAGCAACAAGTCAGACTTGCCTTGTTGCTAGAATATTGATTTAATAGAAACAGTTTTTCCCAGAGTTGCTTCTCTCACTGGGGAAATTGCTCTATGTCATAGAAACTCTTTGCTGAATATTTGTAAGTTGCTTCTGTGAGAATAAGGGTAGATTCTAGTCTGCTTCTGGGATGTTAAATGCAAATGTTTTTAAACCTATGGCTAAATATAAACTTGCCATTCTTCCTGATAAAGCACATGTCCCAGATATGGGATAGGAATGGAAGGATGGCCTGAAGTCCTCTTTCTTTAATCAAATAACGTTCAGACAGATGATACCTGACACATTTTCTATAAATCATTTTTTAGGAAGGGCAAACAAATAACTATTCAACTTTTTCATTTAACAAAATTATCAAGAGAATAATCTTTGGTTCAGTTGCTCAGCCGTGTCCGACTCTTTGTGACCCCATGAATTGCAGCACGCCAGGCCTCCCTGTCCATCACCAACTCCCAGAGTTCAATCATGTCCATCAAGTCAGTGATGCCATCCAGCCATCTCATCCTCTGTCGTCCCCTTCTCCTCCTGCCCCCAATCCCTCCCAGCATCANCTGGGTATTGTTTTTGCTTTGGCTCCATTCCTTCATTCTTTCTGGAGTTATTTCTCCACTGATCTCCAGGGAATGGCAAACCACTTCAGTATTCTTGCCTTGAGAACCCCAAGAGAATAAACTATCACTCATATATTTCTCTGATTCCTCACCTAATTATTAAGACATTCAAATTCTATATTATAAACATACATATATTCATTTGTATTCAGTATATGTATGCATATGTGATAAATCAATTCAGTCCTGTCTAACTCTTTGCGACCATATGGGTTGTAGCCCACCAGGCTCCTATGTGCATGGAATTTTCCAGGCAAGAATCCTGGAGTGGGTTGCCATGGCCTCTTCCAGGGGAATCTTCCTGACCCAGGGATCAAACCTGTGTCTTTTATATGTCCTGCATTGGCAAGTGGGTTCTTTACCACTAGCACCACCTGGGGAGCCCATTCAAAAATGGAGAGGACCGTTTTTATCCTTGGATACTTGTAGTAAAATGTCATAATTTTCAGAAGGGCATTCTTTGACAGGAACAATGCTTTTCATTGCTTTTGAATTGAAATATTTTCAAAACCTTTGAGGCCAAGCCTTCATTTTATTCTATTACAAATGGGTCTCTCATGTGGCTCTAGAGGTGGAGAGTGGTTAGGCAGCTAAGACATTATGTTTTTTTCAAGAGATATGGATATAATAGTTATTTGTGCTTTTAGAGCAATACAGGTCAGGTCATTGATTCTACAAACCATTTCTCTGTATGCATTTACTTTTGGCCTACCTTTTGCTGTCTGTTCACCCCAGTGATGTCATTTTTCTTCAGTTTCTGGCTGTCACTGTATTGGAGAGGATAACTCTAGTTCCAAGTGGCTAAACCTTAACAGAGAGGAGTTGCCGGGTGTGATGAGGGGTGCAGAAAACATTTCTAAACACTCGGCACCTCTTCAGATGGGAAGGGAGGGAAGTGGAGCCACAGGAGGTTATCCTGGAGCCTGTGCTAACATCCTCAATTTAGGGAATCAGTGAGTCTCTGGGGTTCTGAAAAGCCAAATGTGGGTCTCCCTTTGCCTCTGTTCGAGTATTGCATCAAAGCAACCATATTTTCAGTGGTTATAATATGAGCTACTGGTTCAAGATGTTATTTAATTAAAAACAAGTGAATTTAATCACATTTATCAAATCTACTGCTACTAAGTCGCTTCAGTTGTGTCTGACTCTGTTCGACCCCATAGCTGGCAGCCCACCAGGCTCCGCCATCCCTGGGATTCTCCAGGCAAGAACACTGGAGTGGGTTTTGTCAAATCTAAGATGCCATTATTATGGGCTTCCCAAGTGGTGCTAGTGGTAAAGAACCTGCCTGCCAATGCAGGTGACATAAGATACACAGGTTTGATTCCTGGGTCAGAAAGATCCCCTGGAGAAGGACATGGCAACCCACTCCAGTATTCTTGCCTGGAGAATCCCATGGACAAGAGGATCCTGGTGGGCTACAGTCCATAGGGTCGCAAAGAGTTGAACACGACTGAAACGACTTAGTGTATACACGAGATGTCATTATTATAAGATAAACTCTTACTTTATGTACTATTAAGAAAAAAACATGGCCAAACTATGACACAGTGTCTTAATGAGGGCCCTGAACAGCATACAAATCGGTCATACAAGTCTTATTGCTTTGAAATTTCTTTCGTCTATTCAGAGAGGAGAGCCAATTTATATTCCCTTCAATTGCATTGTTTGCTGTGGGATGCAAAAAGAAAAAAACGTTTGCATGTGTCTCAGTAACAAAATATGACACAGTGTTGTCTACTTGTAGGCATCTATCATCCCTGATTTGCTCCCATAAAGACTCGATTGTTGCATTGCAAGAAAATATGGAATTATAACCATTCTCTCCAATGACTAATATTTGCTTCACTAATATCAAATTTGCACCCTGCTGTGTGGTTTCCAGGCCTTCATGGGAACATAATAAGTGTTCATTTCGATGCCAAATCATGCTGTAATCTTTTTGAAGGTGTTGTCAGCAGCAGTTAAACTCATTCCATGTTGTCACATAATGCCTATGACTCTCTGGAACTGATGACAGTGAATAGCCTTGATCCAGTCACCTGTGCCCAGCACTGCACACTGTGTCACTGCTGCTACCTGGCTGACCTCAACAGCTAAGATGACCTTGACCATGAGGCTGTTTTCAGGGATGCTAATGTGGAAAAAAATGTGCACCCTAGAACTGGTGAAATCCATTAAAGTCACTCAACACTTTCAAAACACTTTCCTCACCACTCCCCCAGATATAAATGTGTAAGAAGGGTCGCCAGTAAATGTCATGGGGTGGCAATAATTTGAATTTTTAAAATGTTTGCAAATAGTGATAATGAACAGGTGGGGGGTATGAGTGTAGGAGAGATGGAGCTTATAACAAAAATATTTTAAAAATGCAAGTTAAAGAAACTCACCCATTGAATTATAGAAGCTTACTGAATTATAGCCAGGCTTCCCAAGTGGCGCTAATGGTAAAGAAGCTGCCTGCCAGTGCAGACACACAAGAGACATGGGTTTGATCCCTGGGTTGGGAAGATCCCCTGGAGTAGGAAATGGCAACCCAGTCCAGTATTCTTGCCTAGAGAATCCCATGGACAGAGGAACCTGGCAGGCTATAGTTCATGGGGCCGCAAAGAGTTGGACACGACTGAGTGACTGAGCACACACAGTGGCAAGGAATTACAGCGAAGACCACAAGTCAGCCCCCCTATCCTTTCTCCCGCTTCACCTTAGTAATAAGATCTCAATTTTGTTACAGGCAGCAATGCCCCAACAAAGGGAGTGTGTTTCTTAGAGCCCCTGCATTAGGCATGACCATATGACTTAGTTTTGGCCACTAAGATAGAAGTAGTAGTTGGAACGAAAATTCTGAAAAGGTTGGTTAAAGGCTGTGGTTTACTGGAAGGAAGGCCTTTTCCCCCTCCCTTCTCCTTCCTGCTTCCTGGAATGAGGACATGCTGTCTGGATCTCTGGCAGCCATCCTGGGCCATCCTTGAGGATAGAACCCATGCACTAGGATGGGGAATTAGGCAGGTAGAAGTCTGACTCTGCCTCAATAGCTTTGGACTATGTATTTCCAGACTTCTTCTTCATAAAGAGATAAATTATCTTCTATTCAAGGTATTCTGTTTAAGCTGCATTTTCTGTTGTATGCAGCCAAGTCCAACCCTAACTGAAACAGAAACCCTCTTCTTTAAAAAAGAAATTTTTTAAACTAATTTTTACAAAATTTATTTATCCCTGCACTGAGTCTTCAGTGCTGCACTTGGACTTTCTTGAGTTGAGGCGAGTGAGGGCTAGTTGTGGTTCGTGGGCTTCTCATTGCAGTGCCTTGTTGCAGAGTACGGGCTATAGGGCAAGTGGGCTCAGTAGTTGTGGTGCATGGGTTTAGTTTCCCTGAATCATGTGGGATCTTTCTGGGCCAGGAATCAAATGGTGTCCCCTGCATGGGCAGAATTCTTAACCTCTGAACCACCAGGGAAGTCCAGGAACCCTCTTCTTTAGCTGGGGCTCAGGCTCCAACTGTTTGCCTGGGATAATGTGAAGAATGTAAAGGAGTTAAAGGCATGATTGTTCTCTAAAGAAATAAGAATTCTTCATGGGTAGTTCAGTTCAGTTCAGTTGCTCAGTCGTGTCCGACTCTTTGCGACCCCTTGGACTCCAGCATGCCAGGCTTCCCTGTCTATCACCAGCTCCCAGAGTTTACTCAAACTCATGTCCATTGAGTCGGTGATGCCATCCAACCATCTCATCCTCTGTTGTCCTCTTCTCCTCCCGCCTTCAATCTTTCCCAGCATCAGGATCTTTTGTAATGAGTCAGTTATTCGCATCAGGTGGCCAAAGTATTGGAGTTTCAGCTTCAGCATTAGTCCTTCCAACAGATATTGGGATCATGGGTAGAGTTATGAATAATTTTGCAAGGCCGAATTAGGGCCTCATTCACTTTGCTAACTTTACTGNATCTTTTGTAATGAGTCAGTTCTTCGCATCAGGTGGCCAAAGTATTGGAGTTTCAGCTTCAGCATTAGTCCTTCCAACAGATATTGGGATCATGGGTAGAGTTATGAATAATTTTGCAAGGCCGAATTAGGGCCTCATTCACTTTGCTAACTTTACTGTGTGCCTGGGGCAACAGTGGGGATCGTGTAGGAACCCCAGCTCACCCCTTGCCCCACATTGCACGGTTCTGAGTACACTCATCCCCGTGTTAGGAAAGCAAGTCAGAAGGGGTCCCAGTGTCATCCCTCTCAGCAGATGCCAGAGACATAACTGTGCTTCTCCCTAAGTGCTGGAGCTGCAGGAAGTGGTAGAGGTGCCCATTCTCTAAGAGAGAGGAAGGTTAAGGGAATCCTTCAGAAAACAAGGCTGAAAACAATGGCATTGTCCCAACAGGCCCCTCAGGCTATGCTGGGACAGGTGATGGTGTTCCTACCTTGCTTCTGAGCCTTTTAATGACTTCAAAATCGCATTGTAAATCTGTGGAAGAGATGTCCTACTTATTGAATCTTATTCATGTGTCTGTATCTCCTTACTCTTTGTTTATTTGGTAAATGTTGCAATACTTTGCCCCCAAAAGGCCAGTTTGTGAACTTTGAACTCTAAAATGGACACCGATATTTGTATCGCTGTCAACCTGTCATTATTCATCTTGATCAAATTGGGGGAAAGTGGAGGGGGGCGTTCTCAAAAAGAAGAGAGAGAATGGAAAAGTGTAAGGAGAAAAAAACATTACATTTGTAAAGCAAAACTAGGTTTATTAAGAATTTCAGAAACTCTTGTTTCTAATGGCTTTGAATCTCTCCATCTTCCATTTTCTTGCCTGGACAGAGCTCCCTTTGAAGTCTTTGGACGCTTTCTGTAAGAAAAAATAGATACACATGGGTGTGGAGCTGAAAATGGAGCTCCTTGTTTCGCCCTTTTAAAATGTGTTTTCGAAGATTTGCCTTTCATATTGCAGGCAGGAGACAGGATGTGCAATTTTACCTTGTGTAACATCTTTGCCTGAAAAGCTCCAAGTATTTGTCGATGTTTTTTAATGAATAGTTTCCACGTTTGCCTGCTGAGGAAGGCAGAGGCTTGTGTAATTTACTTCCATTTTACACCTGAGGAAACTGATCTTTAAGGAAAAGAGGCTCAGAATTTCAGCCAGTAGCAGAGTTAAGAAAACAAGCCCAAACCTTGCTGCCAGGCTAATGATGCCTAGTCCAGTGATCCTGGAGTTTGAACGTCACCCCCAAACAAAATGGTGTCATCGGAAAAAATTCACCATAGACGTCGTCATGTCGTATTTTAGTAAGAATTGGTTTTACTGTATAGGATTATTTGTATTTATTGTCATTGCTTTCTAGTTTCATGACCTGTTTGTAATTTTAGTAACTTCTGATTTTGGATCTGTTACTGAAATTGAGTTTCAGTCATGAGTTTGTTGTGATTCTAATTCATTCCAAGTGCAAAGGAGAAACTTAACCAGTTATGAAAACACAGAACTCAGGTCTGTATATACCAGGCAAAGTTATATTTTGACTAGTTTTTTTGAACCCACAGAACAGTTAATGCATATGCATATAACTCAAAACTGTGTCTTTAAGATCTCTTGACAAATGTACGTGAATCATGGCATAAACTCACTTGAGCTTGTACATGAGCATTGTTTTTACTAAATAGATAAACTTTTATCCTCAGTAGCTCTTATTATGGGGCATCCCTGGTGGCTCAGTGGTAAAGAATCTGCCTGCCAGTGAAAGAGATGTGAATTCAACCTCTGGGTCCAGAAGATTCATGGAGAAGGAATGGCAACTCACTCTAGTGTTCTTGCCTGGGAAATCCCATGGACAGAGAAGCCCAGCAGGCTACATACTATCCATGGGGTCATAAGAGTCAGACACAGTTTAGTGACTAAACAACAACAACAACAAAGCTCTAATTAAATCTAAATCTTTGGTTTGGTCATTTAAGCAGCTGGAAAACACCAAAGGAAATATTTGGAATCAGTGAAAATTATATCAACACCCTTTAAGAAGGGCTCATGAAAAATCAGCCTCTCCGTCCTTTCATCATTGATCAAATGTCCAAAAATGTGTGGCAGGAATTGTTCAGATAAAACAAAAGCTAAACTAAAACTGAACATGGCCTCAGAAAACAAAGATATAGCTTCTGCCTCTAGGAAGCAAATAATCTAGGGTGGCAGACCAACCAGATGAATTAATAGAAGGATGAAACACCCCTCTGTGAGTCACGCTCTCACTTGTACAAGGTGTTCTAATTCAGAAGTTTGTAGGCGATAACAGATAAATAGCTTAAAATTTAAGCACATGCTCATTTCTGTTCCCTATTTTGTCATCTCAACAGCCCACCACATGACCTTTATCATCACTTCTCTCAGAAACCTTCACACTCTCTCCCTTCCCCACCTCACCCCAGCTCTAGAATTTCCAAACTGAGAGAATTTCCCATATTATCCATTCTTTCTTCTCCCTTCTCAGGGATGGAACTTAAGGCTTGTGTTTTAAACTCATAGAGTCCTAATCTAGTTTAAGGGACTTGTCTTTTAGCCTTAAAAGCTCAGCCTATACATGCGGTATGGTTTATTCCTTCTTGCTGAAAGTGAAAGTCGCTCAGTCGTGTCCAACTCTTTGTGACCCCATGGATTGTATAGTCCATGGAATTCTGCAGGCTACTCGAGTAGGTAGCCTTTCCCTTCTCGAGGAGATCTTCTCAATTCAGGGGTTGAACCCAGGTCCTCCTGCATTGCAGGTGGATTCTTTACCACCTGAATCACAAGGGAAGCCCAAGAATACTGGAGTGGGTAGCCTATCCCTTCTCCAGCAGATCTTCCTAACCCAGGAATCGAACCCGAGTCTCCTGCATGCAGGTGGATTCTTTACCCACCAATCTATCAGGGAAGCCCTTCTTGCTGGGGTCACCTGTTCATCTCTCTATTTAAAATCATCCCTTTGTCTAAAAATGCTTATTTAATGCCATTAGGAAAATAGAATCATAAATGTCTCAAAAGAACATGGAGGTAAGAAGCTGACCTCTCACCCGTATTATGACTGGTACAGTACATAGTGGAACGGCTTATAGACACTCCTCTGTTTCATCTTTGATAACTTACTATTCCAAAATACATTTAATTTCTGTCTATAAGGTATGAGTCAATGGATAGAGCTTGTATTTTTACTTTGCTATTAAGGAAATAAAAACAGAAACAAGCATATAAACCAGGATTTCCAGGGCACAGCACATTTTTGGTAGATGTTCAGACCAAGAAAAGGAAAACCTGGCTTGGCTCAAAGGGTCTTCCATACTTGTTTTTCTTTACTGTGAAAATCTGTAGTTTGAAGGAACATAAAGGAGGGACACGCTATGCTTTCTTCCAAAAATGCCTCGAGCTCTCAGCTTTCAGGCAAAACAAACCCTTTGAAAGCCGTCTTCATTTGCAGTTGTCACTGAAAGACATTTCTAGGCTGGAAAGAATGGTGTTTTTTTTTTTTTTTTTCCAAGATATTTAAAAACCACCTATCCTAACAAAAGGAAAGTGTGGCTTCTTCAGGTTACTTCTTCATACCCAATGATGAATATGTTTTTAATTAAAGCCTGGGCACAAAATTGGGTTTCCCGAGAACCATTGTGAGGCCTGATTGTTCTCTCGAGACACCCACCCTCATGGGTACTGATGCTAACTGCTGACACCCGAGGCCACTGTGTGTATTCAGCGGTTAGAAAGGTGATTTCTGAGGCCTGGCAGCTGTTGGTGTTAAAGCTATTGTGAGGGAAACAAAAGCCATTCTGCTCTGTTCCCCGGCCACCTTTGTATCTTTGATTCAGGAGCTGTTTCATAAATGAGGTATCATTCTTTACCAGGGAATTCATGACTGCCCATGTTGCAGTGTCCGCGTACACTTCCTGTCAGCAGAGGGGAATGTCTGAACACACCTCCTATGGAAGGAATCTTGGGTTCTGACCTCTGTGAAGATGCTTGCATCTTAAGTCTGTTAATTGGATCTTCAATTAGATGCCATCATACCACGGGGCTATGCTTTCTGTCTTCTTCCCTCTAAACTGCCAGACCCAATCTGCTGCTGCCAAGGCTTGTCCTGCAAGTTAATCAGAACACAGTCCACTTTGGCAGCCAGATGTACCAGGGTTAACTAGATACTCCTTCACCTAAATGATATATTCATTATTGTCATTCAGAAAGTCTATCAGTTTAGGAGGTTTTTAGTTGCGTGTAAAAGAAACAAACTGGCCTAACCATCAAGGAAACAGGGTGGGTTGCATCTTTCTCCCAGCACTTCCTCCTTCCCTGGGCTGCACCCTTGTGTGTGACTTTGACATTCTTCCCACTCCAGGGGAGCCTGCTTCCCTGTCTCTTGGGTGTTGGGCTCAGCCTTGTGGCTTGCTTTGACCATGCACAATATTTTTTTAATACCTTATTAAGAAATAAGTGGGCTTCCCTGATGGTTCAGCAGGTGAAGAATCTGCCTGCATTGCAGAAGAAACAGGAAAGGTGGGTTCAGTCCTTGGGTTGAGAAGATCACCTGGAGGAGGAAATGGCAACCCACTCCAGTATTCTTGCCTGAAAAATTCCATGGACAGAGGAGCCTGATGGGCTACAGTCCATGGGGTTGCAAAGGTATTTCTTATTTTCACTCACCCTTCTTGCACTTTCGTGTTGCCATGAGAAGGACAGACCCAGCTCTCTGTCACCAAAAAAGATAAGACAGGAGAATGGACACATATATATGTGGAGCTGAGTCTCTTTGCTGTCCACCTGAAACTATCAAAACATTATTAATTGGCTATACTCCAATATGAAATAAGAATTTTAGTAAAAAAAAAAAAAGTAAAATAAGCTATGAGAATATATTGTTGTACAGCACAGGGAATATAGCCAATATTTTATAATAACTATAAATGGAGTGTAACCTTTAAAAATCATGATTCACTCAGTTGTACACCTGAAACTTATATTGTACATTAACTGTACCTTAATTATAGATAAATTAAAAAAGGAGAGCCATGTGAGGCCAAACTTAAAACTGCAGAGTGAAGCCAAACCCTGATGAATCCCACTGACATCAACCTTCTTCCTGATGACTCAGAGTTACCTGAGTCAAAATAGATGGAAGTATTTTAAACCACTGCATTTTGGGGCAGTTTGTTATGTAACACTGTTTGGCAATAGCTGACTGATACTTATTACTCCTGTAACTAAAGAGCCCAAAGATAGCATGGGGTTCAGGTAGGATTTGAAAGGAATTCTTGTTCTATTTCCTTGTTATTCACTTGGAGCTTCATCCTGGAGTCATTTCCCTTTTGGTGACACGATGACTGTACTGTTTCAGGCTTCACATACCCCAAGCCATCTGGAAGGCAAGAGGCTTTTCTTCTTAAATCATCACACAGAAGTCCTGAGCTTCACTCTGATTATGCCAGCAGAGGTCACATGTCTATTCTGGGTCATTGTTGAGCAAGGAGGTTGGGATTATACAACCTGGTTTGTAACAACCAGAGACCCCTCTTAAAGATGGGAGTGGATTGTCTTTTCCCATAATCCGTGGTGTGCCTCATTAGATGTGGGAGAGAGTGAAATAGATGCTGGGAGACACCATCAATGTTAATTATGGGGAGAGTCTAAAATCTTGGAACATTGTTTTGGATTTCTGTTAATACTTTATTTTTCTCAAGACATTTTCCTACCTCGTGTTGCTGGGCTAGCTTGAGCTGGAGAGAGGGGATTTATCCTCTAGATCACACATGTTCCTGGGTGAATTGCAAAGCATGCGACCCACGCCCCCACTGCCTTAGGCACTAGAAAGTAAGTGAGAGCTTAGCTTTTCATAGGGCTTCACTGTTAAACTTCCAACTCATGATGTCTCAGGATTTGGGGAAAATTAAAAACTGGTTTGGTCTACTAGATTTGAAGGTCTCTAACCTACAGAATGAGTTAATGCTAATGTAATAAGAACTTGAACGAGAGACATACATTGGTGTGGACATCACTCCACTGACTCTTGGCCTCCATTGCTTCTGATGAGAAGTCAGCTGCAAACCTTGTTTTTGTCTGGACACACAGGAAACATCAAATTAAAATGTTTGTTGAATTTATGATTTAAAAACTGGAAGCAAAGTCTTCTGATCTTTCTAGTCTGACATTCTTTCGAGAGTACCCCGCCACTTCTTTCTGGTAAAACCTTCCCTTGTACATTTCATGCTCCCACTGAAGCCTCTGCAGGAAAGTGAACCAAACAAATCAATCCAGGTCATTTTTTCAAACACAGGCATTAAAACAATCATCTGTTACTCTCTGTGCTTCTAAGAGTCCTCCCTGACCCTCAGTTATTTGAAAGACTGAACAAGCCTTATTATCCAATATGCTTTAGTCATTCAACACGTTTGTCATTCTGTAAATATCACCGAACACCTGCTGTGCTCCAGATGCTATGAGGGATGCAGAATGAGTTAACACTTTTCATCAAGAACCCGGCTACTGTAATCCAGTCCTTCACAGTTTCAGGAAAACCCTGGACAGAAGGGAAGATGGAGGTCTTTGATGAAACTACAGTTTCTCAGGGAGCAGCTTGCCTGTCTTCTTGTGGGATTATTTACCTTATCATCTCTAGTCATAGATGGCCTCCGTTCTGTATGAAACATCTATTAATAATAAGACAAAAAGTGATCTAGATTAAGCATTTTGATGTGCACCAGCCTAGGTGTTAGGTATATTCCCATATTCTTACATTCATTTATTTGACATTCCTTCCTATAAATCTCCTCAGGGCTATACAGGGGCATTTTTCAGTTTGATGTGCTGGTAATATTCTGGTTAAGTAATGGCCAATTTGAGAATGCAGACTCAGCTATGTTTTCCTCAAGTCCATTTTTCTCATTGTGCTTTTTTCCAGTTGAGTTATGCCTTGAACCATACAAACAGAAAACTATCGTTGGAACCTAAAATAACTGTCAATGCCAAGATTGTCGTCGTTGGCGCATCCAATGTTGGAATTTCCTTCCTAGAAACGTTGGTATTTTGGTAAGTTGTTTTATTTTATTCATTAGTTTGTTTTTAAAGGGGCCTTTCTCTTCCCACACCTGAGAGGGTCCCTTGAAAAGACAGACCTGATTTTTTTTTTTCAACACCTCACATACCTTGCCTATGTAGATTAATAAAAAATGAGTCAGAGGAATATTCTAGATCAGACGTTGGAAAACTCTAGCCTCTCAGGTCAAAGCAGTCCCACCTGCTTTTGAAAATAAAGCTTTACAGGAACACAGTAATGCCCATCTATTTATGTTTTGTCTCTATTTTGTTAATACAGTGGCAGCTTTGAGTAGCCATGACAGGGACCATGTGGCCCACAGTGCCTAGAATATGTCACTCTGACCCTTTCAAGATGTTTTTCAGCTCGGTTCTATACTAGCACTCGCTTTTTGGCTGAATTGTAAGAATCACCTAGAGCATTTGTTGAAGATATAGATTCGCAGACCTTGTAGACATACGGAAGAAGAAAGTCCCATGGAGGGCCCTGGGAACTTGTATTTTAACAGATGGTCTAAGTGATCAAGCAGGTGTGGGGATGGACCAGTTTTGACTTTATGTATCAAGGCCTTCAAAGGTGGCAGGCAGGCCAGGACGTTTCTTTCGACCCTTGCATTTTGGGTGCCAGGGGACAGAGTACATTCCCCCAGGACAATTGAGGTTCATGCATCTGTTTGAGCTGNAGTCCCATGGAGGGCCCTGGGAACTTGTATTTTAACAGATGGTCTATGTGATCAAGCAGGTGTGGGGATGGACCAGTTTTGACTTTATGTATCAAGGTCTTCAAAGGTGGCAGGCAGGCCAGGACGTTTCTTTCGACCCCTGCATTTTGGGTGCCAGGGGACAGAGTACATTCCCCCAGGACAATTGAGGTTCATGCATCTGTTTGAGCTGTTTTCTGTTATCCTTGAAGCAATGCATAATTTCTGTCCATTGTCCTGATAGGTGATTCCTGAGGCTTCTCAGCTCCCCCCACTAGCTTTCTATTTGCTCAGCAAATTTCAGTCCCTCTTTAACAGGAAAAGCCCTGGGTTATGTCCAAGAACTTGTGTTTGTGGCCTGGTATCTCCACCACCAGCACGGAACTGCCAGTGTGTGCCTGATTTCTCTCAGATCCAGGTTACTTTTATAAAAAGTCTCCACATGTTTTCAAAGACCCTGGTTTGGAGGAAATGCAGACTCCCAAGTTAGGAGAATATTTCTTTCCCCAAATCTTTTGTTCAGGATCACATGAGAAAATTTTGGCTACTGTTCAAAACTGTAGGTGCTAAGAGGGGAGTGGGCAAAGGGGGAAAGGTATCCCCACTAGCTGAGTGGTGAGGGCTGAACAAGGAAAAGGGCAGAGGAAAGGACCCTTAGAAGGTATTTGTTCCTGGTGGACAGGGGGATGAGCTAAACCCAGGTGATTAGTTTACTCATCTGACCTCACATTTAATGGAAGATTTTTTCACTTCCTAGCCAGTTTGTTCAGTTATTCAGAACATACCCTTAGTTAACCAGATATAAGTCACCTGTCTTTAATTTTTTAAATTAATTTTTGGTTGTGCTGGGTCACCATTGCTGGGCATGGGCTTTCTCTAGTTGTGGTGAGCGGGGGCTGCTCTTTGCTGTGACTTCTCTTCTGAAGAGCACAGGCTCTGGGTGCCGGCTCAGTAGTTGTGGTGTGCGGGTTTAGTTGCTCTGAGGCATGTGGAATCTTCCTGGACCAGGGATTGACCCCATGTCATCTGCATTGACAGGCAGATTCAGATCCACTATACCACCAGTGAAGTCATAATTAAAAGAAAAAAAAAATATATATATATATATATATTTGGTAGTGCTGAGTCTTGGTTGCAGCATGCAGAATCTTCCATCTTCGTTGCAACATTCATGCCACTGTAAGATGCAGCATGCGGGATCTAGTTCTCTTAGCAGGGATTGAACCCGGGCCCCCTGCATTGGGAGTACGGAGTCTTAGCCACTGGACAGCCAGGGAAGTCCCATAAGAACAAAGTTCACAGGCTTTAAATACTGTGGTCAGTTTACTGCAGTCTTGCATTGCAGGAAAGGAATCATGAGATGCACTCAGGAAACTTCCTTTTCGCTGCCTGTGCCATTCTGTAGTCTGAGGTCTTCCCTGTTCTGACAGGACCCCTCACCTAAGATTCTGAACGACAGTTGTGTACAGCCATTTTTGAATGATGAATGATCTGGGTGGAGTTGTGAAATTACAGTAGAGAAGAAGTTATCATAAACAGATCTTAAATCTTAATTTAGCTATATATCCAGTCATTATGTCTTATTTAAAATGATTACATTGATATATACACATATAATTTTCTTTTTATGGAATCAACTTAGATTTAATAAAGACAGGTATAAATTTTGATATAAGTACTTGGTTGATTAAATTCCTCAATCAGACAGACCTTTTTAAAGCATTTTAAAGCACTCGTGGTTCTCTATCATCGTTGCACAGATTATGTCCACTAAAAATAGACCAGTATCAGTTTACGGATATCTAATCCCGAAGAGAGGAAATAGTTCTCTCATTATGTTCTCTAATTATTTCAAATCAGCAATCACCATAGTAACCTGCTGTAGATTTTACTTAACAGTTTAACTGCCGTTTGAAATGGATTTTATAAATGATTCGAGTTGGAATGAAATGGAAGAAACACAGTTTTCACCAAGCACTGACCTCCAGTAAGGATTAAATCCACATTTTGGAGGCAAGATTTAGGAGTTGCCCTCCTGTGCTCCTGCTCTGTGTTATTAAACCCACGTGGGGCCCCGTAGTTTCCAGAAAATCCATCTGAGGCCCAGTATAGCAACCTCTTTTTCCAGAAAATCTGGTCACCCTGTCATCTGGTGACAAAGCAAACACAACTCTTTGTTCTTACATTATTTGCATGCAGAAAAATTGCAAAACGCCTTGGGTCTCCTCTTCAGATAACCAAAAGCAGCCCTTGCAGAAGTTCTTGGCCTTGTCATGTTCTTCTTCCCCCAAGTGCCATGACGCTACTAGGATGTTGATGTGATTTGTCCACAGTCACCAATTAACACGTCAGGGGGCTTCCCTCATAGCTCGCCTGCAACTAGGAGACCCCAGCTTGATTCCTAGGTTGGGAAGATCCGCTGGAGAAGGAATAGGCTACCCACTCCAGTATTCTTGGGCTTCTCTGGTGGCTCAGCTGGTAAAGAATTCGCCTGCAATGCAGGAGACCTGGGTTCTATCCCTGGGTTGGGAAGATCCCCTGGAGAAGGGAAAGGCTACCCACTCCAGTATTCTGGCCTGGAGAATTGCAAAGAAGATCACAAAGAGTCAGACACAGCTGAACAACTTTCACTTTCACCAACTAACACAGATACCCAGGTGTGAGCTCCACATGAGGAGGGAGTGTTGAGAGGATGTTTGGGGTTTTGGATTTTAGTACAACGTTCTGTCTGGTCCTCAGCTGCTACCCACCCACAGCCATACCTTCTCAGAGGACACCCCTTCCTGTCTGGTCATCAGGCTAGTGGATTGCTTGGTGACTTCTTGTCTTCATGAGGGCAAGCCCTCCTGGGCCTTCCAGTGCCTGGTGACATGACTGGCAGGCATTTCTAGAGACACACACCACCCGCCACGTGTGTCCATGTCCTCCTGGTCCTGGTGAATCCTCTGGTGCTGAGTTGAATGGCCTCAGACTTTCTACGATCTCTGTCGACCCTCCTGAGCCAGCCCCAGCTGGCTGATACAAAGGGGAAAGGAGCAGGGTGGCTCAGGGTGGAGGGGAAGCTCAGCTAACTTGCCACCCATCCCCCACACCCAGGTGTTGCACATCTGTCTTCAGAGGGCACTGTGCCCAAGCAGTTCCGCAGGGGGCAGAGGAGGGAACGTGTTCAGGCTCCCAGACCCCACCTGGTGGGCACATCCTGGCCTCCTTCCCCCTTCCTCCTTCCTTGTAGGGACATGTGTCCCCATGGTGGGGAACAGGGGCTGGGCAGGGGGAGGACAGCAGCCATGCCAGGGAGCTTTCTTGAGGTGGGGGGCATGGAGTAGAAAACCCTCACTCATCTGTGGAATAGAGGGCAGTGAAGTGGAGGGGAAAGGGAACTTTTAAGACCCTTTGCTGTGTTTTTCATCATGCCCAAGACATTTAGGTGATGGACATGAGCTATATTAAAATTGTAGTTCTCATGATTGATAGGTGGTGTTTGTTTGGCTGCCTGGCCCTTTGGGACAGAAAGGTGTTGTCTTAGGCAGCGTAGTTGTTTGGTCTTATCCTTCCTGGTCCTTCTGCTTAAAACCCCANCTAGAGACACACACCACCCGCCACGTGTGTCCATGTCCTCCTGGTCCTGGTGAATCCTCTGGTGCTGAGTTGAATGGCCTCAGACTTTCTACGATCTCTGTCGACCCTCCTGAGCCAGCCCCAGCTGGCTGATACAAAGGGGAAAGGAGCAGGGTGGCTCAGGGTGGAGGGGAAGCTCAGCTAACTTGCCACCCATCCCCCACACCCAGGTGTTGCACATCTGTCTTCAGAGGGCACTGTGCCCAAGCAGTTCCGCAGGGGGCAGAGGAGGGAACGTGTTCAGGCTCCCAGACCCCACCTGGTGGGCACATCCTGGCCTCCTTCCCCCTTCCTCCTTCCTTGTAGGGACATGTGTCCCCATGGTGGGGAACAGGGGCTGGGCAGGGGGAGGACAGCAGCCATGCCAGGGAGCTTTCTTGAGGTGGGGGGCATGGAGTAGAAAACCCTCACTCATCTGTGGAATAGAGGGCAGTGAAGTGGAGGGGAAAGGGAACTTTTAAGACCCTTTGCTGTGTTTTTCATCATGCCCAAGACATTTAGGTGATGGACATGAGCTATATTAAAATTGTAGTTCTCATGATTGATAGGTGGTGTTTGTTTGGCTGCCTGGCCCTTTGGGACAGAAAGGTGTTGTCTTAGGCAGCGTAGTTGTTTGGTCTTATCCTTCCTGGTCCTTCTGCTTAAAACCCCAAACACTGGTTTTTGGCAGAAAGCTCTTGGCCTCAGCCATCAGTCCCCCACTATGGCCAACCGGAGCTGCAGTCCTGCCCTCCTCCCCTGCTGAGGGAGGGTCATGGCAGGGGACCCCCAGTCCTGCCAACCCTGAGGTGCTGTCACACCAGGAGCTCCACCAACTCGGTCAGAGTTTAGTCTAAAGGGAACTCCCCATTCTCAGATCAACAGCCAGGTCCAGAAGGGAGCTTCCATCACCTGTCAGGGAGATGCCGTGTCCTAAAGGAGAGCTTTGCAAGGAAGTCAGAAAGCTCTTTCCAGAAAGCAAGTGACCTTTTTCCTCATAACCAGTCATGTTTTTACCAGCTCCTTGTTCCTACAGAACTCCCCAAATGCAGTGCTTTCACAGTGTTGGGCTTTCCACAATGGTACTCCAAAATCAGTTTTAAAAAAGAATTATGGACATGCTCTACCAAAAAAGGGATGTGGTATAAGAACTGGGTCCATGAACTCATTTTATGTCTTATGTTCTTTTTACTCGAAAGTTTGGTCTGGACACCAGCGAGATAAGCATCACCTGGGAGCTTATTAGAAACACAGAGCCTCAGGCCCCGCCACCGTCAGTGTCCCAGATAGACATTTTATCTTTCAGAATTGTACACAACAGCTTCTTCCTTCTGTCTTTGTCATCAAGCCACTGAGCTGAAGCAGTTACTGTTTGATTCTGTTTCAGCTCATGTGTCTCTATGCCTTGTGTATTATATTATTTACTCCCAATTATNAAACACAGAGCCTCAGGCCCCGCCACCGTCAGTGTCCCAGATAGACATTTTATCTTTCAGAATTGTACACAACAGCTTCTTCCTTCTGTCTTTGTCATCAAGCCACTGAGCTGAAGCAGTTACTGTTTGATTCTGTTTCAGCTCATGTGTCTCTATGCCTTGTGTATTATATTATTTACTCCCAATTATGGAGCAGCTCCTTTTAATCCATTACTTTAAAATCTTTCCTAATTCAATTCTCATGTAAAGAATCTCTCGAGGAGCCTTTAATGGCCCTAGAGAAACGCATGAATGAACCCTAAGATGACAGTGACTGAAAGCAGCCCCGGGTGGTGTGCCCACAACTCTGGGTGGTTGGAGGAAGATGCCCTTTGGTTCTCGGGGAGCTCCAGTGGGCGCCAGGTCTGCCTCGTCTTCCACTCCTGCCCCCAGGAAGAGGTGTCAAAATTCCCACCGTGTCATCTCACCCCAGGGTGGAATTTCTGGGTTTTGACTTGGGCCTTGATCCCACATCCCCGTGGACATGTCAAGGTAACTGAGAACAGCTTGGAACTACAGGGCACGTTTGTGAAGCTGCAGTTGTGCCACATGACTGGAACACGCTCTATCAGGTGGCGCAGGACTATGCCGCGCCCAGCATAACTGTGGATCTGGCGGCTCCAGCCAAGCGCTTGCAACTTAATGAGGCTTCTTATCTCCACCTTTGTCTGAGGACAGCTGAGGTCTTCAGTGTGGCCTGTCACTAATTAGGTGATTCATTAAGTAGTGCTTACGTGCTGATCTCAGAGCTGAACCCCAGCGAACAGGTTGCTGGCTGTCCTGTTGTGTGCTGTTGGCCTCTGCCCCAGGGATGGAGGGCCCTGTGCTGGCTCCGATCGCCCTCTGGGTACTCTGGAAATGGGAGGTGGCGGCCAGGCTGTGGCACCTGCTGTGGAGCAGGCAAGAGATCCCTGGGGCAGGTCACATATCACATCTTGTTGCGTTGGCATCACGATGGGGCCTGTGGTGGGGGTGTGGGGAGTGGGGAGGAGGGCTGGTACAGAGGCCCCTCTGATGGCCTGGGGAGATGGAAAGTGAGGGGCAGGGACAGTGCCTCCCCAGGCAGAAGGAGCTGGCATCCGCATCCAGAAAAGACTGATCCAGAGCGTCCTCGTCTCCATCAGCTTTCCTAATCTGATCCTAGTATTGAAGCTCACAGGCATCCCTGGGTTTTCCTGCATTTTGCAGATACTGCTTTTTTTTTTTTTTTTTTTTTTTTTTACAGATTGAAGGTTTGTGGAAGCCCTGCATTGTCAGATGATGGTTAGCATTTTATAGGGAAAACGTATTTTTTAGTTAGAACATTGTTTTTGTAGACATCATGTTATTGCACACTGAATAGACTATAGTGTTTGGTAAACATAACTTTCTGTGCACTGGTAAACCAAAAAAAAAAAAAAAAAAAAATACAGGTAACTCACTTTATTGGGATATTGGCTTTATTGTGGGTCTGGAACCAAATCCACAGTATCTCTGAGGTGGCCTGTGACTAAGGTTAAATGAAAGTATCTTCGTTTACTGGCATCATTCCTTCCTGTTACCTTCAGGAGATCTTTTCTCATCTCCAGTGGCTCACTTTAGAGGCTCCCAGAGCAAAAGGAAAGCAGCCTCTCTGAGCAATGTCAGGCTTTTTTGGGGATCAGCTAACTGCCATGTTTTGTGGGTTCTCTGAGCCCCTGGGGTGAAAGATGTTAAATGGGAAGTGCTTTCTCCATAATGGCACAGAACATAAACCACACATGTGGACCAGTAACAGAGTCACCTGCTCAGCCTCCAGCCTCTATAATCAGCTCATTTTCAAATGATGACATCGGCGCCTATCTTGGTTTGCATCCCTGCAAATGCTGAAAACAAAGAATTTGGTGCCAGTAGTTTATTTGGAGGTGATCTCTGAGAACTACCTGAGTGAGCAGGTGAGATGGGACAGGCAGGAAGGCCAGCAAAGCCCCCAGATCACATGCCTTTGGGTCACTGTGGACACTGAGGCTCAGTGCTACCAGGACCTGCGGGGTCACAGCTGGGAGCAGTCCCTATGTGCTCAAGGAAGCAGGTATTTACCCACCAGTTCTTGTCTGTCTGGTCATTCTTGGGCTATGCCTCCATCCTGTCCCTCAAGCTGCCACGGTCAGGGGGTGACCCTGGGCAGAGAAAGCAGGAAAGCACTGAGGCAGGAGGATCATTTACAGGGGATGTGTGTGTGTGTGTGAGGGGCATCCCCTCCTAACCTGGTTTCTTTTGTTTGTTCTCCTTTATTTCTGTTTTTAAAAATACTTATTTATTTATTTGGCTGCGCCCAGCCTTAGTTGTGGCAGGCAGGATCTAGTTCCCTGACCAAGGATGGAACCCAGCCCCCTGCACTGGGAGTGTGGAGTCTTAACCACTGGACCACCAAGGAAGTCTATGTTCTCTTTCTTAATATTCATACCATTGCCCTTTAACAATGGAGAAGGCAATGGCACCCAACTCCAGTACTCTTGCCTGGAAAATCCCATGGATGTAGGAGTGCCAGGAGGGAGCGTGAGGAATCCCACCCGTGACAAGGTCATGCGGCAGAGGCCTGATGGGCAAGGCGAGTCAGGCCTCAGGTTTCCCCCCTGGTATTTCCTGAACATGTACCCCCAAAATAAGAATCTNTGGCACCCAACTCCAGTACTCTTGCCTGGAAAATCCCATGGATGTAGGAGTGCCAGGAGGGAGTGTGAGGAATCCCACCCGTGACAAGGTCATGCGGCAGAGGCCTGATGGGCAAGGCGAGTCAGGCCTCAGGTTTCCCCCCTGGTATTTCCTGAACATGTACCCCAAAAATAAGAATCTGCCTGCCTTATTGTATTGTACTTTTCCACTCTTCTGACCCTCTCTGGAAAAAGTTAACTCAGGGCTTTAGCCTTCTGCATTTGAAAGGGATGTTTCAGTTCAAACCCCCTCTGATAACTCTCTAGCTTGCCTAACAGGTTCCCCTGGACCTCTTACAGCTTGTGAGTGAGTTGCTTGCAGCCCCCCAACCGCGAGAGGCACAAAGCTTAAAAACATCTTAAAGATACAGAGCCTTTTCTAAAGAGCTAAAAATCATATTGGTGACGGATTTCACTGTTGACTTAATGATTGCTGCCAGGCCTCCATATTCTTTATCTTTTAGGGACCTGGGAGGATATTAATCAATGTAATCGGGATACGGAAAAAGGTATATAGTAGTTTTGATGTTAGAAACACTAGATTTTTGAGTTGATTACTTTTCTTTTGTTATAAATCACTGTACTCCTTTTATTTGTTATAAATTGCTGTATCTTTTCTATGTAAGAATGTAACTTTATTTAGTGTTTTTCTGAGAGTGGCACCAGACTTTGGGAAGAACAACACAAATGAGTCTTCTGGCTGACAAGCCCTTATCAGAAAAAAGGCTGTAAAATGTTAATTGGTTCTTTTGGCCAGAAGATGATGTAAATCACCTAAGACTTGTGTATATAACTAAGTATGCAGAGAGAAAAGCCTGGTTTTGATAAAAGTCTGAGTGGCTAACGCTGCATAACTTTGTGTTATCCACTGATCTCTGCTGCTGCTGCTGCTAAGTCACATCAGTCGTGTCCAACTCTGTGTGACCCCATAGACGGCAGCCCNTTGGACACCACTGAGCAACTTATATTTTTCCACGAGACCCATTCTGACCACCCAATTGTCTGCAACCAATTCAGGACACTCCAGTCTTCTTCCTCTGCTCTCTTCCTTATTACTGAAATCCTTGTAAATACACAATTTGCCTTTGAAATGGTTGATTCTGAATCCTTCAGCTATATTGCAAACTCCAAAAGGGCTGGAATTTTTTGCCTTTTTGTTTGCTGATGGGTCCCAGTGTCTGGGACAATGTTTGACACTTAGCAGGTGCTCAGTAAATTATGTCAAATGGATGATGGATACCTTCAAAAAGTACCTACCAAAGTCCCCTCCACCAGGGTGTAGATAGGGACTAGATAACACAGCCATATAAAATGCTTCTGGATGGGGACCAGCATGTTATCCCAACCCACAGAAGCTACAACTAGAAATATCAACAAGATGCTGCCTTTCAAATGGTCCTCAGATCACAATATAGGAAACTTTCTGATCATGGAGTTAAAAAATAGCAAGTGCGCTAACATCTGTGAATCTAATTCAAATTCCTCCTGCTAAATATTGGGTTGGCCAAGAAGTTCAATCGGATTTTTCCATACTAGCTCCTGGAAAAACTTGAATGAACCTTTTGGCCAACCCAATACAAATTCTGAACTTTTCAATAACCGGTGTTTGGATTTACTATTGCCATTATTATTTTTTGAAGAGCCATGTTTTGTTCCCTTGCCCTGTGCTCCCACACCATCCAGCCTCTGGGTGGAAGTGCTAGTGACTTGCCCGGGATGCAGCAGAAAGGAGGGCACTGGGAGGGAGGGGGAACAGGCAGAGGGAGAAAGCCACTAACTAGACAATCCGCTCTGAACCACTGAAGGGTAATTACCATGCTCCTTCTTCCGGGAGTGTCACAGTAAACCCTCCTGAAAACCTCAGAGGTCCTTTCCGATCTTGTAGGGTTCTAATTCCATGAAATGCAGGTCTTCACCACACTTACATTTATTATTCCCCTGGAGTTCACTCCTAATTTTGCACCTGAGACCTTAGGCTAAGACTTCTCATCTCTAGGTTTGAGGTCACTGCAACTTTGAGCCAGCTGGCCACTCTGTATTTCTACTTTTTTTTTTTCCCTTCCTCCTTATTACCTGTCTCTGGAATGTTCTGTGAAGACAAATTTTCACATTATTTCTGTGTCAGGGTCAAGCTTACTTGAGAAACATGAAGTTTCATTGACCTCTCTTCTTTGGTTTCTTCTGTCTCCCAGAGAGCCCTAGTGGAGATATTTCTCTGGTCTCGAAGCCTTGAGACAGTCCTTGCCATGTGAGAATCTTAATATTCTTTTACTCTGCTTAGGAAATAATTTTACAGGCAGAACATTTAAACAGCCTCCAGTATCTAGCTTCACCTACCTTATGGGTAAATTAAAGGAGATCCAGAATGGTTTATAATATCCAAAACGGATGGGCATCACCTGCCCAGTGATGTCCTAAACTGAGAAATGTCATTCTGTGTGGTCACAGGCTATAAAAGGAAGCATCCCACATTTTCCATGCTTCCTGAGGTTCCCTAAAGCCCCAGTGTTTCTGAGTGCCAGCTTGCTGGACAGAGCTTCAGATCTGAGCTCTGAGATATGAATTCTGAAATTATGAACACTGCTAACTGACTGTCATTACAAATAACATTCATCTTAGCCTTTCCCAAATTTCCCCTGAGAACTTCCATCTTTGAGCAGATCCTCGTGTGACAAATCCCTGTGCGTCAACGAAATTTAATTTTTTTCCCATCTTTGATGGCTGACAGTACCACTCTATTAGGAATGGATGATGTCCCAAGTAGGAGCAGTCCTTCATGAGTCTCTTCGTGAATGTACGAAATCAATGAAACATTTTCCTATAAAGCTACCAACATGGCTTTTTAAAACAGAATTTCATCTCACTGTCTGTTATTTTCCTGTGACAGGTCAGCCCCCTATTTTCTTTTCTTATTAAGAAGAAATTTTCTTGTTTTTTAAGTGTTGTTGCATGGAGAGATACAAAGCCCAGACTCGCTTCTCTTTCACAGGCCCCGTAACAGGGTCTAATGTGTATCCATTACCAGGGTTCTTTTTGTGTGGTGCAAGCAGACTCTACGCATGGATCAAAAAGAAAAAATGTTCTCCCATTACCACTTCAGAATCCTGTTTGCCTCTAAGCAGAGTAAACAGGGTTGTGTATTGTTAACATTATCTGGACTAATACTCCTCACACATGCATCCCACTTGACCGGACGGCATCTCGTACATTCTCCTGCCCATCCCTCACGACCGTCGAGGTGGGTGAGGAGGGGTCATTGTCTCCTGCTCAGAGGTGGAGATGGCGAAATTCTGAAAAGGGGTGCCGAGTCCCCAGGACCCAGTTTCCTTGGTGACAGAGCAGGGACACAGACCCTGGCTCGGGGAAGCCTGGATTTAAACAGACTGAGTTTTCTGCTCTTCTGCACTCTCAGTCTTCAGAACAGGGTTATTAAAACATCCTGTACCTGAGGGTCTTGCCCTCCAGAAGATTCTGGAAAGAACCCTTACAGAAATTTAAATAAAGCCAAAGCCACAGGAAATCTACATTTCTCCTATTATAGTGTTGTGTTCATCCTCAAATAGAACCCAGAGAAGCAAACCCATCCATACTGGACCGGCTCTTATGGAAGCAGAGGTCCCTATAAATCACCTTTGTTGTTAGGAGGGACTCCCCAAAGTCCCCAGGGATTGTACAGGGTGCAAACATAATTCCCCAATTGACACCTTCTTTAAATAAAATATGTTTTGTTGTTTGAGCATGAAACCATATGCTTATTCTGGATATGAGTCATTTATCAAAAAGCCTTCGCATACGGGCAGGGTTCTCTCTATTCTGGACCTCGACCCCTGCCTTTAGGGATCCGCAGGTGTCACTTTCTTCATCCTCATTCACTCTGAGTCTGCGGTCAATATGACAAGATGACAGGTGTCAATATGACAGTTCAACAGCTAAAGTAAATTTACACCGGCCATGCATTGGAAGGAAAGTGAAAGTGAAGGCGCTCAGTCATGTCCGACTCTTTGCGACCCCATGGCCTGTAGCCTACCAGGCTTCTCAGTCCATGGGATTTTCCAGGCAAGAATACTGGAGTGGGTTGCCATTTCCTTCTCCAGGAGATCTTCCCGACCCAGGGATTGAACCCGGGTTTCCTGCATTGTAGGCAGACGCTTTACCATCTGAGCCACCATGCATTGGAAGGAAGAGTATTAGAAACGATTACACACACACACACACACACACACACACAGGCGTGTGTGCACCCTCCCTGGCGTGGACCGGCCTATCCCAAGCAAAACAATTTAGCTTTAATAGGAAGATGTCAATTGGCGACTAAATGTTTCACAAGGACAAATCTCCTAGCCTGCCCAGGTCCTGATAAGTTCTCAGCAAGAGCACGGGCTTGGCCCACCAGGGGCCCTGAACCAGCTCACCAGGTCTCTAATTAATGCTCACTGTCAGCTGCTCAAATGTCACTGATGGAGCCTCTCTCTCCACAGCCACTGCTATAATGATAGAGATCATGAATTGATGTCGCTGTGCTCCTGGGTCAACGTGGTGGTTGCTAAGATGACTGCCATAGACCGAGCAGCCAAGCAGGTCATTGTTTCAAGAGAGAAAGCCGTGCTCTATGACCACCTCATCCTCTGCACTGGACGGCAGTACCAGGGAAGCTCTCGAGGGCTGAGGGAAGCAGGGCGGGGGGACGGGTCACAGGGTGGCTGGGCCCACATCCCAGGGCCAAGAGTGTGCCTCCCACCTGCACACGTGACCAGAACTGGGTCCTCCTGGAAACCCACTCCAAGAAAGCATTCTTCCCAAGGATGAAAAGCACAGCAAACTAAAGAAATGTCATCCTTGAAGCTGTGGTCCCAAAGTCAAACACTTGCCACTCACCAGAGCAGAATCCAGACACAGCCTGCCATGCATCTACAGGAAATTAACTTTGCCTCAACAGCCTACAGCTTCCCCGATGGCTTGTTCGGTAAAGAATCCACCTGCAGTGCAGGAGACTTGGGTCCAATCCCTGGGTCCAGAAGATCCCCTGGAGGAGGGACTGTCAACCCACTCCAGTATCCTTGCCTGGAAAATCCCATGGACAGAGGAGCCTGGTGGGCTGCAGTCCATGGGGTTGCAAAGAGTCAGACACAACTGAGCAACTAACACTTTCAAGAGCCTAACATTTGGCAATGGTGCCAGGTGTGCAAGAAAGTATTTCAGACATACACATCTTCTGTCACCCTTGTGTTATTGTGTGTCTTGGTTACAAAACTCTAGGGAGTGTGGCTGGTGGCTTACCTGGTGACCATGCTCTCTATCTGGGTTAAATTCTCAAAGCCTACTCAAGGAAAATGCTCCAGGATGTGACTGAAGCTGAGTTTGAACATTCTCACTCTGCAGCAGCATTTTGTGCAGAAATAGGTCATCTCTTTGATGGAAAGAGATTTAGATGATGGAGTCTTTTTGTTACATTTCCAAGGAACTGGATAGGCTCCAAGTTGGGTTTGTATGGAGTTATCCACCCCCTCCACCACATCCCACGCAAACACTGGTCGTATTTTGCTGGTGCTGTCCCAGGCTACCCTGGGGATTCATTCATGCTTGAGCTGGTGGTCATAGTGAGGACAGACAGCCCGGCAACCCTGAGCATCACTTACTTTGATCACTGAGCCCCAGTTACTGGTTGAGTGCACCTGCGGCACTTTTGAAATAAACCCAGGCTGGGCCCCGCCCCCAAGGGCTTTGTTATAATTATTCTGGGGTGAGTGGGACCCAGTCATCAGTATTTTTTTTGAAGCTCCCAGTTGATTCTTTTTTTAAAAAAAATTAATAAATTTAATTGGAGGATAATTACTTTACAACATGTGATGGCCTTTGCCATACATCAACATGAATCAGCCACAGGTATACACATATCCCCCCTGAAGCCCCCTCCCTCCTCCCTCTCCACCCTCTGGATTGTCCCAGAGCACCGGCTTTGAGTGCCCTGCTTCATGCATTGAATTTACACCGATTTGAGGCTAGGTTGGAGAACCATGGACTCGAACATTCTAGAACCTCATCTTACTTTAGAGCAGCACTTCTCCAGCTGTCATATGCACACACATCCCCTGTGCATCTCGTTAAAACACAGATGCCAGCAGATGGTGGGGTAGGGGAGGGTGTGGCTGAAAAACCTCAGTTCTGACTTGTTTCCAGGTGAGGCCAAGGCCGTCAAGGGAACCCCTGATGGTCCAGCTCGGATCAGCCTCTGAGTGATGTCTTTTCTTCCTACCTCCTCCTCCCCTTCTGCTTCTCCTCCTTTTAAAGAAATCCAGTTCTCAAAGTGTAGAAAAGGATTTTTTTTTCTGGATTTTTATTTTTAAAAATAAATCAGGTCCTTAAATATTCCTCTTTTTTGAACATGAAATTAGAAGAAAACACCAAGCACGTCTCTGTCCCCCGCCTCACCCCAGAGCTCCAGCTGCGCCCTGTGACCATGGACTTGGGAAAATGTGAGAGGAGGCCCGGCCAGCTGTCCAGAGTCTCGGGCACCTGCCCATGTGTGCCCAGCTGCCCCACGGCTTTCGTCTGTGGCACATTAAGCTCTTGCCCTTTTTACGCCAGGCAACATGAAATGAAGAAGTGATCAAGAGTGTTCCAATTTAATTTTTCCAGAAGGACATGAAAACTAAAAGTACATAAACTGATATTTTTTAAAAGGCAGCTGAATTCATTGGGCGCTTCCAGCTATTATTTCTCTCCCTATTTCCTTCTCTTACAGTCTCTCATGGTTTTGTCCCAATGCTGTGATTTAAAAAAATACTAACAAACTGATGAAAGTAAGTAAGACCATATGTTATATCTGTTATAAAATATAATTACAAACCTTAACCTCTAATCTGACTTGTAAATGGCACAGATCAGTCTAAAATATTGTACAATATTTTTGATATCCACATCCACCACACTTTTTTTTTTTTTTTTAATGAGAAAAAGCCATGCTCAGGCTCCACTGTGCTGCAGAGTTTCACATGAGGAGGACTTGTCTCTACTTTCAAGCCCTCTCGCCAGGGTCAACCATTCCAAGGCATTTCCATTATTCAGTCTTCATGAGTTGCTCCCCAGAACTCGCAAAAATGTGTTTGTAGTTTTCCCCTTGATCGGTCGACTTCTGATATGACCTATGGCCTTTCTATTTTGGAAGATGAAGATTTTTCTGGTTCACATTCAGCCCCCTCTAACCCCACCCCCACAAAGCCCATGTATGGATTGGTTATTTTGATTGCTGAACGCACACTGGTTCTGAAAAAACTGTGTGCAAGAGCTTACAGCTCGCGTCCCCGAGCCCCTCCACAGCTCTTGGCACATTATGCAGACCAAGAGAATCCTGCCCCCAAGCCAGGCTGTGGGTCTTCTCAAAAAGAGGAAGGATAAAAGTGTCAGCCTGAAGTCAGATGAGTCAGCGTGGCCATGGGAAAACCATGGCTGGGACTCCCCACAGGGCAGTACTCTGGGGAAGCCAGGAGGTGGGGCAAAGATGGGCAGCCAGAGGGTAAGAGCGAAAAAACAGAGACACGGGGCAGCAGCAAAAGGTGTCAGGCAAATTCATACCGCTGTTAGGAGCAGCAGCAATGGTCACATCCAGCAAAGCAGAACTAACTGGAGAAATGCAAGAATCCCCATTTCACAGATGAGGCAACTGAGGTGCCATGAGGCTGAGGCCCAAGGTCAGACAAGATAGATTGTCCACAGTCACAGCAGGGTGGAAGATTGGGGGCTAAGGTTAGCGCCCAGGTGGTCTGGCTCCAGTTCTTCGTCCTTGCCTCTCTCTCCTCCCTCCCTCTTTCTGTGTCTCCTTCCTCTTTCCTTCCTGCTCTCTCTCATAGCTGTGGTGCAGAGGTTACCCCTGATGGCTTTTAAAAGTTTTCACAACACACAAATTCAGGAACTTAATATTTATAGCTCGAGTCAGATAAACAGGTTATTGGGGTTTTTAAAAAAAGTTTTTTTCTTTCATTAAAAATATCTGGAGAAAAGCAACTCAGTTCTGGTAAAGTGGCTTCCAGGTGTCATCAGGAACCCAGACCCTCTGTCTTTTGTTATTCTGCCTTTAGAATGTTTTTCTATCCTTAGCATCTTGTGGTGGCTGCTGTGGTTCCAGCCATTTCATGTGGAAGGAGGAAGGACTAGGGCAAAACGACTTTTCACTCTGCCCTCTTCCCTCCTGCTTCCACCCATCCCTCATCAAGGATGCCTGCTTATCTCTCTTGACTTTTAGGTCATAAGTGGGGAAACGTCCCAACTGGGCATATGTCCTGGGAATCCGTTCCTAAGGAAGAAAGGGAGACAGAATAATGGGTAGGCCAGCAGCATCCCCTATTGCCATGTTAACTTGCTGAGAACGGGGTGGCTAGCAGGCTCCCACCAGCAGGTGATGCTCAGTCCTGACACTGGAGTGGTTGGGAAGTCCCCTGCTTCTCTCCAGTCACAGTTCAGTGCCAGGTTAGTGGTGGCAGAGAACCTCTGGTTTGGGGAGCTGGTACGGATGGGCTTCTACGTTGAATGCCCTCCTATTGAACTTTACTCCCTCCTTTCACTGATGATATCATAGGATTTTCCCCCATAGATCCTTTCTGACGTATCGAGTTCTGCTAAACTCTGTGTGGACAACTTAGTTTGGGAACTTAAAAATTCTAGCTTGAGTGTTGCCTGTTTTGTGACATGCCACTGTGCGAATATGAAGATATGTTATCCCTTTAATTTCTAATTCTTTATAGGTTAGAAATGTGCAAAAACAACTCTACCTGCTTTAGTGCATAGAAGAATTATATGGATCTTTAGGTAGCAGTTACATCACAGGATTGTAGCAAAGTGATTTTCATTTTTGACCTTATTTCTTTTTTCCCCCTCTTTTTTTTTTTTTTTTTTTTTTTCTTTCATCTGAGCACACACTATCTGGAATGATAAGTTGTTTTATAAACTGAACAGCTCTCAGTTTACTCTTCAGCTCTGCCTTTTTCTGCCAAGGATTTTTCCTGATTTGTTAAAGCATGATTTACTAAACTGATAGAATGTCACCCCAATTTCATTTTCTCTTAACTATCAATACAATGCTTGTTGTAGTTCTGATAAAGTTTCAAACCTCTAAGGCACAGTATTCCACACTGTGCACTTTAAATCACTAACCAAAGCCCCTGGTAGATTGCTTTATACCAACCGCAAGTGTGATTGATACCAGAATTTTACTGTGATATTGCTAAATAAATTATATTGCTAATAAGAGATTGCCACCACAATTTTAGTTGGGATGAATAGGCACGTGCTAAGTTGCTTCAGTCGTGTCCTATTCTTTGTGGCGCTATGTACTGCAGCCTGCCAGGCTCCTCTGTCCGTGGGCATTCTCCAGGCAAGAATACTGGAGTGGGTTGCCATGCCCTCCTCCAGAGGATCTTCCCAACCCAGGGATCAAACCCACAGCTCTTACATCTCCTGCACTGGCAGACAGGTTCTTTACCACTAGCACCGCCTGGGAAGCCCTTTAGTTGTCATAAATGACCATAGTTTCTGGCCAGCCTCTTCACAGAGAAAAGACATCCAGGTTTGAAAATTGATTCTGTTTTTTTGTTCTTTAGTCCCACTTGAAATTTGAATTACGCACATCACAGTCGAGTAGTCAGACTTTTACTATTTCTCTTGAGGAAGGACGTACCAGCAAGTCCTCCAAATGTCATCTGGTGGCACCAGCCGGCATTCACATCCCCATCATGGCCAGGGGTTGCCGGTGGTCCTCAGGGAAGGAAGAGACTCTCTGAAGCCTGTGTTGCTCTCTGCAGCTAGTGAACACTTTACCCTCTGTAGCCATAGGAGTCTGGCCTCACACCCTTAGGCCTCAGGCCACAAGCGCTCAGGACGCTGGCTCCTCTGACAGAAGCCAGGCTGCCTGGGTGTTTCGCCATGGGTTCCAGCTTCGTCATCTCCCATAATCTCCACCTGGCCGCCAAATGCTACCCAGCAGGGCAGCGAGGGGGCGGCCGGGCACACCCGTCTCACTCTGCCCTTTAACTTGGCTTCCATGACGGCGCCTGTCTGTTTGATTTTCATTTGAACCAAAATAATGAACAAATCAAGAGTCCACAACAACAACAACAAAAAGACTCAAGTGTCTGGCATTTCTTGAGAGATGAGATCTGGCCAACCAGAACCCCAAGAATACCCTGGCAGTGACTGGATGGAGCTGAGTCAAGGCTGAATGCTCTGGCTGGGGTGCGGGCCATCCAGCTCATCACAGCATCCTGGACAACGAGGACCAGAGCCAGCCGGCATCTGTGGCCATGCTGGTGCTGTTCCTTTTGCTATGGCAGAGAAAAGCATCCGTCTTCACTCGTGTCTGTGTCAAAAGTCAGGGAACAGGAATTACACTAGAAGGGCTCTGCACTGAGTGGGAGAGACAGAGAGAGGGTGAGGCTGGGGAGGCATACTTCTTTGAAAAAGTGAGAGAGAAGCCAATAATTTTCACAAGTAAGTGGTAGTCCACATCCCTCATTTGGTGCCTCAACACTCTGTGTACTTGACTTTCAATCCCTGATACAGTCACTTCCATGCAGGGTTTTTTGTTTTTTTTTTACCAAAAATGGCCGCATCAAATGCAGTTCCATAGACTCTTCCATGGCCCCATCCTGTCTACGGGAGCAGGTGGATCCTGGTTTCCCTTCCCTTGACCCTGGCCAGACATTCATGATGGGCTCCATGACTGAATCTGGCAGGAGAGCCCCTGCTGGACTCCCCAGGACCAGGTTAGAGAAGAGGGTAAGCCCTGTGGACTGCTGACTTCTCCCAGGATGTGCGCCCTGGAACCCAGCCACCCAGTTGTGAGGAAGCTCAAGCCACATGGTGTTCAAGTGGCATCATGTCCCCCACCCCAGCTGGGGCCAACCTCTAGACACAGGCTGATAATGATTTGTCATCTGTTTAAACACCTACCCTGTCTTCTTGGGGAAAGAAAAAGGTTTGAGTTCATCTCCAGGTGATTCCAGCCCCTGGCCGTCAAGTCTCTACCCCCAGCCTTCAGGTCTTCCCAGCTGAGGTCTCCGAAGAGACCTACTGTTCCCCACCGTTGCCCTGTCTGCATGGCTGACCTCCAGAACCTGGGAGCCTCCTAATGGTTTCTCATGACCGAGCTTCAGAATAATTTGTTATGCAGCATCAAGATGACCAGGGCAATTCCTTTTGAGAATTAGCTCCAAGTGGCCACTTCACCCATCTGGTTTTTGTTTTGTTTTGTTGTTTTTTAAATTAAAAGCTGATTCTATCTGGAGATGGAAAAAGGCACATCTGTACTGGGCATTGCTTTGTTTATGTGAATCAGTCAGTCAATGAATTAATTACTGTTTGAACGCTTCACCTGTTACCACTGAAATAAGCATCTCTCTGTAATGCACCTCAGGTCCCATGCCCAACGGAGGTGGATATTAACCTCCATCCAACTAACAGAGAAGTTTCAAACAGCTGCCTGCGGCGGTACACCGGCCCAATTCCCTGCAATCATTTCACCCTCAATGATGAGGAAGACTGCCTGAGGGCCCTGGCCTGGATCAAGAACAACTCCATCACGGCCGAAGGTGAGGATGCTGGTTCCCGCGCGTCTTTTCAGAACAGCGTTTTCTTTCCATAATGAGTCTTATTCTTCGTCTAGTCCCAGTGTATAATTAGTGCCTAATTAATTCCAACCAAATCATTCATCTGTCATGCTTTGTTTTCCAGATTAATTTACAACTTGTTGTCATTTTTGGATACCCAGCATGTTTGCCGGGGGAAAGAAAAGGGCTGGAGATAGTTTAATTATCTATAATTATTTTATTACACGAAATGAATATCCGAAGAGCAAAGCATGGCTAAAATCATTAACTAATTAAAGAATAATTTAATAAGCAAACATGTTTAGCAATTATATGGAAAATATGTCTCCTTTTGTGAGGCTGAAAAGACCTCGGAAGAAAAAGAAAGGTCTGAGTCGTAAGGGCTCTTTTCTCTCGCCTCCCATTGTTCTCGGTCGTGGTTGCCGGCACAATCGTTCCCCCAGACGCGCACAGTCGAGTCGCCTGCCACTTTCTGCATCCAAATGAGAGGGGAAAGCATTTGTACAAATGCCTCTGCCACTCAGAAGTGTCGTCTTAAGTGTCTTCCTCTCTCCCGCTTGGATTCATGGAAATTGTTCAAGTAATAAAATAACCAGAACAGGGCCTCGCTGCCGGTTTGTCTTGAAACCCGGGAGTCCACTTTTAGAGGTGACTTTCTGCAGCCTCTTCATTTTACTGAAAGCACAGAGAGGATCAGGGCCTTGGTTGGTTATAAACTACCTGCAATGGGCTGGTCTTCTAATCCAGCCTTCAATTCGGTCCAGGGATAGAAGGATCACTAAGTGACTGGAGTACGGGGAATCAGCATATAGACAATCAAACATATTAATCTATGTAATGTATTTATTTAAATATAATTTCATCATGTTAGTTATTATAATTAATGTTAATTATTATGATTAACAATTAGAACCCACCTGCCAGTGCAGGAGATGTAAGTGACACAGGTTTGATCTCTGGGTTGGTAAGATCCCCTGGAGGAGGGCATGGCAACCCACTCCAGTATTCTTGCCTGGAAAATCCCATGGACAGAGGAGCCTGATGGGCTACAGTCCATGGGGTCGCAAAGAGTCGGACACGACTGAGCAACTTAGCACAGCACATTGTAATTAATGTTAGTTATTATAATCAATGCTAGTTATTATAATTAGTATATTAAAATTATATACTTTCTTCTAGTTTGTAGTGGAACTTTTTGGTTTACTCAAGTTCCTACACTTATTTCATTAAAAATAAGAAAAATAGATATCAAAGGACATTCAATACATTGCTGAATTCAATTTTTTAATACTTATAGGCTATTTGAATCAAAATGTATACATGAGATTGGCCTGTTTTCTCTTTTATGCTTGACTTGTCAAGTTTTGAAATCGAGGGTATGCTAGTCTCACAAAATGTTTTGGGGAAGCTTTCCACATTTTTCTGGGGTCAGAAATAACTTTATATCACCTAAAAATTAGACAGAAATGACCCATAAAACCAACTGGGTCTGGAACCTTTGGGCAGGTGTGGGAGATACATATATATGCACACATATATATAATTACATATATATAGCTGTATACTGGGAACCCAGATTAAAACTTGATGAAGTATTTTAACATTTGCATTAACACTTGGCATTATTTTCAGTTTGGATCTGTATGTATTTAAACCTGTTTCAATATTTTAATTGTCCTTTAATCACTGCCTTACGACCTAAGTATACTTAGGGAATCAGTGACTTTTACCATAAAGGGCCAGACAGTAAAAATTTTAGACTTTGCAGGGCATATGGTCTCTGCTCAAACTACCCAACTCTGCTGCTGTAGCAAGATAGCAGCCACTGACAATGTGTCAGTGAATGGGCATGACTGTGTTCCAATAAAACTTTATTTTCAAAAATAGGTGAATCAGAGTTTTCGGAACCCTGCCTTTATCCATACAATCTCTGACATCATTGTCTTTGTTGTTTAGTCGCTCAGTCACGTCCAACTCTTTGTGACACCATGGACTATAGCCTGCCAGGCTCCTTTGTCCATGGGAATTCTCTAGGCAAGAATACTGGAGTGGGTAGCCATTCCCTTCTCTGGGGATCTTCCGACCCAGGGATCAACCCAAGTTTCCTGCATTGCAGTCAGATTCTTTAATAGTTGGGTCGCCAAGGACCCATTTCATCAAGTTCAGACCTCAAAATGTAACTTAAACTTGCTGAAAACACAAAAACCAGTGATTGAATAAAAAATATGATTATGTCTTAGGACTGTGCTCAGTCCTCCTGTTACAATGTAATATTTTAATCAACTGTTGGCTGTTTTGAGATTTAGGATTCAGGAATCTTTTGACCAAGAAAAGGGCCTTTGCATGTGGCAATGTAAGTTTTTTTGTTTTTTCAGCTTCTTTCTACTCTGTAGACCTATTAAGCCTTCTTTTGGCCATATTGCCCTGTCAATGTCCACCGATTGAACAGGAATGGTGATTGTGGACTTTCTTGTCTCATTCCTATTTTAGTTGGAAAAGTTCCCACTTCACTTTTAAGAAAAATATGCCTTTTAGATGTTTCTAAGTTTTAGTCACATATAAGTGCTGAATTTTATAAAATGCTTTTTTTTGCATCTATTGAGGTGATAAATAATTTTTTCTCCTTTCTCCATTAATTTGGTGAGTTAGCTTAATTGATTTTTGAGTGTTGAACTAACTTTGCATCTTGGAATAATTCCTATATCCTTATTCCTGGAGTCTAACATATTTAGAAGAATTTTTATGCCTGTGTTCATGAGGGGTACTGGTGTACAATATTCTATAATGCAAGTTCTCAACTCTGAATGCTTATGGCAGAGTACTTAGAAATTCCAAAGAAAAAAGTTCTTGGCTTTCAAATGGGGGAGGAGCATCCATGATATTGCATTGCCTTAACTAGTGGTCAAAGATGGTGACATTCTAGTACCCACTTAAAGGGAAATAAATGATTTTGCAAGATTTAAGAATGTCTCCCATTAGCCATTGCATAAAACCCATTCATACCTGTTTTTGTCTACTGAATGAACAGGTTAGGAAGTTGGTAGACATTAGCTTCCTATCTTAAAAGTTGGCTGCTTTCCAGTCCATTGCTTAACCATACCCCTGGGGCATCTCCCAAGTGGGTTGTCTAAACAGTCAGAGGCCTGGCCCAGGCTCTGGAAGGCACCTGAGAAACCGATTCAGCCAAGTTCATTCAACTTAGGCTAGTGACCCTTTTCAGAGGACTCTAAGAGAAGTTGCCGTCCATGGGGTCGCTGAGAGTCGGACACAACTGAGCGACTTCACTTTCAGTTTTCACTTTCATGCACTGGAGAAGGAAATGGCAACCCACTCCAGTGTTCTTGCCTAGAGAATCCCAGGGACGGGGGAGCCTGGTGAGCTGCCATCTGTGGGGTCGCACAGAGTTGGACACGACTGAAGTGCCTTAGCAGCGGCAGCAGTAGCAAGAGAAATTGGGAAGAAAAACGTTAACCTCCTGCCTTGAGGAAGCTCTTTCTCTTTTGTTGTTTTTCCATAATTAGAGTCCTATTCAGATGAATTCAATTAGTCCCATTCCAGATATCTTCCTCACATGGGCTGCTGTGACGAGCAAACGAGATTAATAAGCTATTTCATGTCCAACTCAGGGTCATGTCTCTTACATGGTAAGAGTTCAGTCATATAGGCTGTCATTAGCCTTGCTACCACCACTACTGCTGTGCGATGGGGTTGTTGCCGTGCACGAAGGTTCCCGGGTGTACATCTCAGCCCCTGCCATCCTACTGATGGTGCAGTCTAGCACAGTCTCTACACCAAAGATAGGGATCCGTGTACACCAGGCACCAGTCTGGTTGTAGAGGGGCACCATGACCTTCATGGGAGCCCAGGAGAATATGAAGTTTGGAGACAGCTTCCCCAAGGAGGGAGGATTTGGCTTAGCCTTAAAGGAGGGCAGGATAAGCAAAGGAAGAGAGGAGGCTGGGGATGTCTGACTTGTATCCAAAACCCATGGCCTAACAACTTGTGTTGGGCAGACTTGATGAAGGGCAGCAATGAGATGAGAAAGTGGAGGGGTGAGGGGGGAACTTCAGTGTCCAGCCAAGTCCAGGCTTAACTGGTTACTTTTTAGAGGTTGGGGTCCCAAGGGTGATGCTGTGCATGCAACAGCCCTGCAGAAAGGTGAACCCCCATCTCTGGTGCGCAAGGCAGGGTGAATTGGGGTTGGATGTGGGGGCCACCATGCTGGCGGGGAAGGGCTGGAAGCAGCCACCTTTGATCCATTTGGTGGTCCTGTTGGCAAAAGACCGCATCTCGCTTATTTCCACATCAGTGATGGGCCGATGGCATTTGAAGCAGGAAACTAGAAGTTGGCACTCCCTGAAACGGAGGAGCAGAGTTTTGTTCCCACATCTNAGCCCTGCAGAAAGGTGAACCCCCATCTCTGGTGCGCAAGGCAGGGTGAATTGGGGTTGGATGTGGGGGCCACCATGCTGGCGGGGAAGGGCTGGAAGCAGCCACCTTTGATCCATTTGGTGGTCCTGTTGGCAAAAGACCGCATCTCGCTTATTTCCACATCAGTGATGGGCCGATGGCATTTGAAGCAGGAAACTAGAAGTTGGCACTCCCTGAAACGGAGGAGCAGAGTTTTGTTCCCACATCTATTACCGTCACTCTGCCTGTCAGCTCTCGGTCCCTAATTATGCCAGAAAGAATGTGGACTTTTTTCATCAGTTAGCTTTTGCTTCCTCGTGCTAATTCTCCTTTTTCTCGGTAGTTCAGGGTGGAGTTGGAGGGAGAGGGGCACTGAGGATAGAGTGCTTCTGCCAAGGGCCTAAGAAAAAAATCTCCTGTGTCTCATGGGTGGGGATTGAGTCAAATGTCCACCCAAGAATCACAGCCTGAATCCTGGGACAGTCCAGGCCCAACTTGAAGCCCAAGGACTCAAGAAGAGGGGTTTGTTCTGAGGATGGTGGAGGGATTGTTCTAGAAGGATAGATGGATTCTAGGTAGCCGAAACAATGAAATTTTTTTTTTTTTAACTAAGAGAAAGTTAGCTTTCCTCTGAATTTCTGCCCTTTGGAAATGCACAAACATCTCCCCCAAAGTATCACCAGTCTCCCCTCTCCAACCGCCGGCTCTGTTTTATCATGCCTCCCTCTGCTTCCAAAGGAGAAACAGTTGTTCTGTGATGGAATGAGTCCAGTCTGAAGGAAATTGTTTCAGGGGCTCTGGAGTTGGATGGGTTTATAGATGTAAATTATCCTAAACTATTAGAACTGCTCCAGCATCCCAGAGAAGAGCTGACATCACTGGCTTTCAACAGCAAACAAAACCCGAAGGGTTTAGCTGGCGGGGCGGGGGTTCAGATAGAACCCAGCAACCTAATACATTATAACAGTTTATGGCATTAATTGAAACTAATTGAAATTCAACTGCTATTACCTCTGTACTTTCCATGAAAATGAAAAGTAGGATGAAAGTAAAGTACGAAAAAAATCCACCGCCTTAATGGCCCAAAATGGATCAATTATTTTCATCTTTAGCTAAATACAGTTTACTGCCTTATTAAAAGCATGTTTGTAAGAAAAGTATAACATTAAAATTCCAGTGCATGAATCACCGAACAAAGCCCTTGTTATGCTATATCTAATATATTCTTCCTTTTTCATTTGGCAGAGCAACATGGGACAGGTCAGGCTTGGGTCACGGAAATCTTATGCTTTAACTTATGAAAAATAAAAAGTGTATTCTCTGGTCTATTCACAGACATCAAATGTTTTTTAAGTGAGTGTTTATTTCATAATTTATGAATATTCTTTGATATCTATGAAAATTCTTTCATTATCTAGTTATTTCCAAAAGTTGATTATATGGATAAAATGCCAATTAGAGGGGTTTTTTTAGGAATGTTTTATATCAGTTCAGTTCAGTCGCTCAGTCATGTCTGACTCTTTGCAGTCCCATGGACTGTAGCACGCCAGGTTTCCCTGTCCAACACCAACCCCCGGAGCTTGCTCAGACTCATGTCCATCGAGTCAGGGATGCCATCCAGCCATCTCATCTTCTGTCGTCTCCTTCTTCTCCCGCCTTCAGTCTTTCCCAGCATCAGGGTCTTTTCCAATGAGTAAGTTTGTCATATCAGGCGGCCAAAGTATTGGAGTTTTAGCTTCAGCATCAGTTCTTCCAGTGAATATTCAAGACTGATTTCCTTCAGAAGGATGGACTGATTTGATCTCCTTGCAGTCCAAGGGACCCTCAAGAGTCTGCTCCAACACCACAGTAGTCAAATATATATATATATATTAAATATAGGTATTTAGAACAAGTTTTATATCCATCTGCAAATACAATGTAGTGGTATGAGCGTGCGTGTGAGGTAATTCACTTCAGTTGTGTCTGACTCTTTGTGACCCCACAGACTATAACCCACCAGACTTCTCTGTCCATGGGATTCTCCAGGCAAGAATGCTGGAGTGGGTTGCCATGCCCTCCTGGATCTCAAGTCAGACCTGGCAGGTCTGAATCCTGTTGAACCATCTACAGCTGTGTGACCTGGAGCTTGTCACTTAACGTCTCTGTGCTCAGTTTTCTAGAGAGCATAATTAAACTTTTCTCCTGGGTCTGTTCTGGTCATAATCATTCTGTTTCTTTTGATGTGGAAAAGGAATTATAATTCTTCATCAAAATACAATGGAATATGTAAATATACATGCATAGAAGTCATTTAAAGTGTAGAAATCAATGTATGACTCTTGTTTCCTCTGGTCTTAAAAATACATTTACTACAAAGAAAAATTCTTATTAATATTTGTGTGCATAATTCCTAAATTTATTTCCTATCCTGTTGAGAGGTGATTTCCTGGCCAGAACTTCAAATCAGAAATTCCTTCCCTGTTCTTCTTTCCAAGGGATGATTTTCTTCCTGGAGAATCCTCCCACCTCTGTATCTTGGGTGTATTTGCCTTGTTTTGCTGGTCACACAATCAGAGTTGTTCGTGTGTCCATTTACAGCATCAAACAAGAGAGTACAAAAACATCACCTCTCCATTCATGGCAACATTTCAAACAGCAGGTCTTAGTGCTTTTTCAGCCTCAGGTGGAGAAGTGACAGCTCACTGGAGTGGTGATAGGAGTCACCATGTCCCCTCCTCCTCCCCAGCTGAGCTGTCACTGCCGCGGGAAGCCCCTCTTACCTTTGGAAGCTCCCTTGCACATTCGGTCCCAAAGGTCGCTGCAGGTGGGCATGAGAGAGAGACTGGGTGCTGTTTCCAGCCAACTTTAATTACAGGGGCTTTTCAGGGTTGTCTTTCTTTCTTTTCTTTTCTTTTCTTTTCTTTTTTTTTTTTTATTGCCCCTCTGTCCCCCTTACCCCGCCTCCCAATTCAGCTCTGTAATCTTCCTAATGCATAATTTATCCCCTAAAAGGAACAACAGAGATCAGCCTCCCATGAAAACTGCTGAAGTTCTATTCCATCACCCTTCCTTGAAAATCAACCCAGTCTGTTCTAACCATCGGTTACCATTTGGCGTTTCCAAGTGGGACCGCCTGCCATTTCTCCTCTGTCAGCCATCAAATCAAGTGCAAAGCCTGGCTGTTTCTTATCTCTTCAATAAACTGAGCTGCAAAGAAGACAATGAGCAGATCTCTTAACATACAACTGATATCCAGGGGGACATCCTAAGCTTTTCCACTCTATTTCTTCCATACATGCAGGGGCATTTCCAAAGAACAGACACAAATGCATCTCCTTCTAAATATTTGCAAACACTCTGTGAGTTACACAGCACCGAAGTAGTGGAACTGCATGAGCTGGATGAATCTCTAATGCCCTGGAGTTGTCTGGCCTCTGAAGCCCGCTGTAGATGACAAGATGCTGGGGGTACCGCATACTCTGGGGCTGCTTCCCACACCACCCCAACAGCCATCAGGGTGTTTTGCACCAGGGGGACCCCAGCCACCCCACCTGGCCCTCTCAGGCTCGGACACACTGGTGGACTCAGTGTCGCCCTTACAAAGCCGTTTTCACTGCTGTTATTTATGGCCCAGTTTCCCCAGCCCCTCTCCCACCCGACAACCACTTTCTTTCACCTACATTTATTGGTTTCTTTATTTGGCTGCACCATGAGGCATGAGGGCTTCCCAGGTGGCGTTAGTGGTAAAGGACCTGCCTGCCAATGCAGGAGGCATAAAAGACATGGGTTCGATCCCTGGATCAGAAAGATCCCCTGGAGGGCAGCTTGGCAACCCACTCCAGTATTCTTGCCTGGAGGAGCCCGTGGACAGAGGAGTCCACGAGGTCACAGAGAGTTGAACACGACTGAAGAGACTTGGCATACATGCATGCACGCAGCACGATTTCCTCCACCAGGCACAGAACCCATGCTCCTGCCATGTAATAGACTCTTAACCACTGAACTTCCAGGCAAGCCCCTCAGTCACCTACTTTTAAACCCTTTCTTGCTTCTAACTCAGCCAGAGATGATAAAATCTATTTCATTCCGCCCCCTCCTTTTCTTTCTCCAGTTGTTTCCCCCTCCATCTGCCCTCCCTGATTCAGCCCCAGATCCACCCAACAGTCCGCAGCACAGTAGTCACACAAGGGGCTCACCTCCCTGGAAAATATCCTTGGTCCTGGGTTTAAGTGAGAACCACTAGTGAGTAACACTAGGGGTGTTACTCTATACTGTTGTGTCGGAGGCACACACAATTTCGGTTACATTTAGAACTGGGTAGGATTTTGTGGGCTGGAAGAGAAACCCAGTAGCCAAATCTAACATGTTTCTGTCTTACAGATCTCAAGTATACAATCCATCCTATAGCTGGTTCAGTCTTTCTTTTTTATTTTTATTTTTGGTTCAGTCTTTCTTGTGGTGCCAACTTCATAGTGAACAGCAGGTAGAAGTACATAGTAGGAAATCCTGGCCAGAGTGAGGGTGTCCTGCAGTAAATATTGAGGGGACCCAGAAGGAATGCTTAGTCAGCCTCGGGTCAGCAAGCTGATAAAGCCTAAACAGTCTCCCATGCATCTGGCCAAGAAGCATATTGTCCTACCTGTTATAGAGAGGCTCTGTGTGGAGCCCCAAGGTGGGCAGTGTGAGCCTGAAGTCCACCCATCACTTACCCATCACTGGGAAAGTGATGCAAGGAAGGCAGGTAGAGACAATCTAATCCTTGGAAGCCTCACCCGGCTGGAGACTGGATCCTCTGCTGGGGCCGAGACATGACCACAGCCACAGCCCAGCCCAGGGGGCTTTAAGAGCCCTAGTTCCAGGACTTCCCTGGTGGTCCTGTGTTGGGACTCCTCGTTTTCCACTGCAAGGAGTGTAGGTTCAATCCTTTGTCAGGGAACTAAGAGCCTACAAGCCATGTGGCATGGCCAAAAAAGGAAAAAGAAATAAGTAGTTTTTAAAAAGTTCTAGTTCTACCTCATCCATGCAAGTAAAATTATTCTGATAAATATAAGCAGTCATATTTTTTACCTAGATTGATTTGTCCTGAAATGAATACATTAACAATCAAACTCTTTACTGCTGGGTTTTTTTCCTGGGGATTCCCCAAAATATAAGACTTTGCTTCTCCTATGAATTGTCTTCATACTTATATTTTTACTTTTAGCTTATGAAAAAGTTATAGGCATTTGCCTGAAGCCAATGCTATTGATAACAATTCTGTTATTGTTACTGATAGTAATAATAATAAGGGCTTGTGTATTAAAAATGCCTACCTTTGGGCCTGGTATATCAGAGTCGTGAGATAAACAGAAATTGAATCTAAAAATTTTTTGCAAAGTAAAAGTTGGAAATGATGCAGAAATAAGTCACAACTGCATGAAGATAACGGAAAGAAAAAAATAAAAAATTTTAAAATAAAAAATAAAAGCATCCAAAATTAAAATTAAAAAAAAAAAAAGAATAGTCTCCTCCCCTCCTACTCCCCACCCTGGAGTAGGAATGCTTAAAAGCTGAAGGACTGAACTGGCAAAGAATAGCAGGCTGACTTCATACCATCGGGTTTTGTGATATTCATGGAAGGATGTGATTTGACCTGTGGCTTGTTATTTAGGTAGTAGAAAATTATAATGAGATTCTACTCTATTTTGTGGGATTGGACAATGTAAAACATGTTTAGATGAAAATTTTAGATGACATCACACAGGCCTCACGTAGGCATAGGCACACACAGAGTACTGTGCCCAGTGTAACTATGATTTTGGAATGTTAATCAATGAATACACACACATACACATCCCTGCTGTGGAAAGAGTGTGCTTCACCCCCTTGGGCATGGATTTGGCCACTTGACTTGATTTGGTCAAGGGAACGTCAGTGGCTGTTGCCAGGAGAGCCTTGGAAAGTGCCTGAGCAGTCATGCCTGCCCTCCTGCACAGCTCCCAAAAGAGAATATGCCTCAGGTTGCTATTGGTCCAAAGAGGCTGAGAGAAGCAAGGTGGTACTGACTTGACACCAACCAGAGCTTGGAGCCATAGCAGCCAACGTTTGTCAGCCTGCAGACCTGTGAGCTGACCTACCACAGGCTTATTGTTTCTTTGGCATTGAGTTTGAGGGTAGCTTGTTACACAGCATTATTGTGACAGTAGCTGACAGTTACAATAACCAAAGTCTCATGTTTGGGGGAGGTGTTTCGAATTACATTAAAAGACAAACTAAAAGATAGCTATTTAGAAGTTAGCATATATATATATATATATGCATCTAATTTAAGTATGAGAGGTTTCATGAAACGTATTATCTTTTGAAGTCCCCAGACTCTCCAACTGCCTACAATCTGTGGGCAACCCTGGCTAAACATACAGCCCTCTAATGACCCCAGCAGCCTGGCATTACTGGGGCTTCTATGAGCCTGTAATGAAAAAGCAGAATAGTTGCTAAAAGCCCATATGAAGGAGAAACTGGAAAAATAATGAAAGTCTGAGTTGCATGAGCCCTAAAAGCTTAATCTGTTTCACGGAAAATGAACGTTGTTTTCACATGCATATTTGAAAGAAGGGACAGAGGCCCTCAAGTTTGGACAATGTGAGGCTCAAGCTTCGGCTCTCCTGGTGGGCTACTCTTTGTTGTGTTAGACCTCCAGGAGCCACGTTTTGCACCAGGTGAGTACCTCAATAATTGAAACAAAATGTTGGCTCTTTCAGCCAAGGAAAATGCAGCATACTCAGGGATGTCACACTAGTGAGTCTGAACAGGGAGGCGATCAGAGCCCCCAGATCAGAATGTCCTGGGGAAGGCTGGGAGGAGAGGCCCTGCCTCGGCTTCTTTCCCCATTGGCCATCCCTGTTTGAGAAAAGGAAGTAGGCGAGGACTTCCTAGAAGCTCTGAGAAATGCCTGAAAGCGATTCCAGTTCCTTTTCTTCTAGGCAAGTAAGATAAGCCATTATACCTCCTTTCAGTTTGATTTTTGCATAATGTATTCCACAGAATTGAGTAAACACACTTGCCATTTATTTTGTCTCTTAAAATTCCTCTTTATATCATCTCACAAACAGAAAGAAAAAGAGAAGTAAAGTTTTGTGATAAAATTGTTACAGCTTGCCTGAAATGTGAGTCCACAGCAGTTTCTTTCTTTGTGAAGAGGTAATAATGCCAATTTGATGTCAAAAATAGCAGAGGAATAGCACATAATACATTTCACTCACAGAATAGGCTCATTGGTCTTAACATTTATATCATTATCAGAAGAGCATATGTAATTACTTCTGTAATATTTTTAAGAAATATAAATAAATTGTATCATCAAAGCGCTCTCACACAGTAGAAATCTTTCAAGATTATTATATGATTTTATTTTTCCTCACCAAAAGAATACCCATCAATCTCTTGCTAGGTTTTAACACATTAAATTGTAAAACTCAGGATTTGAATCTTTATAAAAGTATCTGTTGTAAAGCAGAATGTTCTAGTCTTTAGTTCTCAAAAAATAATTTCCTTGAAATCAATACAATTCAACAATTAAATATTAAAATGTCCATACCATCATACACATGACTGTTTTTTTAGCCATTGTCCTTTTCATGACTCAAGAAAAACTTGCATTTATTGCGAACTTTCGCCATTTTTCCCCCTTAATAAGTATAGCAAGTAGGGGACAAAAACAAGACAAAAGGTTTTGTTCTCGACCGTTTCGTTTAGCATAATTTCAACTTTCAAATTATAGGAACATAAACGAATATCCTATTTGTGTGTTAAAAGTACTTGACTACTTTGTGGGATGTTGTGTGTCCATTCTTTGCTAAATTATCTTGGTTGCTGTTGCTAGGTAACACCACTGGCTTCCCACAGCTGAAAAGAAATGAGAGGGTTGGAGGGAGTAATTCAGCATTATTAGCACTTGACTAATAAGGTTATTGGTTGTTTTTTTTAAGCTATGTCTCTTAGCAATTTGCCCCCTTTTTTAGGGAACGTCATCATCTATGGGAACTCACTTGACACATACACCACTGTCGAGACCCTCTTGAACCTGGGGGTCAGGGGCTCCTGCATCCACCTGGTGCAGCACCCCCCCACGTCCATCATCACCTGCATCAACGACTGCGCAGTGGAGGGCGCGATGGAGGATGCACTCCAGGCCGCGGGGGTGAACGTGTACCGGGACGCACTGCTGGCTCAGTGGAACAATGGGCTGTACCCGGACCCCATCCACACCGCCAGCTTCACCACGCCCACCAAGCCCTTCCAGCTCCCCTGCTCCGTAAGTAGGTCCCCGGAACCTCACTCGCCACCTTGGGAGAGCTACCAGCTTTGGGGGACTTGGGGTCTGAAAGGTGGTGGGTGGTGAATTTATAGTCACAGTTTCCCTGCCACTCTTCTCCAGCCCCTGCAAACTCTCAGAGTTTCTGTTGCTACGTAATGAGCCGCCCAAACCGAGTGACCTAAACCAGCAGTAGTCATCCTTGCGTCCCTCTCATGGTCCCAGGGTGGGAGCCGGCTCATCGGGCAGGAATCCCTAGAGGTCTTTGCTGAGGGTGAAAGGGGACTGGGCGGGGCTGGAACCATCTAGAAAGTGTGTCCACCCGCTTGTCTGGCTGCTGGTGTCAGATCAGGCTCAGGTGAGTTGCTGATCAGAACAATCACAGACGACCCCTCCATGGGACTGAGCTTCTCCTCGGCATGGTAACTGGTTCCAAAAGCACTGGGACAGAGGCAGAGAGGATCAAGAGGGACAGAGAGAGACAGATAGAGAGAAACAGAGAGATAGAGCCAGAGAGAAACAGACTGAGATAGAGACAGACAGAGAGATAGAAACAGAGATAGAGACAGACACAGAGATCCAGAGATGGAGACAGACAGACAGGTGATAGAAACAGTGACAGCATCCCTCCTTCCGTGGCCTAGCCTCCAAAGGAAGGGGAGCTGGACCCCCCTCCTATTTGTGGATGGAGTGTCAGGATGTGAGGACTGCCAGCTCCCATACTTCAGCCGCCTGATGTGAAGAGCTGACATTAGAAAAGACCCCGTTGCTGGGAAGGATTGAAGGCAGGAGGAGAAGGGGACGACAGAGAAGGAGATGGCATCACCGACTCAGTGGACATGAGTTTGAGCAAACCCCAGGAGTTGGTAATGAACAGGGAAGCCTGCTGTGCTGTAGTCCATGGGGTTGCAAAGAGTTGGACAGGACTGAGAGACTGAACAAACCAGCCCCACTGTGAGCAAGTCCCAGGTGCTGTGCTACCCTCTTGCAGTGCATTCTGAGTCGCTGCATTCAGAGTATCTGCAAGGTGCCTTTGCCTTGATTCTAGTTCTGACCTAGTAGGAGAGTGAAGGCCGGTGGGAGCTGCTACAGACCCTGTAATCAGTCAGATACTTGGGGAAGTCCCTTCCTCCCAACAGCTCTGTCACAGGAAGCACCCCCACTTTACAGATAGAACACGGTGACTCCCCATCAGCTTAAGATCTAACCCAGGCTAACAGGGCCTCAAAGTGTACGCCATGTTGACCTCCTAAGGTTCTGGAAATAGCTACAGTGGGTCCCTGTTCCACAGGGACTTAGAACAGCTCAGCTCACAGCCTATTCAGGAGACTAGCGGAAGCCAGGAGGAGGAGGGGAAGGGGCCAGTCGATGTGCCAGAGAAGCCGGAGACCCCTCAGGGAGGGGGCTGCAGTCAGCATGAGGCCTGGAGTTATGGGGGTCAAGGGTGTGTTGGGGTTTGGGATGAAGGATACCAGCAGCCTCTGGTGGGAAGACCACCTGGGGGAGGCTCGTGGGGGCTCATGGGGGTCTATTACCTGGCAGTATGGGCCGGTCAGCCTGAGGCAGGGCTTCTCGCCCCAGTGCTCTTACAGGTGGGTGCCGTGACCCTCATCCCCCAGAACCTGGACAGGAGGAGCTCAAGGCAGACTGCGTGCCAGAGGAGCTTCCCTACCACCTCTCATTTCATTCTGACAACCCAGAGGATTCTGCCTTCTGCTCCTCAAGAACATTCCTTCCTTCCTTCACTCTGCAGAGATTTACTGGACACCTACTAGGTCTCAAGCTCGGTCTTAAGTATGAGGGATATAGCAGTGAAAAAGAAAAAGGTCATAGTATTTTAATAGAAAAGTGACACCATCTACAAATGTATGTCACAATACCTATTTAAGAGAGGAAAAATCAAGATCTCATCGGAAGTTTCCTCCCAAAATGATGATCCTGGAAGAGGTGTACCAAGTGTACCCTGGGGGAATTCTGGGGATGAGTACACACCCTGCCTAGGGAGCACAGGTACAAGAAAACCTTCCCCAAGTATCTGACTGAATACAGGGTCTGTAGCAGCTGCCACCGGCCTTCACTCTCCTGTTAGGTCAGAACCAGAGTCAAGGCAAAGACACCTTGAAGATACTCTCAACCACCTTGATCCAGCATGCCTTCCTGCCCAGACTTGCCCCTAAAGTAATGAGTCAGACCATGGCCCACTGTCTTTGGGTCCTGTCTCCTGCTCCCCTGCTGCTCTGCTCTGTACCACGAGCAGTGGCCTCTGCAGGGGACCCTCCCAGCTGTGTTTCTCCCCCCCTCCCCACAACTCTCATCTGTGTTTGGCCAACAGTAAGTACCAGCTGGAGATTCCCAGCTGGCTCTAGTGGTAAAGAACCCACCTACCAATGCAGGAGATGTAAAAGATGTAGGTTCGATCCCTGGGTTGGGAAAATCCCCTGGAGGAGGGCATGGCGACCCACTCCAGTCTTCCTGCCTGGAGAATCCCATGGGCAGAGGAGCCTGGCGGGCTACGCTCCATGGGATCACAAAGACTCAGACGACTGAGTGACTTAGCATAGCACAGGTACCAGCTGGGGATTAGAAGCCTAAAGGGAGAGATCAGGGTATTTGTCCCTCTGATCATCAGCTTTGAGTAGTGTCTCTGTCAGGGCCCTAGGAGACTTTTGACAAAAGTGAAAGTGAGTCACTCAGTCGTGTCTGACTCTATGCAACCCCCTGGACCGTAGCCCTCCAGGCTCTTCTGAAGTCCATGGGGTTTTCCAGGCAAGAATGCTGGAATCGGTTGCCATTCCCTTCTCCGAGACTTTGATGGGAACAAGTATATTCACATCTCCACTGTGGTTGTGGGGTCATGGTTTGCATTGTGTCCCCTGGAGAGCTACGGTGCTAAGCCTCAGGACCTGAACGTGACCTTACTTGGAAATAGGATCTTAGTGGTTGCTGTCAAGCAAAGAGAAAGTCATCCTGGATTGGGGTGGGTCCTAAGTCTGGTGATTGGTGCCCTTATATGGAGAGAAAGATTTGATGGCAGAGAGGAAGCCCACAGGAAGAAGCCTGTGTGCTGACCGAAGTAGACATGGAGTGAAGGGAGCCGCCATCAGATCCTGAATAGCACAAATAGGCAGCTACCGCCAGATATGAAGACGAGGCGAAGACCTGTCTAAAGTTCTCTGTCTAGCTAGACGTTTGTCAATTGTATTGATTTTTTCCCCCCAAAGCACCGGCTTTTGAGTTTGTTAATTGTCTCTGTTGTCTGTTAGTTTTCTCTCTCATTGATTTCTGCTCTCAACAATTATTTTCTTTTTTTCTGCTTGCTTTGGCTTTACCATGCCTTTCTTTTCCTAGTTCCTTAAGGTAGAACCTTAGGGCATTATTTATAGAGGCATTTAAAGCAGATGTTGCTTCTAATACTCCATATTTTCAGCCAAGATGTAATATTCAGTTGGCCTTATAGGAGCACATGAATTGCGTTTGAGAGATATGAGAGATCCGTGACTCAGAACTTGTGTTCCCAGGGACAGTGCTGGATTTGCTGTTCCTGCAATCAGTCCATTCCACCAACTCCTATGTCTCCAGTGTAACCATGTTATGAATGCCTACACCAAAATGGTATCAAATAACACGACTTCAGTAGAAGTGCTGGTACTCTTCCAAACCCAGGAAAACAACGGCTAGTATATTTAATGTGCCCCTTAATAAGAATTGGAGGCTTCCCTGGTGGCTGAGATGGTAAAAGCCTCTGGCTGCAATGCTGGAGACCTGGGTTCGATCCCTGGGTTGCGAAGATCCCCTGGAGAAGGAAATGACAACCCACTCCAGTACTCTTGCCTGGAAAATAGATGGAGGAGCCTGGTGGGCTACAGTCCATGGGGTCGCAAAGAGGGGGACATGACTGAACTACTTCACTTTCACTTTCACTTTAATAAAAGGTAGGTTTAACTAGGAGATAAACTGAGCAAGTAGAAGAACTTTGTGGGAATGTTGAAGGAGAATTCTGAGCATTAATGGTCCTGTCTTGCACGTATAATTTCAATTCAAATATCTCTCCGTATTTTTCTATGGGTGAGAAATCTGTTTCTATATAGATGGGAAAAGAGTGGAGGCTAAAAAGACAAGAGGAGTAGAGAGACAGACTCAGACAGAGTGAGGGACTCAGAGAAATATATTTTCCTATGGTCACTGAGTGAGGTTAAANTTTAAGAGAGGAAAAATCAAGATCTCATCGGAAGTTTCCTCCCAAAATGATGATCCTGGAAGAGGTGTACCAAGTGTACCCTGGGGGAATTCTGGGGATGAGTACACACCCTGCCTAGGGAGCACAGGTACAAGAAAACCTTCCCCAAGTATCTGACTGAATACAGGGTCTGTAGCAGCTGCCACCGGCCTTCACTCTCCTGTTAGGTCAGAACCAGAGTCAAGGCAAAGACACCTTGAAGATACTCTCAACCACCTTGATCCAGCATGCCTTCCTGCCCAGACTTGCCCCTAAAGTAATGAGTCAGACCATGGCCCACTGTCTTTGGGTCCTGTCTCCTGCTCCCCTGCTGCTCTGCTCTGTACCACGAGCAGTGGCCTCTGCAGGGGACCCTCCCAGCTGTGTTTCTCCCCCCCTCCCCACAACTCTCATCTGTGTTTGGCCAACAGTAAGTACCAGCTGGAGATTCCCAGCTGGCTCTAGTGGTAAAGAACCCACCTACCAATGCAGGAGATGTAAAAGATGTAGGTTCGATCCCTGGGTTGGGAAAATCCCCTGGAGGAGGGCATGGCGACCCACTCCAGTCTTCCTGCCTGGAGAATCCCATGGGCAGAGGAGCCTGGCGGGCTACGCTCCATGGGATCACAAAGACTCAGACGACTGAGTGACTTAGCATAGCACAGGTACCAGCTGGGGATTAGAAGCCTAAAGGGAGAGATCAGGGTATTTGTCCCTCTGATCATCAGCTTTGAGTAGTGTCTCTGTCAGGGCCCTAGGAGACTTTTGACAAAAGTGAAAGTGAGTCACTCAGTCGTGTCTGACTCTATGCAACCCCCTGGACCGTAGCCCTCCAGGCTCTTCTGAAGTCCATGGGGTTTTCCAGGCAAGAATGCTGGAATCGGTTGCCATTCCCTTCTCCGAGACTTTGATGGGAACAAGTATATTCACATCTCCACTGTGGTTGTGGGGTCATGGTTTGCATTGTGTCCCCTGGAGAGCTACGGTGCTAAGCCTCAGGACCTGAACGTGACCTTACTTGGAAATAGGATCTTAGTGGTTGCTGTCAAGCAAAGAGAAAGTCATCCTGGATTGGGGTGGGTCCTAAGTCTGGTGATTGGTGCCCTTATATGGAGAGAAAGATTTGATGGCAAAGAGGAAGCCCACAGGAAGAAGCCTGTGTGCTGACCGAAGTAGACATGGAGTGAAGGGAGCCGCCATCAGATCCTGAATAGCACAAATAGGCAGCTACCGCCAGATATGAAGACGAGGCGAAGACCTGTCTAAAGTTCTCTGTCTAGCTAGACGTTTGTCAATTGTATTGATTTTTTCCCCCCAAAGCACCGGCTTTTGAGTTTGTTAATTGTCTCTGTTGTCTGTTAGTTTTCTCTCTCATTGATTTCTGCTCTCAACAATTATTTTCTTTTTTTCTGCTTGCTTTGGCTTTACCATGCCTTTCTTTTCCTAGTTCCTTAAGGTAGAACCTTAGGGCATTATTTATAGAGGCATTTAAAGCAGATGTTGCTTCTAATACTCCATATTTTCAGCCAAGATGTAATATTCAGTTGGCCTTATAGGAGCACATGAATTGCGTTTGAGAGATATGAGAGATCCGTGACTCAGAACTTGTGTTCCCAGGGACAGTGCTGGATTTGCTGTTCCTGCAATCAGTCCATTCCACCAACTCCTATGTCTCCAGTGTAACCATGTTATGAATGCCTACACCAAAATGGTATCAAATAACACGACTTCAGTAGAAGTGCTGGTACTCTTCCAAACCCAGGAAAACAACGGCTAGTATATTTAATGTGCCCCTTAATAAGAATTGGAGGCTTCCCTGGTGGCTGAGATGGTAAAAGCCTCTGGCTGCAATGCTGGAGACCTGGGTTCGATCCCTGGGTTGCGAAGATCCCCTGGAGAAGGAAATGACAACCCACTCCAGTACTCTTGCCTGGAAAATAGATGGAGGAGCCTGGTGGGCTACAGTCCATGGGGTCGCAAAGAGGGGGACATGACTGAACTACTTCACTTTCACTTTCACTTTAATAAAAGGTAGATTTAACTAGGAGATAAACTGAGCAAGTAGAAGAACTTTGTGGGAATGTTGAAGGAGAATTCTGAGCATTAATGGTCCTGTCTTGCACGTATAATTTCAATTCAAATATCTCTCCGTATTTTTCTATGGGTGAGAAATCTGTTTCTATATAGATGGGAAAAGAGTGGAGGCTAAAAAGACAAGAGGAGTAGAGAGACAGACTCAGACAGAGTGAGGGACTCAGAGAAATATATTTTCCTATGGTCACTGAGTGAGGTTAAAAGCAGAAAGAATTTTATAACAGATTAGAGAGAAAGAGGCTACCTGAATGGGAATAACTGGGAGAGGATTAGATGTCCAAGTGAACAGAGACAGGTAAAGGGGAAAACTCCTTGCTGGCTCCCTCAGGAAGAAGAAAGGATATCACAGGGATGGTGGACTTGAGTCAAGTGCTGTCCAGTAGAACTTCCTGTGATGGTAGAAATGGTCCATCCTTGGGCGGTCAGTATGGCAGCCGCTGCCACCTGTAGCTTTCGGGCGTTTGAAATAGGCCACAGCTGAGGGTCTGGATTTTCAATTTTACTTACTTTTAATTAATTTAGATTTATTTATTTTAAAGATATTTATTTATTTGTGCCAGGTCTTATTTGCAGCTTGTGGGATCTTTATTTGTGGCATGCAGGATCTAGTTCCCTGACCAAGGATCAAACCGGGGCTGCCAGCAATTGGAGCTCGGAGTCTTAACCACTGGACTGCTAGGGAAATGAAAGTGTTAGTCACTTAGTCATGTCTGATTCTTTGTGACCCCATGGATTATAGCCTGCCAGGCTCCTTTGTCCATGGAATTTTCCAAGCAAGAATACTGGATTGGGTTTCCATTCCCTTCTCCAGGGGATCTTCCCTACCCAGGGATCAAACCTGGATCTCCCACATTGCAGGCAGATCCTTTACCGTCTGAGCCAGCAGGGTAACTGGACCACTAGGGAAGTACCTAATTAATTTTGATTTAAATATATGTAGTCACGTGATTAGTGGCTGTTGCAGGCTCATCCCTGCTTCCCTCCTCATTCACGCACCACTCTTGGGTGGACAAGGGGTGTGGAATGGCTCTGCTTATTTAACTTCTATGCAGAGTACATCATGTGACGTGCCGGGCTGAGTGAATCGCAAACTGGAATCAAGCTTGCCAGGAGAAATATCAACAGCCTCAGATATGTAGATGATACCACTCTAACGGCAGAAAGTAAAGAGGAACTAAGAGCCTCTTGAGGAGAATGAAAGAGGAGAGTGAAAAAGCTATCTTGAAACTCAACATTAAAAAAAAAACAACAACCTAAGATTCATGGCAAATAGTAGGGGGAAAAGTGGAAGCAGTGATAGATTTTCTTTTCTCGGGCTCCAAAATCACTGCAGATAGTGACTGCAGCCATGAAATTAGAAGACACTTTCTCTTTGGAAGAAAAGCTATCACAGACCTAGACTTTGCCTACAAATNAAAAAAAAAACAACCTAAGATTCATGGCAAATAGTAGGGGGAAAAGTGGAAGCAGTGATAGATTTTCTTTTCTCGGGCTCCAAAATCACTGCAGATAGTGACTGCAGCCATGAAATTAGAAGACACTTTCTCTTTGGAAGAAAAGCTATCACAGACCTAGACTTTGCCTACAAATATCTATATAGTTAAAGCTATGGTTTTTCCAGTAGTCATGTATGGATTTGAGAGTTGGACCATAAAGAAAGCCAAGTGCTAAAGAACTGATGCTTTTGAATTGTGGTGCTGGAGACTCTTAAGAGTTCCTTGGACTGCAAGGAGATCAAACCAGTCCATTATCAGTTCAGTTCAGTTCATTTCAGTCTCTCAGTCGTGTCTGACTCTTTGCGACCACATGAATCACAGCACGCCAGGCCTCCCTGTCCATCACCAACTCCCGGAGTTCACTCGGACTCACATCCATCGAGTCAGGGATGCCATCCCGCTATCTCANTATGTCATTTAGTTCTCACCGCACTATGTGACATGCATGTTTGCGTGCTCAGTCATGTCCAACTCTTTGCGACCCCATGGACTGTGGCCAGCCAGCCTCCTCTGTCCACGGGATTTTCCCGGCAAGAATATTGAAGTGGGTTGCCATGCGCTAATGCAGGGGATCGTCCCTACCCAGGGATCAAACCCACGTCTCCTGTGTCCATTGCATTTGCAGGTGGATGCTTTACCACTGAGCCACCTGAGAAGCACGACGTGACACAAGCACTATTAAATCAATAAATCCAGGTACAAAGAGATTTAAAATTGTGCCCATTTCCGNATCGTCCCTACCCAGGGATCAAACCCACGTCTCCTGTGTCCATTGCATTTGCAGGTGGATGCTTTACCACTGAGCCACCTGAGAAGCACGACGTGACACAAGCACTATTAAATCAATAAATCCAGGTACAAAGAGATTTAAAATTGTGCCCATTTCCGCCCCCCCTCAAGTGAAAGGGCCTTCACTCAAACCCAGGTCTTGTGACCTGAGATCATACGCTTCCTAGAAGATGCTGTTAGTACAGTGCTTGTTCTTTACATCCATGTGCCATAAATTTTACTCATCTAGGTTTGGCTGAGCTTTCCCAATGGCTCATGGGTAAAGAAGGTGCCCTCAATGCAGGACACACGGGAGATGCAGGTTCAAGTCCTGGGTCAGAAGACCTGTGGAGAAGGGAATGGCAACCCACTCCAGTATTCTTGCCTGGAGAATCCCCATGGATAGAAGGGCCTGGCAGGCTACAGTCCACGGGGTCGCAAAGAATCGGACACGACTGAGTGACTAAACACAGGCTTCACTACTTCAGAATTCCTGAGGCAATCACCATTATCAAGTGATACCCCACTTACCTGGAATCTGAGATGCTATGACAAATATGCACCCAATATCACACAGGGTGCCAAATGGGGAAGCTACCAGTCCAAAGGAGGAGAAAAAGAAAGCTTGCTTTTGCTTAGTCATGAGGCCTTAGAGCACCAATTTCAAACCACTATGCAGTTAAAAAATTAATTTGCTAACTACAAATGATTTAATTCTTTTGTGGCTAAGCGATATTTTTAATTAAAAAAAAATCCCCCCAAATATAAGAAATATGATCTACTGGGTCTACGATGGTGTGTGCATGCCTAGTTGCTCAATCGTGTTCGATGCTTCGAAACCCCATGGACTGTAGCCCACCAAGCTCCTCTGTCCATGATATTTCCCAGACAAGAATCCTGGAGTGGGTTGCCATTTCCTTCTCCAGGGGATCTTCCCAACTAAGGGATCAAACATGGTCCTCCCACATTGCAGGCAGATTCTTTATCATCTGAGCCACCTGGGAAGCTTGCTCATACTAAATGTTCCCAGATTTTGACATTTTGACCATGGTTTTCATTTCATTTCCTGTGGTCAGTGGCTTCATCCCCTGGAAGGCATGAAACACTGGGGAATTAAGAAAAAAGTCCCCATCATCTTCAGAGTTTATCAGACCTCATTCTCAAGAGATTTCTCATCTGTTTCTGCTTCATGACACATATGTTTGCTAAGAGCTTGAAGGAGGGCCCATAGCTTTCCTAGACCAAGGAGTACTGCTCTGTCCTTAATGCCTTCCACATAGAAGGCACTCAACAAACACCTATAAAGTGAACTAACAGAGTAAACAGTATGCAACCTTTGTCCTCACCATTTTCTATCTGAAGACTTTATTCTAATCCACGACTAGGCCTCTCACTTGTTTGAGGCAGTGCTATCTCATCTGCAAAATCAAACAGTTGGGTAAGGGATCTCTAAGATCACACTCCACATGCATCTTCCATGATCCTATGCTCCTGTGCACCTGTGTGTGTTCCAGGTTACAGAGCTGTTGGAAATCCGATCACCAGGTAACGGAGATCTTAAGAGACATAATGAATAAACAATGCACCCTGCACCCTCTAATCCAGATGTCCTCACAAGGAGATATTATCCTTGGACCACGGCAACATATACAGAAAGAATGAGCTCTCTTCTTCCTTTCTCTCATCCCTAACATCATACATAACAGTAGAAAGACTGACCTTGGGATGTAAACATACTGATCCATTTTTTGCCCCATGCCAAGTGTTCATAAGTGAAAAATCAGTCTGTCTCCAAAGGAGTCAACTGCATTCAGGCCAGTAAAACTTTAAAGGAAAAAAATTTTTTTCCTAACAACTAAATCTAGTGCTTTCACGGACCTTGGGCAAGTTACTTAACCTTTCTAATGCAGTATCTTCATCAGCATGGCGGTGCTAATGACAGGACCTAGTTAGTGCTGCTATAGGGATCAGCTGAGGAACTTCTCTGATGGCATTAAGAGCTGGTTCCTGCCTCCGGATCATCATCTATACGAACACACAACCCATGATTTTAAATTTTTCATTGTCCTATTGTGTAAAATTATAACAGATTCTAGGAAATAAAAGAAATTAAAAAAAATAAAAAAACACAGACAACCTGGAAAACTATTCCATTCAGTTAAGTTGCTCGGTCGTGTCCAATTCTTTGCAACGTCATGGACATCAGGCCTCCCTATCCATCACCAACCCCCAGAGTTTACCCAGGCTCATGTCCACCGAGTCGGTGATACCATCCAACCATCTCACCCTCTGTCGTCCCCTTCTCCTCCTGCCTTCAATCTTTTCCAGCATTGGGGTCTTTTCAAATGAGTCAGCTCTTCGCACAAGGTGGCCAAAGTATTGGGAGCTTCAGCTTCAACATCAGTCCTTTCAGTTAATATTCAGGACTGACTTCCTTCAGGATGGACTGATTGGAAAACTATTGGGTTGGCCGAAAAATTGTTTGGATTTTTCCCTAAGATAGGAATAACTGGAGCAAACTTTTTGGTCAATCTGATACTTTCCCAACCAGTTTCATTACTCTTCTGTCTTCCTAATGAATCTTAACAACATCTATCCTCAGAGTGGTGTAAAGATGGTGGTGGGTAGGAGTGTAGCGAAAAATGTAAAGAATTATGGGACAGAGAGAAAAGGAGAGGAAAAGGAGGGAGAGAAGATAGGAGGCGCGTTTCCGAGTGAGCTGAACCATCAGGTCGACAGGAAGTGAACTAAGCTGGCCCTTGTGGCAGCCTTGCCCTGGTTTGTTTGCTCCTCTGCCCAGAATATCCTCCCTCAAGCACTAAGCTACCACACTTTCCTTAAAACTCTGTGTTCTTCTTTCCACTGTTCACACCTCTGTTTTATAGAACACCTCTGTTTTATGAGATGCAGAAAAATCCTTATTGTTGCTGCTTAGTCATTCAGTCCTGTCTCATTCTTTGTGGCCCCATGGACTGCAGATGGCCAAACTCCTCTGCCCATGGGATTCTCCAGGCAAGAATACTGGAGTGGGTAGCCATTCCCTTCTCCAGGGGATCTTTCCAACCCAGGGATCAAACCCAGTTGTCCTGCATTGGCAGGTGGATTCTTTACCACTGAGCCACCAAGGAAGCCCATAAAAAGTCTTAGAGGCCAACCAATCCAGCTGCCTGTTTCACACATGGGAAAAATTTGCAGGCCAACAAGACCAAAAACGGAGGGCCAACGGGACCAAAAAACACTGAGGCCAATGAAACCAAATCATCTAGCTGGGGCTGGATGGCTCCACAGTGGCACAGAGCACATGCACGCTGGACCCCCAGTGCCCCGGATCTGTGCTGTCTCCTTTCGGACAATCAAATGGGTGAAAACGAGTCACTCCGTGTCTGACTCTTTGTGATCCCATGGACTATACAGTCCATGAAATTCTCCAGGCCAGAATACTGGCATGGGTACCCTTTCCCGTCTCCATGGGATCCTCCCAACCCAGGGATCGAACCCAGATCTCCTGCATTGCAGGTGGAAGCTTCACTAGCTAAGCCACAGGGAAGCCCACAAATCCTGGAGTGGGTAGCCCATCCCTTCTCCAGTGGACCTTCCTGATCCAGGAATTGAACCGGGATCTCCTGTACTGCAGGTGGATTCTTTACCAACTGAGCTACGAGGGAAGCCATTTACCCAAGTAGAGTCTGACTGGCCCTTATACAGCCAGGTATGTAAGTTTTTATCTTGGGAAGAAAATCTTGAGAAATATTTTAAAATGAATTAACAAGAAGCTTACTGTTTTTAATTCAATAAACACGTTTTATTATTAACTTCATTGCCTGCTAAGCCTGAAATTAGGTTTTCCTATGCTTGGGTAGGTCCTGCCTACCCAATAACACAACAATCAGATTTCAATGAAACAGATACTCACACTTGGGCTACACACACACACACACACACACACACACACACACACACCAGATACTCACACTTGGGCTACACACACACACACACACACACACACACACACACACACACACACCGCAAAGAGGCACTTAATCAGAGTCCTTGGTATGTTTGGGCAAAAACAGGTCAGTAGTCTCCTGAAGACTTTTTTTTAAACTTTCCTTCTTCCTAGTTTTCAATTCTGCAGTGGAAGAGGGAGGCTCTGAAAACAGAGCTTTTGATATGTTTTAACAATACATTTAGAAACAGGAAATTCCCTGGTGGTCCAGTGGTTAAGACTGCCCCTTCCAAAGCAAAGGGTATGGGTTTGATCCCTGTTTGGGGAGATGAGATCCCACAAGCCTCATGGCCAAATAACCCCAAATTAAACAGAAATAATATGGTAACAATTAAGCAAAGACTTTTAAAAAAAAATCCTATAAAAATAAACACTGTAAGTATGTTTTTGCATCGTGGTTTTAGCTCAGATCCTTACGGGTAAGTATCTGGTTAAAACAAACATTTTAAAGTGAGAAGAAGCCACTCATTTGCTGATGCCCTGCCCCTTCCCTTCCCTGCTCTCAGGGTAGTTGTGTGTGTGCTCTCTTGCTCAGTCCTGAGATTCGCGACCTCATGGACTGTAGCCCACCAGGCTCCCCTGTCCACAGGATTTCCTGGGCAAGGATACTGGAGTGCATTGCCATTTCCTCCTCCAGGGGATCTTCCCCACCCAGGGGCTGAACCTCAGTATCCTGTGTCTCCTGCATTGGCAGGCAAATTCTTTACCACTGAGCCACCTAGGAAGCCATGTGGATGCGCCCTCCCTGTGATTAAAATTTGGGCTCTCTTCTCACACTGCTTAGACTAGAGGAACATGGGAATCTGGGCCACTAAAAATAACTCTGTTCTGTTGCCTAAATAGGTGTTTACTTTTAGTAGACTACAGCCACATAGAGCCTGTTTATTAGAACTGCGCTCTGTGGAGTGTTGTTTACATGGATTACACTCTATGACAACAATTTGTTTTGTTCTTCTTATTCTCTTTATTTTTCTTGCACAGTCGAGATAGGCTGGGGGTAGCCTGGGCTGCTGTTCTCATTCATATGAAATTCAATTACAGGAGAAGCAGAAGAAGGATGTGGCATTGCCAAAACAACTGCAAAAATCAAACACTGAAACTCAAGAAGAGCTGAGCCAAAATCTGAAAGTTTCTATGGAAAAAAAAAAAAAGCTGCTGCATCTTCCTACCCTGCCTGCCAACTAGCAGAGGCAGTTCACTCTCTCCAGATGCCTCTCAGAAAAAAACATCTCACATGTAACAGGAGCTGAGATCCTTAGGGAGCCAATTAGATTTAAGCCGTTTTCTAAATTCTATAAAAAAAAAAAAAGAAAAAGAAAAAAATCAGGGGAAAAAAAAAAAAAAACCAACCTGGCACTTGAAATGACATTTTACATATTTTGCTTAGGGCCTGTGGAATAATATGCAGATAATGACTAGTTGTCATGTTTATAAAATAGACCTTGAGTTTTTCATGTAACAGAATAGAATCACTGGCGAGGAAAACAAACCGCTTCAGAGCAAGAAGGTGGCACAACAAATCTAACAGGGACGTCATCCTTTGTCTTTGGAACATCAGCTAAAACATGACCTATTAGGCCAAGGTCGGTGGCAGATAATCGCAGAAAAGTTCTCCTCCGAGAGCTGGCTGGGTAATGCTCTGAGCTTCCTGCAACTGTCCAGCAAAGGCAAGATGGGACAGTGCTTTCAGGCAAGAGGACTTTTAGATCTCGCACCCCCGGTACAAGTTCCTCAGCTACCCTTTGACAAATGATGATGGCAGAAGATGAGACAGGGGAAGAGAAGCAGCTTCATGAAGGCCAGTGAGGGTCTCCCCAGGTGCAGAAGCAGGTCTGGGTTTCAGCTGCTGGTGGGACCCAGGGGCCTGTGTGCCGTGCCTCCTGCATCCTGCAGAGCTCACCAGACTAATTCCATGGCTAGTTGTATCTCATTAGATGTACAGCAGATGTGTCAAAGACAACAGAATCAGGCGAAAAGCCAGTAAGACTTATACATAATCAACTTCAGCTAGGTTTCGGAGATGGTTTCTCTTCACTCCAGGATGAAGTGGCTGCAGATCCATCTCCAAAGATGACTTTGTAAAAAGCAACCAGACGCCATCAGACCCTCACTCACTCCTTCACCCTGTCTTTAGTATGCCATCGAAGTAACGGAGTCCAAGACGTGAACAAAGAGGTAAAACGGAAACATGCCCTCAAGAAAATATTGCAGGGCTCCTGGGCAAGGGCATGCTTTTGTCCCACCACGTGGCTGAATACGTGTGTGTGTGCGCTCAGTCGAGTCCACCTCTGTGCAACCCCATGGACTGTAGCCCACCAGGGCCCTCTGTCCATGGAATTTTCCAGGCAAGAACACTGGAGCTGGTTGCCATTTCCTCCTCCAAGGGATCTTCCCAACTCAGGGACAGAACTCGCATCCCCTGTGTCTCCTGCACTGGCAGAAGGATTCTTTACCACTGAGTCACCAGAGGAGCCCACGCGACTGAACATGAACATCCAAAGATGAAGGTGCCAGTGTCTATGCAAGAAGCAACTCACGAGTCAGCACGTCATCTTTCTCAAGTTCTGCCTTAAATATAACCTATTCCATGAGGTTGTTCTAATGCCCTACCTGGAAATAACATCTTCCTCACTTGAGTTTAGCCATATATGTAATTGTCTTATTGTCCCCTTAAGTTCTTTGAACAAGGATATTTTACTGAGTGGAAAGAATGAAACATAATGAACATCAGATTCTTGACTATGTGGTAGAGATAGTTATTGAGGGATCCAAATGATCAGGGAGGACTTTACCTAAGTGGGCAGGGAGGACTTTACCTAAGTGGGCAGGGAGGACTTTACCTAAGTGGGCAGGGAGGACTTTACTGAGTTATACTTAATAGGACACCAGAGTTAAACTGTCAAAGGAATAAAGGAGCAGATCTAAAATTAAGGAGGAAGATAAGCAAAAGTCTGAGGTCCTGGGATGTCACCTAACACATTCATTTAAAGTCTGCATGCTCTGCTCTGCTCTGCTCACTCTCTCAGTCGTGTCTGACACTTTGTGACCCTATGGACCATGGCCTGCTAGGCTCCTCTGTCCATGGGATTCTCCAGGCAAGAATACTGGACTAGGTTGCCATGCCTTCCTCCAGGGGATCTTCCTGACCCAGGGATTGAACCCAGGCCTCCCGCACTGCAGGCGGATTCTTTACCATGTGAGCCATCAGGGAAGACCATTTAAAGTCTAGTAGCTTCTAATAGTATGTCAAAAGGCTTTCCATGTGGGTTGGTTGGTAAAGAATCTGCCTGCAATGCAGGAGACCACGGGCAATGCAAAAGATGTGGGTTCGATCCCTGAGTGGGGAAGATCCTCTGGAGAAGGCCAAGAAAGACACCGCAAGGTCCCTTTAAGATGGGAACATCATTCGCATGACGGTGTTCCTAATCCACACCAGTGACAGGAATCACTAGAGGATAATAATATCTTTGTTTTTGAGGCCCTGGAATGCCTCTGAGGACCATCCGCCTGCAGAGCTTTTTCAGAAACAATTGAGTTCCCAGGCTTGCATTAACCACGTTGAAAAATATGACCTCTATGGTAACAAGAAAGAATTAAGAGCTTAATTAAGCCAATGCTCCCTTATGCCCAGCATGCCTGCCAATCACGATCGGTGATAAGTTATGTCTTTTCATGGACTTTCTGAACCAATATTTTCTCGGATAATTACAATATAGGACTACATACATTGTCTCAGTTCATTTCAGTTCAGTCACTCAGTCGTGTCCGACTCTTTGCGACCCCATGGACTGCAGCATGCCAGGCCTCCCTGTCCATCACCAACTCCCAGAGTTTACACAAACTCATGCCATCCAACCATCTCATCCTCTGTCGTCCCCTTCTTCTCCTGCCTTCAATCTTTTCCAGCATCAGAGTCTTTTCAAATGAGTAGTTAAATAGCATCAGTATAAATATTTCAGTCTTGCAATGACTTTCAAAGGAATTTAGAATCGCTCTTTAGAGCTAATACCTTTTAGAAATAAGTGTTCCTTCAGCATTTGCTTTCTTTCTGGCCTCACTGTATAAATCATTCTGCTTTTCCTCACTTTTCCAAGATTCCCAGGGTCATTCTCTAAGGCCATCTGCTTTAAAGATGACTTGGTGCCAAAGATCCCACCCCAGCTTTGAAGTTCACTCAGATGACACTTTTACACACTGGGTCTCTTCCTATTTACCTCCACCCAGATCTAGTCATTTTCTGCTAAAAAGTTTCACTTCCCAGGAGCTGCAACCTGCCTCTTGCACATTTTCCATCTATTTCCCTGGGTAGGCAGCTGCCCGGAAGGCAGCAGGGAGGAGGAGCTTTTTGATCTAATGAAGCTTCTCTGCAGGACTCACAGCTAATGGCTAGGAGCTGGGCTGGTAGTTCTCTGGGGAGCGCAGGTGAGCGCAAGTGTAAAGGCTCAGCTGAGAGCCATGTGGTGTCTTGCTGGTAGCTTAGAGCATGGACTCCCACTTAGGAGCGGTAACCTGTTAATGGCTTACATAATGAAGAAATGAGTACTTGGCAACTCAGACCTGAGCTATGGGAGGCCTCAATTCAAAAGGGAATTCTGAAAGACAAGTATCAAATGGTGACATTTTTTTTTTTCTTTAAGGTGCTGGTAGTGGGGAAGAAAGGCTAATAAGTGACAGACATTTGTATTCTTCTGCTGTTTCCAGCTTTCTGAGCTTTTAGGTGACTGCTGGTTCCAGGTTGAGCCTAGCTTGGGTCAGCCCTGGGCATCCTGGGGAATGAGAGCACCTTGGCCTGCTGAACCCAGACCCATTATGGAGCAGATTCAACCTCCTCGGGAACTGAAGATGCCTCATGGCCTTTTAGAAGACCCAGGGCAAAACTTAACAAGGGATTTTTTTTTTTTTTTTAATTGAAGTCTAGTTGAATTGCAATGTTGTGTTACTGCTGTACAACAGAGTGACTCAGTTATACACACACACACACACACACACACACACATATATTCTTTTTCTAGTCTTTTCCATTATGGTTTATACAGGTTATTGAATACAGTTCCCTGTGCGATACAGTAGGACCATGAATGAAATAATGCCACTGGCAGCAACACGGATACAATTCGAGATGATCATATTAAGTAATGGCATATGCCATCACTTGAATGTGGAATGAAAATATGATAGAAATGAACCTACCCAGGAAACAGAAATAGAACCAGGGTCTTAAGAGAACAGACTGGCAGTTGTCAAGGGTAGAGGAGACAGGAGAGGGTTGAAATGGGAGTTTCGGATCCTCGGGTGCAAACTGGTAATGCATGGAATGGATAAACAACTACACGGCTTAAAACAACAAGATGTCTCATAAAGTCTTGGCTAACATAAACCAACCAAGGAGTCAAAAGTCATGGATGAGACCTTAGGATACATAACCTTTCGGCAAGTTATTGCCACAGTCACGGTTAAAATGACAAAGGGGTCTCTTGATCTCCTAAACAGAGAAGAGGCAATAGGCAAGGCTTAGAGTTTGAGACTCAACAAAAGATAACCTTAATGAGCTCTTAGGATGTGCCAGGATCTTATTTATATTATCTCACTGAATCCTCATAACAATCTTTGAAGCAGATGGTGGTATACTGAGCCGGCCAAAAAGTTCATTTGGATTTTAATCTCTCATGGGAAAACCCAAATAAACCTTATGGCCAGTCCACCAGTATTATTTATAGTATTAAACCCCCATTTTTAAGATGAAGAAACCAAGGCTTAATGAGCTTAAGTAAATCATCCATATTTCCCCAATCTGATGGGATTTAAATGAAAGTGAAAGTGTCAGTCACTCATCAGGTCCGACTCTTTCTGACCCCATGAACTGTCTCCCACCAGGCTTCTCTGTCCATGGGATTCTCCAGGCAAGAATACTGGTTGCTGTGCCCTCCTCCAGGGGATCTTTCCGACCCAGGGATCAAGTCTGGGTTTCCTGAATTGCAGGCAGTTTCTTTACCATCTGAACCACCAGGGAAGCTCCCACATGCTATCACTTACACTGTCAGTAGCAAAGGAGATTTTTTTTTCTTTTTTAATTTTTTTCCATCTCAGCTGTACAGGAGTTCCCAATCTTGAACCCTCCCCCCCACACCTCCCACCCCATATCAACTCTCTGGATCATCCCCATGCACCAGTCCCAAGCATCCTGTATCCTGTATTGAATATAGACTGATGATTCGTTTCTTACATGATAGTATACATGTTTCAGTGCCATTCTCCCAAATCTTCCCACCCTCTCCCTCTCCCTCAAAGTCCAAAAGTCCATTCTATGCATCTGTGTCTCTTTTGCTGTCTCGCATACAGGGTTATCATTACCATGTTTCTAGATTCCATATATATGAGTTAGTATACTGTATTGGTGCTTTTCTTTCTGGCTTACTTCACTCTGTATAATTGGCTCCAGTTTCATCCATCTCATTAGAACTGATTCAAATGTATTCTTTTTAATGGCTGAGTAATACTCCATCGTGTATATGTACCACAGCTTTCTTATCCATTCATGTGTTGATGGACACAAGATTTTTTTAATCAGAATTAGTCTGTTTCCAAGAAATGCTGGAGGATGAAGGAAAGGGGTGAGCAAGAAAAATAAGAATTCTTGGAAAAAAAAAAAAAAGCTGAGAAGAATATAAAGAAACAACCAGAAGAAAACAGAATTTCTCTGCCACACTGTCAGTTCATTACTGTTATCTGGCTTAATGAGGCAGGAGGAAATTCTAAAGTCGGACGATGTGAACATTTGCCCACAAAGACTGGGGCTTGTTCATAGCCAAGCAAGTTGTCTGTTACACACGGTTTCCAGTGTAGACTCAGACCTCACTCACATGGGGTTGCTCTTATTCCCCAGCGATCTGTTCCCACCAGTAATCTGTGGCTATTTCAAGAGGTCAACGCCCAGGAGCTGAGTTTTCCAACTGAGTCTCCTCCTTGGAGAGGCAGGGGAGGGGTGGTGACATCATGGGAACAGTGTCTGTCTTCTCGCTATGACTCAACTGAACATGTCAAAGAAACACTACTCTTGCTGGCCCCAGAGCAATGCATGAATGATTCGATCTGCCCAGCAAAGTCCATGGAAAACAGCAGGCTTCCTCTATCCCAGTCCCACGAAAAAGTGGGCAAGGCAGCCATAAGAAGTTACTCAGGCAAACCCGAACCATCAGAGAGAGGCCACCTTGACCCGCCTCCGTCACTCCTCCCATAAAAACGTGTGCACACATCTGCACGCTCCTCTTGCCGAAAACGGGAGAAGACAATCGGCTTCCTTCCTGCTCTGTGCTCTCATTCTACTTTAGACCAACTGCTAAGTTACGGACCTTGCCAGACTGTCCTGCTGTCTGTTTCACCTGTCTGGCTTCCCAGGTGGCTCAGTGGGAAAGAATCCACCTGCCAATGCTGGGGATGCGGGCTTGATCCCTGGGTTGGGGAGATCCCCTAGAGGAGGAAATGGCAACCCACTCCAGTATTCTTGCCTGGGAAATCCCATGGCCAGACGAGCCTGCTGGGCTACAGTCTATGGGGTCGCAAAGAGTTGGACGTGACTGATGGACTAAGCAACAACTTTCCACTTAGGTAACAGCTCCTCTTATCCCCTGAATATTTGAGTCCCATTCATCTGGTATCATGTTTAACAAATACTGTTAACAAACCAATGTAAGATTGAATGTAATGATGAGTGAAAGACAACTTGCTCCCAGCTAAGCTCAGCTCAGCTCAGCTCAGCCGCTCAGTTGTGTCCAACTCCTTGCAACCCCATGGACTGCAGCACACCAGGCCTCCCTGTCCATCACCAACTCCCGGAGATTACTTAAACTCATGTCCGTTGAGTCAGTGATGCCAACCAACCATCTCAGCCTCTGTCATCCCCTTCTCCTCCTGCCTTCAATCTTTCTCAGCATCAGGGTTTTTTCAAATGAGTCAGCTCTTTGCATCAGGTGGCCAAATATTGGAGTTTCAGCTTCAACGCCAGTCCTTCCAATGAACATTCAGGACTGATCTCCTTTAGGATGGACTGGTTGGATCTCCTTGCAGTCCAAGGGACTCTCAAGAGTCTTCTCCAACACCACAGTTCAAAAGCATCAATTCTGTGGTGCTCAGCTTTCTTTATAATTCAACTCTCACATCCATACATGACCACTGGAAAAACCATAGTCTTGACTAGATGGACCTTTGTTGGCAAAGTAATGTCTCTGCTTTTTAATGTGCTGTCTAGATTGGTCATAACTTTCCTTCCAAGGAGTAAGCATCTTTTTATTTTACGGCTGCAGTTACCATCTGCAGTGACTTTTGAGCCCCCAAAAATAAAATTTGTCACTGTTTCCACCATCTATTTGCCATGAAGTGATGGGACCGGATGCCATGATCTGTGCCCTCCAAGAGCATATTTCCGTCCCATGTAAGTTCTGGCAGCTCTTTAGTGGGGTTAATGGTGACCTCCTCCAAGAGGACGTATGCCATACCCACACCCAGAGCCCCTGTCCCTGCAGCAGACCACTGCCGAACTATACCACCACAGGAGACGCTCAAACACAGTTCTGTCTCTGTCTCTGTGGGGGTCCCTGGGTCCTGGTGCACACAAGGTTTGTTTGCAACTTGCTCCCAGGCTCAGGCTAACTGGAGCAGCAAGAAATGTGCCCTTTCCTCTATTGTTTATGACTGAAGATGGCTGACACTGTCACACTCCGAGGGAGGTGGGGGGGAGGGGGTAGATCACGCCCATTTGTAGCGTTAGATGTCTAGGATGTTTGGGCACTTAATGAATGAGTTTCATGTGTGGTTATATGCGCGTGTATAACCATGCAACTATTTGGTTGGCCAAAAAGTTCATTTGGGTTTTTCGAAAGAGGCTACAAAAAAACTAAACTTTTTTTTAGTCGACCAAATATTTTGCATTTTCCTCTGCTCTCATCTCTGTAGAATTCATCACTTCCACCTTGTATCCACCAAGCCTGCCTATCTCATAATTTGCTCCCTTAATCACTTATTTCTTTGGACTTAATTCAAGTAAAATCCTTAATCTAGAAAGGTATTCTCCTTCTTACTATGAGATTCCAGAGGGAGGAAAGGGTAGAAAATGTGACTTGGAACCAGCTCACAGAGCTGCCCGCAACATGCCAGCTGAGCTCCAAGTATGATGGATGCTAGAGTTTCTGCAAGACTCAATACAGACGTGGCCACTCCTCTTGCAGAATTTACAGTCAGTGGTAGAAAGAGATAATAAGGTGAGTAAAGCATAGTGACAATGAAAATGGAAACATAGGGTGTTACAAGAGCACAGAGGAAAGAGATCACAGCTAATCTGCAAATCCAGAAGGGCCTCCTAGACAAAGTCCTTTCAATTTTTGACCTGAGAAATAAGACTTTTCCAGGTGCAACAGGACTGTGGGAAAGAGGAGGGGAAGACCCAGAGACAGGGGAGAGCACAGCGTATGAAAGAACTTAGGGAATGTTGTTGTTTGGTTTATTCGCTCAGTCATGCCAGACTCTGTGACCCCATGGACTATAGCTCACCAGGCTCCTCTGTCCCAGGCAAGAATACTGGAGTGGGTTGCCATTTCTTTCTCCAGGGGGTCTTCCTGAGCCCAGGATGAGACCTGCATCTCCTGCATTGGCAGGGGGATTCTTACCACTGAGCCACCAGGGAAGCCCACTTAAAGAATGGCTGGGGTTTAAGTCAGGAAACGGCTCGAGCCCCAGCTAGTCTATTCTCAGGGCAATCAGGAACACTGAAGGATTTTAACCAAGATGGTGACATTTGGATTTGAGTTTCAGCAGAGAGACTGGGGTTGTAGAGAAAGACGTCTAGATTTGCAGTTGTACCATTAGAGTAGGCTAAGTGTAGCAATAAATAGATCTTCAACATTTTCCTTTTAGCACGATTACTTGGCTGCCATATGGAGAACGGATCATAAAACTGCGAGACGAGATACACAGAAACCACTTAGGATGCTGTTGCAGTCGTCCAGATGAGGGTGGTAATGGCCATGATGGAGATGGAGAGAAGTGGATGGGTTCAAGAGGAGATTAGGAAGACAGAATTAACAGACCGTGACAATCTTAGGTCAGGGGAAAGCACAGGTTTCCTTAAAGGGCCAGAGAGGAAGAAATTAGGCTTTGCCAACCATATAATTTCGGTCATGATGACTCAACTCTGCTGTTTTGGTTGAGGGAGTAGACATAGGCAATATCCAACATCCACACTGTACCTGTGTTCCAGATTTCCTTTACCAAAAAAAACACATGGCAACAGGCCAAATTTAGCCCAGAGCTGATGCCTGCAGACCCCTGGACTAAGTGAGGGACAAAGCATGAAGAGTATGGAAAAATGGTCCCAAGCATGGGGCATTAGCCCCTGGATGGCCAGCTTACTATTTTCAAAAATACTGATTTACTGGCTGCACTGGATCTTCACTGCTGCACATGGGCTTTCTCTAGCTGCAGTGAGCAGGGCCTACTCCTTGTTGGGGTCCACAGAAGGCTCATCGCAGTGGCTTCCCGGGCTGCAGCTTGTGGACTCGAGGCGCTCGGGCTTCGGTAGTTGTGGCGCACAGGCTAGTTGCCTCGTGTCATGTGGAATCTCCCTGGAACCTGCGTCCTCTGCACTGGCACATGGATTCTTAACCACTGGACCACCAGGGTGTTAGTTCTAAAAGGTCTCATAGGTCTTCATAGAATTGTTCAACTTCAGCTTCTTCAGCGTTACTGGTTGGGGCATAGACTTGGATTACCGTGATATTGAATGGTTTGCCTTGGAGATCAACAGAGATCATTGTGTCGTTTTTGAGACTGCATCTAAGTACTGCATTTCGGGCTCTTTTGTTGACCATGATGGCTACTCCATTTCTTCTGAGGGATTCCTGCCCACAGTACTAGATATAATGGTCATCTGAGTTAAATTCACCCATTCCAGTCCATTTTAGTTCACCGATTCCGAGAATGTCCACGTTCACTCTTGCCATCTCTTGTTTGACCACTTCCAATTTGCCTTGATTCATGGACCTGACATTCCAGGTTCCTATGCAATATTGCTCTTTACAGCATTGGACCTTGCTTCTATCACCAGTCACATGCACAGCTGGGTATTGTTTTTGCTTTGGCTCCATCCCTTCATTCTTTCTGGAGTTATTTCTCCACTGATTTCCAGTAGCATATTGTGCACCTACTGACCTGGGGAGTTCCTCTTTCAGTATCCTATCATTTTGCCTTTTCATACTATTCATGGGGTTCTCAAGGCAAGAATACTGAANACATGCACAGCTGGGTATTGTTTTTGCTTTGGCTCCATCCCTTCATTCTTTCTAGAGTTAATTGTCCACTGATCTCTAGTAGCATATTGGGCACCTACTGACCTAGGGAGTTCCTCTTTCAGTACCCTATCATTTTGATTTTCATACTGTTCATGGGGTTCTCAAGGCAGGAATATTGAAGTGATTTGCCATTCCCTTCTCCAGTGGACCACATTCTGTCAGACCTCTCCACCATGACCCGCCGTCTTGGGTTGCCCCGTGGGCATGGCTTAGTTTCATTGAGTTAGACAAGGCTGTGGTCCTAGTGTGATTAGATTGACTAGTTTTCTGTGAGTATGGTTTCAGTGTGTCTGCCCTCTGATGCCCTCTTGCAACACCTACCATCTTACTTGGGTTTCTCTTACCTTGGGCATGTAGTATCTCTTCACGGCTGCTCCAGCAAAGTGCAGGCACTGCTCCTTACCTTGGATGAGGGGTATCTCCTCACCATTGCCCTTCCTGACCTTCAATGTGGGATGGCTCCTCTAGGCCCTCCTGCACCCGTGCAGCCACCTTAAAGGAAATTAACCCTGAATATTCACTGGAAGGATTGATGCTGAAGCGGAAACCCCAATACTTTGGCCACCTGATGCAAAAAGCCAACTCATTGGAAAAGACTCTGATGCTGGGGAAGAGCAAGATAAGGGAGCAACATAGGATGAGATGGTTAGATAGCATCACTGGCTCAATGGACATAAATTTGAGGAAAGTCTGGGAGATGGTAAGGGACAGGGGAGCCTGGCATGCTACAGTCCATGGGGTTGCAAAGAGTGGGACATGACTTAGTGACTGAATAGCAACAACTAAGATAAAAATGAGTCAATTTAGCCTCTTCCACAACAACTGAAGCCCTAAACATGAATTACTTAGACTGGCTTCCCTCGTAGCTCAGCTGGTAAAGAATCCACCTGCAATACAGGAGACCCTGGTTTGATTTCTGGGTCAGGAAGATCCCCTGGAGAAGGGAATGACTGAGAATTGCATAGACTGTAGAGTCCAAGGGTCACAAAGAGCTGGACACGACTAAGTGACTTTCCCTTTCCCTTTCATTAGATGCTTTAATGACTTAACATCAGTACAGAAGATGATTTCTAGATGAGTATGAGAAAGTATTAAAATTTGGGCAGAGACTGTGGGGGTGGGGCATGCAGGTACCCTGTATATATTCACTGCATCAGTACCTGTCCTCCCGGGGCAGGAGGCCAGACCTGGAGGGTATAGAGGTGGATGGGGTATCCTGCAAGGACAGACTTTCTGGGCTTAAAGGGCCAGGAATGGGGTGGTCTGAAGACTAAAGTGTGGACAAGGTGACCCCCAGAAGGAACCTGGGGAGACATGACTGTCAGATACCAGAGAGGAAAATGGAAGGAGGCTGAGAAGGAGTGATTTAGAGTGTCCTGGAATGAGGGCCAAGTGGTGTCTATGAACATAAACCTCCTTACAGGGGAGAATGTGCCTTCATGGGAGATATTCCACCATGTGGCATCCACTGCTGGGTATCTAGATAAGCGATTAAAAAAACAAAAAAGAGTGACATTGAGTGATATTAATTTGTCCTTCATCCGAAAGATACACACACCATTAGGACATACTCTTAGTAGATTTAGGTTTTCTAGTGTGCCCCAAATAATAAAATGGAGATGATTCAACCTCTTGGGAAGGTACAGTGAAGAATGATAACTAGGGATGATGTGTTCACTTTGTAGATGTTCTTCAGCTTCCTCGAGAAGAACGTGGATTACCAAACATTCAAAGCCTTCAGTGATGCGTGCCTGGTCTACGATGGCCGACTTGTGATTGACAGCAACTTCCACACCAACGACATAGCCATCAGAGCTGCCGGCCCCCTCACCAAGTTCTCCAATAGGTACTACTCGAATGAGTGGACTCACAGCAACTTCAACTCCAAAGAGATCGGTTTCCAGCTGGCGGCAGTGATGCTCAAGCTCTTCGATCCGACTCTGGAGCCTGTGACCGAACCACCGGCCGACCTTGACCGACTCATCCCCATGTACAAGGGAGCCAAGATTAAAGGTTTGTAGAGGGCCACCCTCATCCCACTGCTGCAGTCACTGGTTGGATCTGGACCAACCAGCCCCATTTCCTGTGGGCTTGGTGAGGAGGCTTCGCTGTGCGTCAGTGGCTTTGCAAAGAGAGGCGAGGAGGGGGGCTGTCTCATGTTCAGCTGTTTATGATGGACTTGATTCTACCATGTCAGAACTGTGATGGTCACTCTGTGTATACGGCCTTTGAGACTAGGGGATGGTCAATAATTTGCCCAGAGGCTCCTCACCACTGGTGTGTGGTGTGATGCCCTGACATCTTGCCAAACTTTTATTCTCACTGAAAATTGAGAGATCAGGAGAGCTTCCAAGCCTCCCAGGCTTCAGTCTGCTGTCTGAAATAATAAGCACAACTCTTAGCAGCTGTAAAATGGGTCCATTTTAATCCCCTCTGTTTTATTGGCTCCTAAGGAGGTTATCACATGAGTAACACAGAATTTCCTTATATTTGGGAGATGGACCTTCTGTCAGAAAAATGCACATATTTATAGAATTGTGTATATGTACTTCCAGAGAGTTGATGGCCCAACCCCCATAATCATCTATGGACTCCTGGGGGGAGGATCTGTGAATCCTAATCCAGTAGACAGAACATCAATCTAAAGGGGCTGAAGCCCAACATCCCAGTCTTTGTGTTTATCTGCCCAGTAAGAGGTCATGATCTCCTCCTAACTCTGGACAAGACCTTAGGGAAGGCAGTGGCCGTGGAAAAGGACAACAAATCCTGGTTGTCAGAAGCTGCTCAGAGTGGTACCTGGCTTGGGCTTCTGGGGCCAGCTAGAAATAGTAACCGTTTCATAATGCATGTTTTCTAAAGCCTTGAACAAGGACTTTGTTGACTTTCCTTATAACATTTACTTTTTTTAGTATGTTGGTTACACAGTGAAGGAGGACAGAGAAAGGGAACATCTTGGCCACGTTTACAAAGTCTTGGCTGGCCTTGGTAGGTGGGGATTAGAGGGCCATGATTTATGGGAAGTCAGGATGCACAGGGTCAGCCTGGGCATCTTAGAGCATTGGTGTCTGTACTGTGTGCTATTATGGCACATTCACATTGGTTGTATTAAATGTTATCAATCCCAGGGTGTTCCTTGCTAACAGAGGCACTTTGGTGGGAAAGTGAGTAGCACACACCACAGCAGGTGTCTCTGGTGGTCTTGTGGTGTAGATGTAAGCCCTGCCACCCATTTGTTCACCCAACTGAAATAAAATGTCTAAAACTGGCCTTTTCCACTAGGAGGCATCCTCCCTGGGTCTTACCATTACTTGCATGTCTCCAAGCCCGCCATTCCAACCCCTTTGGAGGTACAGAGGGCCCAGTCTGATTTTGTAAGTATTTTTCCTGAATTTCATTTTACTTTCAAATATAGCACTTTGTTTCTGGGGGTCGGGGGTGAAATTCTTAATCCACAGTTTTTAGTGTCATGTATTGGTTCTTGCATCAGAAAGCCATGGACCAGCTGGCCCCTGATATAGCCCCTACTCATTCCTGACCCTTGGTATCCATGTCTGTGAATGGTCCCCACCCACACTGACCAGGGCTGACATATGTGGCCAGCAGGATATTGCATAAATGATAGTGTGTGCTTTCCGAGGCCAGGTCCTGAAAGATCCTACAACTTCCAACTTGCACCCCCCTGGGTCACTGCTACCCATATCATCAGGTCACCCGGTTGGCCCTTTGGTGGGGTCCACATGGAAAGGAATTGAGGATTCCTGCCCTGGACATTCCACAATTTGCTAGTCATATGAGGAGCCATCTGTGTGAGTGGTCCTCCAGCCCCAGTCCAACCTTCAGATGATGCAGCCCTAGCTGATATCTTGACCACAAATTTTGCAGGAGACCATGAGCCAGAATCCCCTAGCTAAGCTAGTTCCAACTTCTGTGACTCCCAAAGACTAAGGTTGTGAAAGTTGATTGTCATTTTAAGCCATCTATTTTTTAGAGCAGTTTTAGGTTCACAGCAAAATTGAGAGAAGGGTACAGAGATTTCCCATAGATCCCCTGAGCCTCTCATGCATAGCTGCCCCCATTATCAACATCCCCACCACCGGGTATGTTTGTTACAACTGATGAGCCAACATGGGTGCATCATCACCAGAAGCCCACAATTTACATGGTGACTCACTCTTGGTATTGTACATGCTGTGAGTTTGGGCAAATGCCTGATGACGTGGGTCCACCACAGTGGTGTTATACAGACCAGGTCCCTACCCCAAAATCCCTTCTATTCTACCTGTTCTTCCCTCCCTCCCTTCCCTGCAACTTCTGGCAACCAGTGACCTCTTTTTTTACTGTCCCCATAGTTTTGCCTTTTTCAGAATATCATAGAGTGGGAATCATACAGTCTGTCACCTTTTCAAATCAGCTTCTTTCATTTAACAATTTGCATTTAAGTTTCCTCCATGTCTTTTCATGGCTTGAGAGTCCATTTCTTTTTAGCCCTGAATTTTATATATATATATATATATATATATATATATACATATTCTGCTGTCTGGATGCACCACCAGTTTTTGTATCCAACAACCTCCTGAAGGACGTTAGCCACAAAGTTCTGAGGTAGCCTGTGATGTATCCAGCGATAATTAAAATTCTCGATGTCACCTCTGTGGTGACAGCAGGCAAATTGCTGAGGATCTGATGTCTGTCCAGACCCCCTGATGCTCCTGCTCCTCTGATTGACACAGGCAAGACCGTAGAGGTGAAGCAGAAGCTGCATGTGCTTGGGGATTGCGGGGTCAGGGGGGAGCAATGTTCCCCTGGCTTCAAGGTAGCTAGAAGGGAAGCAAGGATGCAAGGTGGTTGGCCAATTGGGGGCTCCCCAGGTAGGGTTATCTGGCGGATGGCCCCAGAGTGGCGTCTGTTCTCAGCTGAGGGTTTCCTTCGTAGTGTGTCGTGTTTGTGTTTCATCAGTGAGGCAGTCACTTGAGGTTGCGTGCTTCCATTCCCATTTTCACATCCTGAATTTTTTTTTTTTTGGAAGGTTAGCAATCTAACTTAAAATAAGCACATTTCCCAGATTTCCTTGAGAATGAGGTCAGCCACATGGCAGGTCCTGGCCAGTGAAATGTAGTAGAAACTGATGGAAAATTCCATCAGGAGAACAGACTCCAAACTTCCCAGGCTTCTGGCCCCTCTCTGGGAAGTCAGAATCCCAGTGTTCCAGTTGTCTTACCATGGACTTTGGGCACGTTATCAATTCCTCTGCTTTTCTGGGATCATTCGGGATCATAGATAAAGTAACACTCCCTTAAGGGAATAAAACAGGTGCCCCATCAGCAGTGGATGTTGTTAATCCTAGTTCCAGATAAATACTGAGACCTGGTTCTGCTGAGGAAAGGTCAGATGCCATGTGTTTAAAACTTATTTCCCTTGGGCCTTTCTAAGATTCTTTTAGGCTTGTCCCATGTCTATGGTCTGATGCAAAATGTTCTTAAAGTAAGGACCATAGCCAATGGTCTCCAGTCTCTATTGCTCTGTAACAAAGCTTAGCAACATGAAGCAGCCCTTGGACTGTACTCAGATTCTGTGGGTTAGGAATTTGGACAGGACATAGTGTGAGCAGCTTGCCTCTGCTCAGCTGGGAAGACTTAGTAGACTAGGGGTTTCCCAGTGATTGGGTCCTCTGACTGAAGGCTTGTCTCTGATCTGGGCTGGCACAGCTCGGCCACAGAGATTGCTGGCCAGAGCATCACACCTGGACTGCCCATGTCACCTGGGCTTCCTCACAGCCTGGCGGCCTCTGAGTGGTGAGACTGCCTTCATGGAAGCTGAGGACTCCCAAGGGCAAGGGTCCCCACCAGCCAGATGGACAGTGCACTGCCTTTTATGACTCAGCCTTGAAAGTCAAATAGTAGTCACTACCCCCACATCTTCTGTTGGAGCAGTCACAGCCCAGTGGGATTCAAGGAGAAAGGACAGAGAGTTCATCTCTCAATGGGAAGATAGTCAAGGTCAAGTGTAGAAGAGCATGTGGGATGGGGTACCATTGGGGCCATCTTTGGAAAATATAGTTTGCCACCAGTGATGTAAACAGGAGGCAACCCGGATGATGAGTTTGGAGTGTGATCAATGGACACTTTGGTCTTTGTAGATAAATACCTGGAACCAAGTAGTTTCAAAAACTAGAAAATACTGGACTTGATTTTGGACAGAACCAGATTCTTCAAGGACAGTGTGTGATTTCTGACATGTAGTATCATTTGTTTTTGAACCAATGGGAGTAAAGTCAGAGGATGCGCCAAAGGAAGTTTTAGTTAATGACAGTTTTAATAAGACTAGAACTTGAATAGCTTCTTTGGCTGGTACTGTGACAGTATTTGAGCAGGAACCCTGATTGTAATTAACCATGTTGCCAGGCGGGCCTCCTTTTTAATTAGTACAAAAGATCTAAACAGATTTTTCCCCCATTTTATTCACCAATAAAAAGAAATGTAGGATGGTTCCATGGCAATCTTTTGGGGTTGGAATTAATTTGATTAAGTAAAATTGTTGCCAAAATGGCCAGGCAGTAGCCTAAATATCACCAGTGGGTGGAGAATGGAACCCTTGGAGCAGCATTTCACTCGAGAAACTAAATTACTGTTCTCACAACAATTGTAGTACAGATGAACCTCATCAGACTCTTGTAACACTCTCTCCTTGGGATATTTAAGTAAGAGATGCTTGAGTAATTCACTCGGTAGCCAGACAAAAGGAAGAATGGGGTCCCCAAGTTGTCTACATAATAAACTGATCTACAGATTCCAGTCCACATGCTTTGTTGGCTTATCCTCCATGGAATAAAGAAGTTTGTCACAACAAACCCTGCCTTGGATACCACTAAATTTAAAACTGTGTGTTCATCGTGGGGGCTGAAACCTGGGTTTCTATCACGCCGAGTCTGATTACCCCTGGGTCTTCCACTTGGCATGAATTCTAGAGGCATATTCCAATCTTTGTCAAAATCATAAAAGAGCTCAAAAGAATAATTATATTCAGGAAAAGATGGGAGACAAAAAAAAGATCCACATCAGAACCAGTTACTCTGTCAAAATTTTAAATTCCAGACCTGAATATCCTAACAATTAACTCATGTACTTAAAGGAAGAAACTCACCACATCCCCAAGAACTGGAAAGCGTGTGAAACCATCACTGTTACCCCAGAATCCCTCATGGGGTGGCTAGGCTGGAAGCTGCCTGAAGTTCTCGTTTAAGGATAAGCAGAAAGTGTTCTGGACTTCACTGGATTTTCCCATCTGCTGTGACTAGAAATGACCTAAGAAATTTAGATCAGTCTGCCCAGCCCCATGGGGTAATTTGTGTCTGAGAAACCTATCTGTAGGTGACTGTCTTTCATGTCAGTGTGAACTGTTTCCATGCCACAGGCCCAGGATGGCCCCCTAGTTATGTGATCAGAGTGTCAAGTCTTATTAACAATAGTCATGGTCACTTCCAGAGTTAAGCTGAGCTGTTTCGGTACCACTGGGCCTTTCCTTCCTCCATGCAGCTGCTCTCTGAGCTCTTTAAGGGCTGAGACACACAGAGGCAACCCACAGATTGTAATTCGACTTTTAAAGTAAAAAAAAAAAAAATAAGGACTTCCCTGATGGCCCAAGTGGTGAAGAATCCACCTGCCAATGCAGGGGACAAGGGATCGATCCCGGGTCTGGGAAGCTTCCACATGCCTTGGGGGCAACTGAGCCCATAAGCAAGTACTGAACCTACTCTCCAGGGCCTGTGCATGCGAGAGAAGCCACCACGATGAGAAGCCTGCACACCGCAATGAAGAGAGGCCCCTGCTCACCGCATCTAGAGACACCTGAGCAGCAGTGAAGACCCAGCACAGCCAAAAGTCAAATAAAGGAATAAAAATTATTTTAAAAAAGAAGACCAACTCGCCTCACCCCCAAATAAGCAGACCCATGATGATGCTGACGACTCATTAGCCCTCCTGAACGGGATGACCTCAGAGGGAGGGCCCATGATGCTCAGATTCTCCACCAGCAGCCTGCCAGGACCCCACAGAAACGTGGCAAGACACCACCCATGGAATCGCTGTGAACCTCGCTCCAAGGTGCTCTGTATCCCCCGAATCAGCCTCCAAATACTGGTGCTTGTGAGCCATTGTGAGAGTGGGATATTCAGTGAAAGTCTTTGCCGAGCCCAAAATATTAGTAGCCATGTGGGTGGATCTCAAGACATACCCCTTGGATGCCCAAGTGCTTTTCTGTAATCACTCCCCATAAATAAGTTTCAAAGACAAAGAGGAGGGTCCAAGGCCTTGTGGGATCCGCTCTCCACTGAGCCCTGGGGAAATCTGGCACCAAAACTATTGCAAGCTATGGCCAGTGCCCCCTCTCCTGGGACCCCAGTCACCCTACCTGTGAGGTCAGGGGCAGCCCCCCCCCCAGCTGCTCATGCCCTTCACCAAGGCACCCCTGAGTGCAAAGGGGCCTCCAGGGGTCCTTTACTTGCTGGCTTATCATAGCAAAGCTATTTCTGAATTAAATACACATGGGGCTAGAGCAAGATGAATGTTCCTGTTATGTGGATCTCTAAGGATAAACACAAGACTTTAAAGACTATTTGAGTTTGGTACCAGCAGCTTTAATCTTAGCAGCCCCCACCATTAACATTTTGTTAAAATGTTGACACAAAGGCAAATAAATGATCCCATGTATTTTTATGAAAATAGAATGAATCTGTGCAAGTTATAAAAATTACAAATTGTTATACTGTACTTCTGCAGTATAAAATGTACTGGAAATGTATTTCCCTGTTATGAAATACAGTTTACCAATCATTTCTATTGGATACACTGTATCCCATTGTGCAGATGTACCACTGTTTTGTTAGATAGCACCTCGTTGGTGTCATCTTCAGCCCTTTGCTATGGAGGTAGATTTCCTCTCTGTACCCATCCATCTCTGTGATGATGGGCTTTGTGCACCTCACTTGGGGTGCCATCCGCCACCTCTTTTCTAAACTGTGCTTGTTCTGTCCCCTGCTGTTACGCACAGCCTTGGGGCTGGGCCAGGACTTACCTGTCAACCCTCCCCTATGTCTCACCTGTGCCTTTGTGCTTGACTGGTTCCTCCTCAGAGCTTAGCCACATGATACCCAAACACCCACCAGTTGCTTCAACTTACTTAAAAATCCAGGTAAACCATGTGTTCTTGTTTAGACAGTGTCTCCAGGGGATGTCCAGGACTCAGTAAATGTTTGGGATCCTTGCAGTTCACCTTGTGGTGGATTTCTAAATGTCACACTCAAGTTCAGGGCAAAAGCTTAAATCAATATGCTCTCAAGAGAGATTTACTGAACATTATTGTGTCCTGGGTTCAGAGTCCAGGGCCAAAGTGCAGGTTCAGCCACTACCAGCTAAACCCAGGTTTGTCCACAGAGGTTCTGCTCATTGCTGGAGCCGATGGGAAGCATGACTCCAGCTGTTTGGTAGGTGGCCACCAGGGGCTGAAATAGAAAAAGCAGTCATGACTGGAGCAGAGAGGCGTCTTTCCTCATCACCTGGGTCCACGTGGTGGTTTCAGTTTCTAGAAGACATAAAGCCAGGAACCTCCACCTCTCCTAATTCACAAGCTAACAAGTAGCCCACACATTGTGTGTGTGTTTATTTCCCATGAGCTTGAAGCTTCTTCATAGAAACAGACCCTACCAGTCAAACCTCCCCAAACCCAACTGTCAGAGATTTACCTTTACCTTGCTTCCTTTGTTCAAGTAAAATTTTAAAAACCGTCATTCCTTTTGACCACCTTTGACTAGGAGTTTTTCTCAAAGTGTTACTGTGAAAAATTAAGAAAGTTAACAGTCTTAGGACACCTCACAGGAGAGAAAAGACCCAGTTCCATGTACCAGCTGAGTGAAGTATTGAAGAATGGAGAACTGGCCATAACCTAGCAACCAATTTAGAAACGTGGAGTGATGTAGTCACAGTGTGAAATATCCCGAGGAACTTTTAGTCATTAAGTCCACATGTGTGGTTTCTGACACGCACTTACCTCATTTGAGCTTGGTCAATACCTACCACTGTGATTTGCAGCAAGCAAAGCAATAACATATACCCTGTTATATTTGAAAAATAAATTGCTGTGATAGAGTTTCCAAAGTCCAGACATGTTTCTAATGGGGTTTTTCTGATGCCCGCCCCCACCAGGGTTCAGAAATAGTAACGGGTAACGTGAAGAATGGGAATTACTTCCGCATCCACATCAACAAGTACAGGATGGTGGAAACCATCACATGCCTTTCCAAAGTGCCTTTCCCCGCTTCCAACTACATCCGCTTGTTTGGTCAGCATGAGCAAGCCCTCAACAACCTGTGTGCTCGGTATGAGGATGGGCTGGTCCCAGATCTCTACAGGTAAGCTGGGCATTGCCCTCTCCTGAACGGAGATGCAAACACAGGCAGTCGGTGTCTTGTGAATGAGAGAGGTATTTTTTGATGCACCAGCAAGTTGATGGGAACCCTTGGGAGAGCTATGCTGTGCCCAGTTGCTCAGTTGTGTCTGACTCTTTGCGACCCTATGGACTATAGCCCACCAGGCTCCTCTGTCCCTTTGGATTCTCTAGGCAAGAATACTCAAGTGGTTGCCATGACCTCCTCCAGGGGATCTTCCCCATCCAGGGATCGAACCCAGGTCTCCCACATTGCAGACAGATTCTTTACCATCTGAGCCACGAGAGAAAACCTGGGAGAAGTTAGAGCTTCTCAACCGTGAAGGGTATGAGACCACCAGCATCAGCCAGAGAATGGAGAAGCCCACAGAGGAGATCACAGACTCTTGGTGTGTCCGCACGTGGCCCTGTGGCCACGTGCAGGCTGGGTTCCAGACATATCCCTGCACAGCTTCCATGCCACAGATGATATTCAAGTCTCTCTTGAGACACAGGCTGCTAAGAGTAGTGATCAGAAACGTAAGGAGTCAATTTGGAGGCAGGATGCAGAAGCAGGTGGGAATCCCACCACCGCAGGCAGGGTGTCTGTGACTCCAGCCACCTTCTCAGGGCACATGCTCTAACAGAGAAGGGTGACCATTTGCCTAAGGCATTGAATTCTGCTCTGGCAGGTTACTCAGACTGGGTGCTCTAGATCCCAGTCTTTTCAATTCAGAGAACTTATCCTATAACTCTAGGAAGGCTAGAATTTTAGAGTAGAACTCTCAATCTGCTGCTTAGAAAGCTGAGGAGAATTTCCCTCTGTCCACAAAACAAGATGACAACAGAGATGTAGAATTCCGGGGTCCTCAGTAGCCATGAGGGAGTCTGAAACATCAGAAGCAATCCCTCTTCCTTCTTATAAGAATGTTTTTAAGTTGTAGAATATATCATAGAAACAAACAAACAAAAAGTATATGAAGCATGTATGTACTTTAAAGGATAATAACCTTACTTAGAGGCTACTTGAGTGGCACTAGTGGTAAAGAACCTACCTGCCAGTGCAGGAGATATAAGAGATGTGGGTTCAATCCCTGTGTCAGGAAGATCCCCTGGAGGAGGGCATGGCAACCCACTCCAGTATTCTTTCCTGGAGAATCCCATGGACAGAGGAGCCTGGCAGGCTACAGTTCATAGGGTTACAAAGAGTTGGACACGACTGAGTGACATAACACGCACGCACACAGGCAGCCTTACTTCAAAGCACCAGTCTGATCACACCCACCTCCATCTCCTTGGTGGTCACCACTGTCCTGTGATTTGGGTAAATCATTCCCTCTCTTTCTTGGAAAGCAGGGATCAGCCAGCTTTCCCTATAAAGGTTAGGGTGGTAAATACTTTCGGCTTCAGGGGCCACATGACTTCTGTTCCAAGAACTCAAGTTGGCGTCCATGTCATGAAAGCTGCCACGGACTGTCCATAAACCAGTGTACGTGGCTGTGTCCCAGTAAACCTTCGTACTGAAACAGGCAGCAGGCCAAGCCTTGTTTTAAAGGTGTGCCACGTATCTGTGGTTTCCTAAATGATGTCCTGATCCATTTTACCTGTCTTGAATCAATTCTGTGGCTGCTGAAGAAAGTCAGCGCTCCATTTGGGGCTCTTGTCTGCGAGCTTGTCCGTGGCCACGTGTGTAGCTGGAGTTCGTGTATTTTCCCTGCTGTGTGATATTCCCAGGATAACAAAATCATCTGGAAGCTTATCTGTCCATTTTCAGGCCGATGGATGTTCAGATAGTTCTGGTTTGGTGTGGTTGGTGTCATGGGCACACCTCTTTGCAGGAACTTCTCTCAGGTGTACTAGGTGATGCTCAGATGTTGCCCAAGGTAGTGGTTTCACTTGCTCAGCCGGCTGTGAAAGCCCTCCACAACCCTGGCAGGCCCTTGCACCATTCAACTTGAACATTTGGCCATCCTGGTGGTATGGGAAGCTGTCTGATTGCATTGTAATGTTCTTGTCCCTGGTTTCTAATGCAGCTTAGTGGTTTTCATTTGTTGTGTAGTTCATGGTAGTTTCTAGGAAATGCTTGTCTATGACATTTGTCCATTTTTGGGCAGGATGTCATCTCTTACTAACTCGCAGTATTCATTTATATGTTCTGGATACAAACTTGGTTTGTTTTGTTTCCTTCCTATGTCTTCTTCTATTTTGAGGCTTCTCTTTTCACTTCCTTTATGAAGAAAGTGGATTCAACCAAGCATTCTGGTCAACCAAGCATGGATTAGGTAGTATCATAGTGTTTACTATTGAAAAAATATGCATGTAAGTGGGTCCACGCAGTTCCAATCAGTACTGTTCAAGGGTCAACTCTCTAGATCTTGATTTATGTGGGTCTCTTTAAATAGCTCAATAGATTTATTATTTTCTCCATCAATGGCTTGTGTTATTTTCATTTGATATGATCCAAAGTGGGCTTCCCTGCTCAGCTGGTAAAGAATCTACCTGCAATGCAGCAGACCCCAGTTCAATACCTGGGTCAGGAGGATCCCCCTGGAGAAGGGATAGGCTGCCTCCTCCTGTATTCTTGGGCTTCCCTGATGGCTCAGTTGATAAAGAATCCCCATGCAATGCCGGAGACCTGGGTTCGATCACTGGGCTGGGAAGATCCCCTGGAGGAAGGCATGGCAACCCACTCCAATATTCTTGCCTAGAGAATCCCTATGGACAGAGGAGCATGGCAGCTGCAATCCATGGAATCTCAAAGAGTCAGACATGACTAAGCACAGCACATGATCCAAAGTTCTTTATGTTTTTATTACTGTTGTAAGTATCATTTTCTTACTGATTGCTGCTCTATGGTTTATGGAAATGTGCTAACTTTTTGTATGATCTTGTAATCTGCAAATTTGCTAAGCTCCTTCATCCATTCAAATAATTTACCTGTAAATTATTGTCCACACAAAAAATTATATCATCTGCAAATAGTGACTGTTTTGTTTGTTTCTTCTTTTTCAATCTTTGTACGATTTTTTCTTTTTCTTGTCTTACTGCACGGGCTAAGATGTATGATAGAAATTGGGATAGAAGTAGTGATGGATGGCACTCTTGCCTCATTCTTAATTTTAAAAGGAATGCTTTCAATATAAAGTGTGTGACATTTTCCATACATAATTTTGTAGATACTTTTTTTCATGATAAGAAAGTTTTTTTTTTTTTATTACTGTCTTGCTAAGCATTTTTAGCATGCATGGATTTTTTTTTTCCAGGAAGAGTATTTTACTTTTGAAATATTTTATGTATGAGGATGTCTTCCTATATGTTTCCCATTATAAATTATACTTAAGTATCAAACTTCTTAATCATAGACTTTCTCTCCTTAAATCTTTGTAGACTTGACTCCATTATTTACTGAAAATAAAACACTGCAAGTATTTAGAAAGTGAATTCATTTGTTCCTTATCATCTGGGTAGGGATTTATTGTTGCTGTCAGTCTTACCCAAAATATTGGAGCTGGTGGGGTATCAGTTCTTTATCAAAGAAGATTTTTGTGGGAGCTGTGTATTAAGAGTCTTCTCTGAAAAGAAAATTTGACCAAATTCAAAAGCTGTTGTCGGGTTTTTTTTTCCCTGAGAAGAAGGTATGTTGAAAGAGACAGACTTTGTGAGTTTGAGATCACTGGTTGGGGCACAGCTGTTAACTGATGGTAGAAATAATTTTAACAGTTAATTTGATTTGCTAGGAGTGAATACTTGGGACAGAAGATGGGATAGCACTGGCTATTGGGACATGCCAATTGCCATCTGTAAGAAAGTTTCAGGGGGAGTAGTGGTTAACTGCAGAAGGGAGGGCTGATCACGTCTTAGCGTGGTACCCAGGGTGCCCCGAGGCCCCACCCACCCCTCCCAGAGCGTGCACAAACAGCTGCGGCCACGTTCTTTTCAAGTGCCACGAAATGCTGCCAGGCCCCGTGCTGATTCTTGGCCCTGTCCGCTTGCCCTGTCTGCTGTCAGATCCGCTGGCAAAGCTCTTTCCCAGCAGGCAGGGTGAATGGTTTAGCTGATTTTGGCCGAGATATGATTACCGATTGTTTCCCTGACCTGGGCAGCACCAGCAACCTCTCTTGTTCAAATCTGGGCATGATTCCATCTGCTGCATCTGAGGGCACCTTCTTTCAGGCTGCAAGGGCTGACCATTAACTAGCCGCTCTATCTCCAGCAAGGCAGCCGTGACCTCAAGGTCAAGTTCCTCTCTGAGTTCAGCAAAACCCTCTGGATCCTTTCTCTCCACTTCCCTCAAGCTAGTCTCACGCCATCATGGGCCAGGACAGAGGCAGTGCTGGTGGCCACAGTGGGAATAGTGGCAGCCACACAGGCAGACGCCATAGCAGCCAAGGCCTCGCCAGCCGGGAGTCTGGCTGCCCGAGGACAGGCTCGCTTGGAGCCATTTGGGGCACGTGGTGGTGGCCGAGCGGTCCGCAGTGATACCCAAGCCGACAGCTGTCACAGGACAGCAGTGCAGCTGAGGCTCTGGAGCCAGGCTGGCTTGGAATCTACCTCTGGTTTATCTTTTGTCTTCCCCTTGGCGCGCCCATGCAAACTGCCAGTGATGAAGAGAACAAATTCACCCCTGGTGACCATGTGTGTGCACCTGTGATTGCGTGTGTGTCTGCTGGAGTATGTCTGCTGATGTGTGTGGAAAAGAGAAATAAACTGATGGTTTGACTGATTTATCACTTTGAAAAAAGAAAGGAGTCCAAGTAATCATTTGTTCCTTTCTGAACCATCCAGCCTTGAGAATCACGTAAGAAATATGTTAGAAAATGAACTTTTCCCTGATCTTCCCCTAGGAGTGCCTGTGTCCCACAGTGGCCCCCACACACCTACACACACCTGTTATGACCTCTGTACCCCCAACTCCTACCCACTTTGACACCAGCCCCTTCCCTCCACCTGCTGGTGCTGCTTTGCCCTCAGATACTGGGGCAGAGGCAGCTTCCTCGGGGTACCAGGGAAGCAGAGATGGGAACTGTGGGTGAAGAGGAGAGGGAGGCTGAGGCGGATCCCTGCAAAGTCCCCATCACGGGGCTCCAGTAAGGCCTGTCCCATCCTGTGCCTTCCCCACATTCTCAACTGTCCTCATCTTCATTTACCCCACTTAGCGGTTGGCCCTGTGAAGAAAAGCTCTTGCCTCCTGAATCCCTTCCCCTTAGCCTTAATTAACAGTCTGTAGCATTCTTTATCCTCACGTTGTGAATAGGTCTTGCCCCGGCCTCTTTGTGTGAGCCCATCAGATACTCATGAACCTTGATTAAATCACCTCTTTTCACATCTTCATGTGCTCAGCTCTCAAAGGCTGCCCTCACCCGGCCCTCTCCTCCTGTGAGAGCTGCGTCCCCCTCCGTACTTCCCAAGTGCTCAAATGGCCTATTTTTAGTGGGTAAGTGCTTCGGGGCACGATATTATAAATGGGACAGGAGCAGACCCTTTAAAAGGCTGCCATTACCTTTTTGATCTGCAAAACCCAAGGAGTGACTCCCTTAGGAAAGCTGCTGTGTGCCATCTCTTCAGAGCAGCCAAGCAGGAGGCTGCCAGCCCATGTGGCCTCCCAATTCATTCACCTATTAGACTCAACTGGAATAATTTAATCATGACTTAAGTGTCTTTTGGTTCCTCTGTGGTCAGTGACCTTGTGCCGTGACCAGTAGAAAATCACACACTGTGGCTCAGCTAGTAAAGAATTGCCTGCAATGCAGGAGATGTGGGTTTGATCCCTGGGTTGGGAGGATTCCCTGGAGAAGGGGAAGGCTACCCACTCTAGTATTCTGGCCTGGAGAATTCCATGGACTGTATAGTCCGTGGGTTCACAAAGAGTCGGACACCACTGAGCGACTTTCACTAAATTCCAGGTGCCCATTTTTCCAGACCTATCAAAATTTGACTGAACCATGACTGCTCACTCCAACTCATGAATTATTTTTTGCATACCTAAAATTTGTTTGAGTGGACTTCCCTGGTGATCCAGTGGCTAAGACTCCATGCTCCCGATGCAGGGAGCCTGGGTTCAATCATCAGGGAACTAGACCCCACATGCTGCAACAAAGTTCAAAGATCTCACATGCCACAGCTAAGATCCATCTCACCCAAACAAAAAAAAAATAAATGTTTAAAAATAAAAAAAATTTATTTATTGGATAATAGTTCTCCCAAGATGCAAATTTCTGTGTTGGCCACCTACTTGCCTTTCTGGAGACCTTTAGGTCAGTGTTCCTGCCAGTCTTTGATTTCAGATAGTGCCAATTCCATTTCATAGCCTGATAAAGAAAGCTGGCCAAATGATTTGCTAGAATCAAAATCCACTCTCGTCATTTTCCTTCCCCATCATTTAGCTCTATTTTTCTGCCCTTGTCCGTATTTGCACACTTCACCTGGGGCTCCTCACTGGTCATCCCTTGGCCTCCTTGCTCTAAGAACATCTCCTTGCCCACTGGTGTTTCTCATGCAACCACGTTGCCTGTGAGGCTGAACCCTTATTTTGGAACATCCCTAATTACTGAGGCAGTCAACCTTAGGTCTCTGAGTATAGATCAATGCAGGAGCAAAATTCCATCTAACACAGCCTATGTCTGGTTTTATTTGTAATACTGCTCTGCTAAGACCAGGGTTGGGCTTGCCTGATGGCTCAGTGGTGAAGAATCCACCTGCCAATGCAGGAGACGTAGATTCAGGAAGATCCCACATGCTGCGGAGCAGCTAAGGCTGTGTGCCACAACCATTGAGCCTGTGCTTTTGATCCCAGAAGCCAAAAGTACTGAAGCCCACATGCCCTAGAGCCTCTGCTCCTCCCCATCAGGGGAAACCACCTCAATGAGAAGCCCATGTACCAAAACTAGACTCAGCTCCCTGCAACTAGAGAAAAGCCCATTTAGCAATGATGACCCAGAACAGTCAAAAAAACAGGCCAATTTTTTTTTTTTTNAGGCTCTTTAGTTCCTCTTCACTTTCTGCCATAAGGGTGGTGTCATCTGCATATCTGAGGTTATTGATATTTCTCCCGGTAATGTTGATTCCAGCTTGTGTTTCTTCCAGCCCAGCGTTTCTCATGATGTACTCTGCATATAAAATACATGGCATAGCATCCCCTTATATTACATATTCTCCCTATGCCAAAACAACATCTCGGAGTATTTTCTATCCCATTGCCCTGTTTAATTCCTCTATTGGTTTACTCTCTTTATGGATAACCCCACCATGAACTCAGAATTCCGTATGTTGAATCACTAATCCCCAGTGTGTCTCTATTTGGAGATAGAGTCTTTAGGAGGTAATTAAGGTAAAATGAGGTCACAAAGGTGGGACCCTAATCCCACAGGATTGGGGGGATCACTGTTTCTCTCCTCAATCTAAGGACACAGTGAGAAGACAGCCATCTACAAGCCAGGAAGAGATCCCTCGCCAGAAACCCACCATCCTGGCACCCTGACCTTGGACTTGCAGCCTCCAGAACTTTGAGAAATAGATGCCTACTATTTAAGTCACCCAGTCAGTCTGAGCTAGGACAGATTTACATCCCATTTTGGTGATGCTCTGTCTCCCACAATGCACTAGGCTGCCTGCTGCTTCCAACAGCTGCTGGCCATGCGGCCAAAGGCATGTGGTTCTCCCTAGGCCCCTCTGTATGCAGCCACCATGGGAATGACCTCCATGTAGGTTAGTCCTGGGTTTGACGCCGGCTTCTGACATTATTCCTCATTGGGAACTTGGTTCTTCCTCAGTGGTGATAAGGTGTGGAAAAGAGAATGCACATCTCAGAACACACCCCCAGGGGGGTCCCTCAGACCTCACCTAGCAGCTTGTCTTAGGCAGATCCCTCTGTTTCTCTAAGCTTCATTTCTCTTACCCTTAAAAGGGGCTTATCCCAGCTTCTAGGAGAAGACTAATTGAGATGACCTACAGGGAACACTTGCTCAGAGCCTGTCCTGGAAGAACCAGTTTCACAAACACTGGCTTTGCTGCCCTTCTGATCCAGGCGGGGCAGGTGGCAACCCCAGGGCCACCTTGCCACAGGCGCTGCACATCCCCCAAACTGGCACCTGCCCAGGCCCCCTTGCAGAGTGACAGATGCATAGCCCCAAGGTCCTCCTCTCCAAAGACTCTTTTAATCAGCCACCCAGCAAACTCCGAGCTGGGCTTTGTGACTTACTATTCCCTCTATCTGGTCATATGGGGAGAAGAGAGTACCAAATGCCACCAGCGATGTGCCCGCAGCTGCTAATAGGAGCCGCTGTTTGCATCCCACAGTCCTGTCTTGGCCCCAGCGGCTCCGACAGCTGCCGGAGCACCGTCTGCCAGGCCAGAATACGTGCCGAAGGCTCCGAGGGCAGAATAGAGCCCAGCACGGTCACGCTGGGCTCCCAGAGGCTCACAGCATTAATAATCTATAGTTCAATCATTAGGAGCAAATCCAAGTGAAATAGGAAAATATACCCCACGCTGGAGGCCGCAAGGCTGCTGGGAGGTGGCCTCGCTGCTCCACGGCAGGCTTAACGATCAGCTTCTGGCCACCAACAGCCCCAGCTGACAAGCGGCACTTGCAAGCCTCAGGCTTTCTGCACGTGATAATTGAACAAAGCTACACCGCCTTCAAGATGTTAACACCAACTTGCGACCAAGGATCTGCTGGGCTTGTCTGGTCCCCAAATTGAAGCCTCTCCAGGGAACCCTGAAGGGTGTCCATCAGGTCAGTTGTTGTCCTCTGGACTGACCTGCAAGTGGATCTTTCTGGATGCGGGTTGCAGGCAGGGGTCCTGGTAAGGATTACATATGTGAACTTATATAACCCTACGCTGATTTCTCCAATTATGCACTGGACCAAAGTGCTAACCCCCGGGCTTTACGGCCCCAGGTCAGCCTGCAGCATACCAAGTAGGAGGTATGCTACTCAAGGGCAGGGAACCATTTCTACTTTCCAGGCTTTCTTTAAAAACAAATCATTTCAGGTTGTTCTTGGGTAAAGATTGGAATTTTTGTTGTTGTTAATATTCTTCCTGGCCATAACTATTAGTCGGGAACTTCTTTCTGCAATTGACAGAACTAAAATGCCAGAAGAGACTGCAATGTCACTCACCAGAACCCCCCGACCTGACCTCTCTCCTTCTGGCAACAGCCAAGCAGCCCCCCAACTGCTTCTCCCCTCCCTGTAAGAGGCTGGAGCCTTGTTCTCTGGAAGAACTCCAGACGTGAGGACACCAGACCCAGCAGAGGAAAAGTGTGAAGAGAGAAGGGGTGAGGTGAAGGTCCCGATGCTGATCGGTACAGTCCCTGGTCCCCTCTGCTGCCCTGTTCCCAGCATGGCAATAGTCAGAGCAGAGAGATCAGTTGATGAAGTCGACAAAGCATCATGAAAAAGAGAACAAGACGTTTTGTCTAAGAGGAAAGAAAATGCAGTGGAGCAGGGTTGGGAAACTCCTCTTTAAAAAAGCCCAGACCTGAAAGATATCAATCTCCAGATTGGAAGATGCACAATAAGTGACAAACAGCCCAGGACTCTCCGTGATGAAATTCCGGACATCAGGGACAATGAGAAGCTTCTACAAATGTCCGGAGGGTAAAGCATGTCGCTGAGAAAAGAACCAGGATCAGAATAACACCGGGTTCTCAACAGCAACCGCAGAACCAAAAAGACAACGGGTAACATCCTCACCTTCTGAAAGGAGGCAACTTCTGGCAGTAATTCTATGACCATCCTCCAAGGAGGTGCCAAGGACGGAGGTACCAAGGACCATTCCTGCCCACACGGGAGGGAGGAACAGCATGGTTAGAACATCACCGTTTTGGAACCTCTCCTGATTGAAAGGGCTCGGGGGGCGGGGGGACGGTGGCTTCTGACACAGAAGAAAACACAGCCACACGCTCAGTGCTTCTTGGCAGGAAAACACACCACCTTGAAATAAAAACTGAACCTGAATCTGCACAGGACCTTAGGTCTACCACCAGTTTATGTGAAATAGAGTAGAGAGAGGAGCATGTTCCCTAAAACCACAGAGCTTTCGTCCACACATCTCAGACCCTGGGAGACTCTACAGAAAAACAGCCTGACTCTTCCCACTAATAAACTGCAATTGGAAGGCTGTAGGTTAAGACATTTTTATAAGCATATCAGCTTGTGTGAATCCTGATTCAAATGGGCTGTAAAAGTCTTATGCCCTTTATGACATTATTGGAAATTTGAACACTGGATATTTGATGGTGTGAATGAATTATTAATTTTTAAATGTGAAAATGGTATTGGAGTTACACACATTTTGAGATCTCCTCCAGGGGATCGTCCCAACCCAGGGATCAAACCCACGTCTCCCACATTGCAGGCAGATTCTTTACTGTCTAAGCCACCAAGGAAGCTGAACCACCAAGAAAATATTATAAAGATTTAATTTTTTAAATCTATACTCCATTTATAGTTATTATAAAATATTGACTGTATTCCCCGTGCTGTACAATAGATCCTTGTAGCTTATTTTTTACCTAATAGTTTGTACTGCTTACTTCCCTGCTCCTATTTACCTCTCCTTCCTTCCCTCTCCCCACTGGTAGCCACTATTTTGTTCTCAATATGAGTTATTTTTAAGAAGCAGCCCAAGAACCTTCCTTTTAGTACAGGTAACTATACTTAGTATCTTGTAATAACCTATAATGGAAAAGAATCTTAAAAAGAATGTGTGCGTGTGTGTGTGTGTGTGTGTGCTGATGGTTTAGTTGCTCAGTCATGTCCGACTCTTGTAACCCCATGGACTATAGCCTGCCAGTCTCCTCTGTTCATGGAATTTCCCAGGCAAGAATACTGGACTAGGTTGCAATTTCCTTCTCCAGGGGGTCTTTCTGACCCAGGGATTAAACCCAGGTCTCCCACATTACAGGCAGATTCTTTACCAACTGAGCCAGCAGGAAGCCCATATAGGTAGGTATGTATGTGGATATATATATAACTGAATCACTTTGCTGAAACTAACATTGTAATCAACTATAATTCAATAAAAATTTTTTTAAAGAAATGTAAAAAGAACATAACCATTAAAAAAAAAGGTGGGGGGAAACAACCACAGTTGTAAGCTGAGAGATTCTAAGACTGAAGAACAGTGTGGAGAAGAGCCCATGAGCCCAGGCAACAACCAGGTCAGACCAGACAAGAGCACAGAGGCGTTAAGAGGGAGGAATCCTGAGAAAATTATTATTTTGATTATTTGACATGTTTATGTTGAAAATAATATTGAACGAGATTTTACAGACCTCCTGGAGCATTAAAAGAAAAGACTTGTGCTAGATACATTGAAAACGAAGAGGAAAAAAAGAGCACTTATTATTTCTAAGGAAAGCAAAAGAGTTATGTAAGAAAGAAATGTGGTTAATATTTGCACTGTTAAAATACTATAATCAAAGATACTAATTTCATCAAAAATTGTCATACTATTTGGAAAGTTTGGGAGAGGAAGTGGTAGGGGTTTGTTTTAAAAAGGTAAACCTCTGGACTTCCCCCATGGTCCAGTGGTTAAGACTCTGCACTCCTATTGCAGGGGGCCTGGGTTCATTTCCTGTTAAAGGGAACTAAGATCCTACATGCTGCATGGCACAGTCAAAAATAAATAAATGAAAACAAATAGACATCAATTAAAAAAAACTATTAAAAAGAAGATAAAGCCTCATTTTCCATAACAAGGAATTGATAGGAATATTTGAAATTAATAAGAATTTGTATCATGCATACAAGCAATCACATTTACATCAGTAACATTAGAAAAATCAGCTGACGGTCTCTGAGCTACTTAGGACTCTTTGTTTGCAAGTAGTAGGATAAAGCAATGGCACCCCAGTCCAGTACTCTTGCCTGGAAAATCCCATGGATGGAGGAGCCTACTGGGCTGCAGTCCATGGCGTCGCTGAGAGTTGGACACGACTCAGTGACTTCACTTTCAGTTTTCACCTTCATGCATTGGAGAGGAAATGGCAACCCACTCCAGTGTTCTTGCCTGGAGAATCTCAGGGACGGCGGAGCCTGGTGGGCTGCCGTCTATAGGGTTGCACAGAGTCGGACACGACTGAAGCGACTTAGCAGCAGCAGCAGCAGATGCTAACCAAAGCTAAATTTAAGCTAAAATTCGTGTTGAGAATTCATGGTTGTATTTCAAAGGAACACAGGGCATACAAATGGCTGGGCTTCAGGACAGGGACTCCAAGAGGCAGGAGGAAGCCGAACCCTGGCTGCTGCTTTCTCTCTGCAGATCTGCTTCTTCAGTTGCTCCACAGCCTCCATGCCTCCTCCGTGTCACAATCCCCAACACCCACAGAGAATAACTGGGCGCATCTCAGTCCCAGTTCCAGATTTCCTGGAGAGTGACTGGCATGGCCTAGGGCAGCAGTTTCAAACCCACAGAGAAATGGGGTCTGTGCCCCCTCCCTTGAATCTGGGTCGACTTGCGATGGCTTTGACCAATGGAGTGTGGCAGAAGTGGGGCCGTGTGACTTCTGAGGCTGACTTATAGAAGGCCACACACGTAGTTCTGGCTTCTTTGCTGCAACATTTGCTGTTAGAGTCCAGACCTGTCGGCCAAGAAGTCCAAGCACCCTGAGGTTGCCATGCTGCAAGGAAGTCCAAGTTGTTTGGAAAGACCAAGTAGACACTCGAGCAAGAGTCCCAGCTTTCAAGTCATCCTAGCACAGGTGGCCAGATGTGTGGGTGGAGAAGACTTCTAATGATTCCAGCCCTGAACATCAGAGTGGCCCCTAGGTGTCTGTCTTCCCATCTGAAGCCCCTGCAGTCATGCAACAGAAACGAGTCATTGTGAGCATATTACAACAGATTTCATTCTGTGTCACTAAGTTTGGGGATGGTTGTTGCATATCAGTTTGTAACTAGAAGACTTGGATCAGATGCTGTATTGGCTTCATGGAACCATGAAGTCGCAGCATGACTGCTGGGGACCTAACCTCCAGCCCCCGCCATGCAAAGAGGTAGTAATGCAAGGAGCAGAGAAGAGTCCAGCAAAATATGGCTTGTCAGACACCCTCAAGGCATCCACTCTGTTGCCTGTCCCGGTCTCCCAGAAGTCTGTTGCTGACCTAGAAGATGGAAAACACCCAGAGTGGCCCCTTTTGAGCCTGCTTCTCAGTTCTTGCTCTCACTAGTGAGACCATGAAAAGGAGGGAAGGGTGAAGAGGCGAATGTGACATGGTGACATAGAAAATGACATCGTTCATTCCCTCCCCTCGCAGCCCCATAGTGGTTTTCCAGCAGAATCCGTTGCCAAGAAGTCGGGAAGAGTCTCAGAACTCTGGCATCTTCTTTCGCTCCATCTTCAGTACCGAGGACATCATTAGAGGGCCCTCATGTTGCCTAGCAACCGGTGAACGCTGCTTGCTATCATGTCATTAATATGATATGAAAGTGTTTCATAGAAGATGTTCATCTTGCATTAATGAAAATCAGATTTGCTAATACAACACAAAATCTCTTCTTGCTTGTGACTTTCTGTACTTAAGTATCTTACTTATTGAATTAGACCGTGAGTGGTTTTCAGCCTGAGATTGTTAAAGGGATCATGATAATGATTTTGTTTTCAATTGTATCAGATGGCCGTTAATGATGTGATTATGCCCCTATAACTGCTGTGATCACGGTCTCAGACTGAGGCGCCTCCCCCAAAGGCCCAGCCCCTCAAGCCAGTTGACTGTCTGCCACCCAACTTCTTACTGTTGAAACCTCAGCTAGGAGAGGGTTCTGGTTTGAGCCAGTGTACTTTCCAGACCACCCACAAGTTTACCGCCTCGATAGTTTTGCCTTTTCCAGATGTGTCGTATACTTGGACTCACACAGTATTTAAACCTTTGGGGTTGGTTTCTTTCACTTTAGCAATGTTCTTGTAGGTTCCTCTATATCTTTCATATCTTGGTGGCTTATTCCTTTTTATTGATGAATAATATTCCATGGTCTGGATGGACCATTCATCTATTAAAGAACATGTCCTGGCAATTAAGAGTAAAGCTGCTGTAAACATTTGTGTGCAGTTTTTCTTTTTTTCTGTAGACATAAGTTTTCAACTCATTTGGGTATAAACCAAAGGGTGCAATTTGGAATCCTATGATAAGAATGTGTTTAATTCTGTAAGAAACTGCAAAACTGTCTTCCAGAGTGGCTGCAACATTTTGCATTCCTACCAGCAATGAATGGCAGTTACTGTTGCTCCACACACTCGCCACCATTAGGTGTCAGTGTTTGGGACTCCAGCTATTCTAATAGGGGTGTTGTGGTATCATATTGTTGTAAATTACATTTCCCTGATGAAAAATGACCAGGAGCATCTTTTTATATGTTTATTTGCTCTCTATATATCTTCTTTGATGTGGTGTCTGTTCAGATCTTCTGTCCATTTTTTACACTGGGCTTTTTGTTCTTTTTTTGGAGAGTTTTAAGAGCTTTGAATATTTGGGACATTAGTCTTCTATCAGACCTGTGTTTTGAAAAGATTTTCTTCCAAGTCTGTGAGTAGCGTTTTCCTTCTCCTATATCATGTTTACAATATTTTTTTTCTTATAAACATTTTAATTTTTACCTAATCAAATCTTCTTTAGAGCTTCTGAATTTTGCCTCTTCTTTAGGAAAATCTCCTTTAACTGAAAGTATTCTGCTCTATTATTTCACTTTTGTAGCTTTTTTTCACATTGACATCTTTAATTCTTCCTGAATTTTTTTTCATGCTTGTTTATTCTTTAAAGACACTAATTTTACTTTTTCTAAATGTAGGGAAAACTTTCTTAATAACTTTTAAGTCCTTTTTTTTTCTCTGCTATGTCATTGAAATGCTACCATTATTATATATTAAGCTAAATTCTTTCATACAGATGAGTCCACTTCTGGACTTGCTACCCTGTTATTTGATCCTTTTTTTTTTTTTCTGTTTCTGGATTCTGCCACAGTCTTTTAATTACTATGGTGTTCGAGTTTGTCTCCATCTTTGATGTGCAGTTTTCTTAGCTATTCTTTTATTTTCCAAATGAATTACCATGTCTAATTCCATTAAAAAATCATTTAGGGAGTTTAACTGAATTTTTGAATTGAACTTTTAGGTAAGTTTCAAATATTCATAAAACTGAACATTGCCACTTATATCTCTGTGTGCTGTCTTCAGTTCAGTGGTTTTTCCTGGTAGGTCTCTTCACAGAGCTTGCACATTTACTTTTAGGCTTATTTGAGTATTGTTTATAGTTTTCTTGCTATTGCAAGTAGGATCTTTTTGTTATATTTTCTAATTTAAAAAATATTTATAGATAGGGAAAATAGTGGTTTTTGTAAGTTGTTCTTATCCTGAATTCTTTTTGTTTAAATGTATTTTAGTAGGTTGTTCTCATATTTCTAGGCAGATGATTATCAGCTGCAAATAACAACTGCTTTTTCCTTTCCTTTCCCGTAGTTACACTTCCTATTTACTTTCCTTGTTCTACTGAATTTCCTAGAGTCACTGGTATAATATTAAATCATAGTGGCTATGGTTGTCACTATTATCTTACTCTTGACATTCATGAAGAAGAGGCGATGAACAAGTGATTTTTCTGAAGAGAAACTAAGCAAGGACTTTGAAGGCTAGTTCAATATTCCATAGGTTGGAGTCAAATACCACTGATGTACCTTCTCATTATAATTTTCATTCCCTCAAAAATTAAACTGAAGTGTCCCCAGTGAATATAGATATGCCCCACTTTACATAATGACATGTCTCCGAAATGGTTGGCGTGGGGGCTCATCTAGCTGACCCTCCCGTGGCTAACATCACGCATTTATATCTTCGGACTGCCATTATCTTAAACTTTGGGTAAAAAGAGCATTTTTAGTTTATGTTATAACCAAGACCGTCCGTAAAGAGGAAATGGGTTATCTCTCCCAGCTTAGGGAGGTAACTTTTTTTTAATTGGAGTGTAATTGCTTTATAGTGTTGTGTTGGCTTCTGCTGTACAATAACGTGAATCAACTCTGTATATATCCCCTCTCTCGAGCCTCCCTCTCACCCCTCGAGGTCGACGCAGAGCAAGCCAGGCTCCCTGTGCTCACAGCAGCCCCCCACCAGCTGCCGATTTCACACATGGCAATGCCGTTCCCAGTTCATCCCAACCTCCCCTTCCCTCACTGTGTCCACATGTTCATTCTCTTGGTCTGTGTCTCTATTCCTGCCCTGCAAATAAGTTCTTCTGTACCATTTTTTCCCCTAGATTCCACATCTATGTGTTAATATACGATATTTGTTTTTCTCTTGCTGACTTACTTCACTCTGAATGACAGACTCTAAGTCCATCCACATCACTACAAATGACCCAGTCTTGTTCCTTTTAGGGCTGAGTAATATTTCATAGGAAGGTAATTTAATGGAAGAAGAAAAATGACCTTTTAGAAGAAATGATCTTTTAGAAGAACAGATCACTCGATTCCATCCCCGGATGGAAGGCAGATAATTGTAGAGCATTGGAAACCCCTGCAGCCCCCTCTTCTTTGGGGCTTCCCCGTCTTTCTTCGTGGTAGATCACATCTCTGTGCCACGTGAGTCCCTGAGAAGCTGCTGGGGTGAGGTCAAGTCTCACCTGCCCTGAGACGGTACTCACAAGAAGAGGGGTGAGGTCAAGTCTCACCTGCCCTGAGATGGGACTCACGGGCAGACCCAACTGGTTTCACTGCTTCTTCACTTTGAAAAGTAAGCAAGCCCATTAAAAAACCTGATCTTTAAAGAGTCACTTGATATTTTAACTTGCTGGGTTAAACCTGCCAAATAATCAAAGCCAGTTGGCTCATGTTGATAGAACCCATGTTACAAAAGAGTATTCCAAATTGACCATGCCTGAAAGACAGCCATCTGGTGACAGTGGTCATGAGGGGAGGCGAAGTGACCCTGACCTTGGGGCCCTGAGCTGGCTGTGTTCCAGCTCACAGACCACTTTGTCTTCCTGATGTCTGAGCACCTCAGAACAAGACACATCTTCCCCGTGGATCCTCAGCACCTGGCATGGTGCTTGGCATGTAGGGATGGACATCAGATGGACATGTGACTATCCGTCTGACTGTCTCTGAAGTAGTAAACTACACTCAGCTCATTTCCTCTGCAGTTCCTCCCAGTTAAGATTCTAATGGTCTCCTAGTTGCCAAATCCATCATGGTTTTGGCCTATGCTTTTCATTTACTCTTTCATTCAGTAAAGGGCTTCCCAGGTAGCTCAGTGGTAAAGAATCCACCTGCCAATGCAGGAGATATAGGAGATGTGGGTTTGATCCCTGGGTTGGGAAGATCCCCATGGAGAAGGAAATGGCAACCCACTCCAGTGTTCTTGCCTGGAGAATCCCATGGACGGAGGAGCCTGACTGGCTACAGTTCACAGCGTCATGAAGAGTCAGACACGACTAAGCACACACGCATGCATGCATTCATTCAATAAACATGTATTAAGTGCCTGATGTGTGCTGTGTTCTGCAGATAGAGTTATGAATAAGACTGAAAAAAAGCCAGCCTTTCTGGATTTTATATTCCAGAGGAGGGCAGGCCGCATGCAAGTGCATAAATATGGAAATAAGACCTTTTCTAGTGGTGTGAAGGGCTAGGAAACAACTTCAAGAAGCAAAGTATGATAAAGCAGCTCCAGAGAGGAGTCGAGGTGGCCCGGGCCAACGCTGAAACACAGCCAGGCCTGCCAGATGCGTGGGGAGAGGAGTCCAGCCAGAGGGCACGTGGGGACAGAGGTCCTCGACGGGGAGAGGTCTCGGAACGTCCGGGGACCAAAGCTGCAGCAGAGTGAGCGGAGGTCAGGGCCACTACATCATGTGGCTCTCTCTGGGCCTGGGCTGAGATGGCTCTTTCCACAAAGCAAAGGCAGTGACCTGCCGAATTGTGCTTTGAAAGCTCACTGCAGCTGCCATGGAGAATGGATAGTAGCAGCTTTAGGAGGCTCCTCCGGTTTTCCCATGCGAGAGATGGTGAGTTGGACCAGATGGGTGGAGAGTCAAATNCTGCAGCAGAGTGAGCGGAGGTCAGGGCCACTACATCATGTGGCTCTCTCTGGGCCTGGGCTGAGATGGCTCTTTCCACAAAGCAAAGGCAGTGACCTGCCGAATTGTGCTTTGAAAGCTCACTGCAGCTGCCATGGAGAATGGATAGTAGCAGCTTTAGGAGGCTCCTCCGGTTTTCCCATGCGAGAGATGGTGAGTTGGACCAGATGGGTGGAGAGTCAAATGGCTGGATTTGGGGTGTTTTAGCATCAGGGTGTGCACGATGTGCTCTAAGTTCCAGTGAAACACCCAACTGCTCACTTGACTCTCAGACTTACCTGAGCAGAACTTATGATCTTCTACCTCTGTCATGGGCACTGCTGGAGCCCCCCTCCCACCCCCACACTACCAGTCCAGGGTCCCCATCTAACACCGTCCCCCACCCCCACCC
>SJYA01002033.1:938063-951281 GCA_006410615.1 Neotragus moschatus
CAGGAAAGGGAACAGCTGGGGATGCTCCCTGAACACCTCCCCCCCCCAGGAAGGCCTGCAGCCCCCCCCCCCCGCTCCGACCCCCCAGGAGAAAAGGCAATGCTTAAGCGAGTTTCTGGCTCAGATAAACTTCTGGATGTGAGCGAGTAGCAGCTGGGAACCCTCTTATCAGGCCCCAAAGCAAAAATTGACTATTATCACACTAAGATAAAATTAGAATGCTTTTCATTAAAAAAAGGGGGATTATCTTGGAGAGAGAAGTCTATTTCTTCTCTGCCCGCTCCCTCCCTTTTCGCAGTGGTATGTAGTTGGGCATTTCCAGATGGGCCTTGCTCTTCTGCAACTCTCCTTCCCTACAACTGATAAAGGGCCCCGGCCTTGGGGCTGAGACTGCTGAGTCCATCTTTTCCCCTTGCCAATGGCAGGACTGGTTACCAGGTTCCCACCCCGTTGATGTGACTGTGTCGATCCATGAGGCTGAATGATCAGATGAGGTTGAGCTCTGGAGAAGTCTGATCAATTCCTTAATGATTGGACCACATCGACCAGAATGGTTAATTCAGTTCCACGGGCTGACCTTTCCTGGGCCTTCTGGGAAAAAGTGGATCATTTGCAAAAGTGATGAGAATTTAAGTCTCCCCCCAGTAAACCAGGACAACCATTTGCAAAATGAACAGAGACTGTCATGTCCTCTGTTTGGGCTCTGGAGAATTTGTGTAAGCTTTTCTTCACAGGTGTTTGAAAATGCATTTAGTGATATGGGAACCCCAATCTGCATAGCCAATTAGAAGCCATGGTATAGCCCTACTCTTACCCAGTGGGGTCTCCTGAAGACTTTGAGGCCACCAACTATGAAGGTGACTCAGTAGTCCTGTTAGTCTTCCCTTTTTGATTGTAAATTGGGAAAGAAGTTGCTATATTTTATTTCTTTAAACTTTAAGAATTGTTTCTTTTATTTGGTTGCACCGAGTCTTAGTTGTGGCATGTGAGATCGTTAACTTGTGGCACGTGGCGCATCTGGTTCCCTGACCAGCGATCAAACCTGGGCCCTCTGCATTGGGAGCTTGGAGTCTTAGCCAGTGGACCATCAGGGAAGTCCCTCTATTTCTTTAAAATTCACATTATTCATGGAAGTATACATTTCCCCAAAGCCTAGCACTAATGCCAATCATCCATAGCTCTTGGGGTCATTAATGCAGACAGCACCCCGACTCCAGCCAGCCTTGGCAAGGATTCCAGAAGCCCCTCCCCTTTCTACAGAGAAGGAAAGAAACTGAAGCACATAAGTCATTCAGTTGGGGAGGAAAACTAGATTTATAAGTTCATAAAATAAAACTTCTTTCTAACATCCTGATATCAAAAGGAGATGATCTTCATTTGACTCAATGTCCTCATCCTTTGAGGTTAAATTCAAAGTTTTTCTGAGGAGCGAAGGCTGCTGCCATATTTCTAGGCTGGTTTTGAGGACTCCATAGGGGTCTGTGGCTCTCTAAACACCCGCTCTCACCCACCCTAAACGGGGTCACTGCACTAAGTGCAGAAGTGCTCACGGAGGGGGTGAGGGGAGAAGCAGTCCCAGGTGTCCTCACCTGCTCCTTCAGTGCCCCCGAGGGCCAGCCTGTGCTGGACACCATGGGGCACACTGCCCACCTTGCATTAGAGCTCAAGACGCACCCTGGGGCACTTTCCTGCACCGTCAGAAGTGCTCCATGCACTGAAGTAGGTGGAAACCTCAAGCCCTGAGTCAGCTCCACAGAGGAGGTATATGTGGACTTGAGGGTGGACGGCACCGGAGGAAGTGAAGACGTGGATATGGGTTCTCAGGGCTGCCCACAGGCAGGAGGGCCTCAGTGGGAGATGTCTTGAGGGAGCCTGAGACCCTCCCCACAGGGAGAAGACAGCAGACAGAGCAGCGGGCAGTGAGAGCGCAGCTTTGAAGCTGGGAGAAGTCTGAACTGGACGCAGCCCCCCAGGAGGTGCCCTGACTCTGCCACCTCCGGTCAGCACTCTCCAGCCCACAGCTGCAGCCCCTACCCTGGGCAGAGGGAGGATGCCTGGGAGCCCCACAGCCCACAGTTGGATGGGAAAGGCAGTGGGTTGTGGCTTTTCCAGAACTCTAGTTCCCCTGTGACTGTGACAGGTGCCGCCTGCCACAACGGTTAAGACAACATGCCCACAAGCTCCGTGGTGACGCCTGGCTCCCCACCGTGGGCTCTAGCACTTTGTCACCTCTTTGTAAGTGGCACCACTGAAGTTGCAGTCAAACTCAGAAGGAGCTGTCGATGACAGCTGGTTTGTTTAGTTTTAAACTAGATGAACCCTGGGAACACGGGCAGCCAACAGCTGGTTGCAGAGATTATCACCTTCTGGACAAGATCCTCAAGTGCTTGACCCCAGGAGGCAGTGGTGCGAGACTGCAAGGACAGCAACTTCCGGTCTCCTGAGTCTGCAAACCGCAGGCCAGGCTGTCAGGAGCATAGCAGTTGTTGAATTGCCATGTGCCACTGCTGCTGAAGGCCATCTGAGGGGCCGTGAGCTCCAAAGCAGCAGCAGGAAACTTGCAGGAATCTCAGCTTCCTCTTCCACCCAAGTCTCCATGCAGACCAGCTTGATCCCTTTCAGAGGGTTAAGGCTCCCCAGGCCTCTGTGCTCAGCCTCACAGATGGAAGTGATGGAGACCTGGGCGTTAGATGACGGGCCTCCGGGTTGGGTGGAGGGCTGCATTCATTCTAAGGGAAGTGGGTTTCCCCAGAGTCCACTCTTGGAAGCAAATGACACAGAGTCCAAGAGGCAACACAGAGGCTGGGGCGGTGAGGGTGCTGAACGGGGATGCACCTGAGCGGCACCTGGGCAGTTGGAATAGAGCTGTGCTGACACCAGGAAAGTAGCTTCTTCTGTGCAGCAGAAGGCTGTGGCTGCAGACCCTGAAACCAAGTGGCTAGGAACTCTGATGCGGTCATGGAAACACATACGGGGCGAGGAGGTGGCATCTCAGCTATGCGGGAAAGGTGGCAACAAACTTAAAAGCACCCATTCGATTCTAACCCAGGCATTTTAGGGGCTTCCCTGATGGCTCAGTGGTAAAGAACCTACCTGCCAATGCAGGAGATATAAGAGACCTGGGTTCAATCCCTGGGTCAGGAAGATCCCCTGGAGGTGAGCATGGCGACCCACTCCAGTGTTCTTGCCTGGAGAACCCCATGGACAGAGGAACCTGGTGGGTTACAGTCCATGGGGGTCACAGAGTCAGACACAACTGAAATGACTTAGCACACATGCATAGTAGTTTTGAGATTTGCGAGTTTACAATTCCCTGAAGCTCTTCTAGAAGCTGCTGAGACCTAAGAGGGAGGGACCATCCTGGCAAAGCTGTGCTTGACTGTACGCACTTGGGGATCACTGATGCTTTGGTCCATGAAGCAACCGTCCGAAATGTGTCAAAGCATCACCCGGCTGAGCTGATACCTGCCCAGGTGGCCGGCACCACATTAGTGCCTTTGCTCTAGGAATCACACGGGTGTTGGATGTCGGCCTGAGTTTGTGGGGGTCCAGAACTCCAGGCAGAACCTCCATCGACTCCATTCATTCAGGATTCAGAGGCCTTGAGTCAGTCACAGCACTGACAGGTTTGCATGAGCGCACTCTGGAACCCCTGGCCCTCCCTCTGCACCCCAGGGCTCAGGCTGACTGCCCTTTGAGCCTAGGCTCACCCACAGCTCTCCCCCGTCCCTGTGAGGCTTGCTCCTTTGCACGACTGTCCATCTTGGGACACTTTGCAGAGTTTTGCCACCTACTTATTGAGTAGAACTTTATATTAATGAAAGACCCATCAGGGCCAGGCAGTGTGGACTGTATACCATGCTGTGTGCAATTTGCGCTTGCATGCCAAGTTGCTTCAGTCGTGTCGGACTCTGTGTGACTAGCTTGCCAGGCTCTTCTGTCCGTGGGATTCTCTCGGCAAGAGTACTGCAGTGGGGTTGCTGTGCCGTCCTCCTGGTGATCTTCCCGACTCAGGGATCAAACCTACCTCTCTTACGTCTAACCTGCATTGGCAGGTGGGTTCTTAACCACTAGGGCTGAATTCATTGTTCCTTCCTTTGTTCCATGAACATCTGTGAGACACCTCTTGCACACAGGTACTGAGCTAGATGGCCGTGGATCAATTACATAGCACAGCTGAGTGGACCCCTGCCTCCAGGAGCATCCTTCCCGCCCATCACCTTCCTAAGCCCAGCTCCTGCCCCCATCCCACTCTGCTTATCTCCACCCACCTCCTTGAGGGCTGGGCACACGCCTGCCTCCTGGCCTTTGCACTTGGTGTTCCTGGAAGGTTCTTTCCCCTGAGTCCCAGGTGGCTCACTCCCCATCCTTCGGGCTTTGCTGGCTAAGTCACTGTCTTAGGAGCGAGCCTTGCTCTGACGTCTCCCATCCTCACTTGATTTATGTTTCCTCCTAAGCCATTGTCCCTCACATGTTAAACAAGGACCTATTTATCAGTTGGATATAAGCTCCTCAGTGGCAGGGATGTTTGTCTGTGTTCGTCTCTGCTGTTTCCTGAGTTCCCAGAACAGTGCTGGGCACAGAATGGGCTTGGAGTCAATATTAGTGGAATTAACAGTTGGATGAATATATGACCTGAACCACAAAGTAGGTGGGTTAGCATGAAATTAGGTCATATTCTCGACAAGCAAACAGGTGATAGGTGCCAAGCAGTACAGCTGAGGGCCAGGCTGGTCCTACACGGGCTTGACACTGCCCTGGTCCTTTAGTGCCAGGTGTCCCTGGGCTCATTATGTCCTTCCCAAGAATTAGTGTCAAGTTGCAGATAATAGGGACTTCCCTGGTGGTTCCGTGGTTTAAAATCCGCCTTGCAATGTAGGGGGTGCGGGTGTGATCCATGGTTGGAGGTCGAAGATCCCACATGCTGCGGGGCAAACTCACCTAGAAAGTAAGAGTCTGTGCGCTGCAACAAAAGATCCCACGTGACGCAACGCAGCTCTCGAGTGTTGTAACGCAGCTCTCCCACGCAGCAGCCAAGTCCCGATGCAGCCAAATAAACATTTTTTTTAAATATCAGAAAAAAACAGAAAGTGCTCATCTGCATGTGGGCACCAGTTTCTCTTCCCCTGGGCACACACCTGATGTCCACTAACTGTCCCAGGAATGCCAGGGGAGCCCAGGTCACCCCTGTGGGCCTGCCTGACCCTGAAGACGCTTCCTATTCTGAGACACTGAGCGTGAAGAGGAAGTAAGAGTTCAAATACCAGTAGAGGTTCTTGGTTCTTCCAAAGAATGCAGCAAACCTGCGACAATCTCCTGTGAATAAAGGATGGCCATGCTGTCCCCCACGCAAGAAAGCATTTGTTCAGATAGTTTTTCAGGACCAAGTTAGCCAAGAGGGCCACCAGCGGAACCACTCTCAGAAGAGAGATTCAATTAGGCGTCTGAACAGTTGCACGAAGGCCGTGTCGCAACACCGAGGTGGCCTGTTTTTCTGGTCATTATTAATCCAGAAACCTTAATGATGAACAACATTTGTGTTATTGTCTCCCCAAATTTAATTTGTTTATGCAGCAGTTCAGTTAATCCTGCAATCTGTTTTTCTCAAACGGGGGCAGATAATGGAGACACCGTTCTTTACAAGTCTTCAGGCTTTTAAATTCTGATAAAATCAGGATTCTTCACTGGGTCTTGCCCCAGCTCTGAACTAAACCACTTTAAATGTAATTATGGAAGCTGGCCTTACATCAGGGACATCCATTTACAAAATTGATTGGCCATGCTGTTCTGCGAGGCATTTCGTGAGCAAACGATTACAAAAGAGCCAGAACTGTAATTTATAAAGGCAAAAAAAAAAAAAAAGCAGGTAAATACTTTATTAGTGGTAATGAGAGGGTTTCCAACTAACTGAACCTTTTTCTTCCCTCGTCAGCTACTTCACGGAGCCGTGGTGCATGGCCCTCTTTCACGATCGTTTTATTGATCTCCGGAAAGCGTTACACCAAATCTTATCCTCCAAGGAGGTAAGCGTGATTAATGGATATGTGAGTTATTCCTTGCAAATTAGGAGTTACAAGCTGTTGATCATTTAGACTTTTCCCTACATTCTCATCTTATGGTTTCATTTTGAAAACCAACTGTTCTTCGCTTAAACAAATTATGGAGTCGGTAAACGTAGATGGTGGTATATTTCAGGGCAAGTGGTTATTCAAATCTCTGATGCGAGGCAGATTTCTTTTTCTCTTTTACAAGTACCTGTACTTTCATTCTCAGCTGACAGTGAGGGCTGAAAGCAGGTAGTGGGCTGTACCTCCTGGTCCCCGAACCAGACGTCTACGTTCGTATGGTTTCTGTCCACATCTGCCAGTTGACTGTTAACCATTTGTGTGCACATGTTGTTCTAAAGGTGTCAAGGGAAGTCAACAGGTGTCCAGATGCACTCCTCTTATGTTTTATTTACTTACTTAGTTTTTTGCAAATGTTGGTGTCTTTTTTAAAAATTCACTTTGGCCGTGTTGTGTGGCATATGGGATCTTAGTTCCCCCACCAGGGATCAAACCCATGCACTCTGCAGTGGAAGCAGAGAATCTTAACCACTAGAGAGTCAGGGAAGTCCCTAAACACGCATCTTTTAAAACTGAAACTTCTTTCTCCAAGCAATTCATGATCAGCTGCAAGTGAGGCTTCATACTGCACAGACTCTGTACTTGCAAGAAATTTGACTCTGCCATGTAAATAGTAAAATATTTATGAAACTTTATTTTTTTCCAACACCTGTGGTCCTTACCAGAGTTGTGGGGAATTTACATGTTTGGTCAAGTATCCATTCTAGATGCTTCGTTGATTTACTCAGACAAGGGCTGGGGCTTGGCTGAGTGGTCTGACCGTCTAAATGAGCAGGTCATGTGTCTCTGTGTCACCTCCTCGTGGGTCCCCAGGGTGTAGGCTGCCAGTGCAGGCGATGGTAGTCCTATCCCTGGGTCAGAAAGACTCCCTGGAGAAGGAAATGGCAACCCACTCCACTATTCTTGCCTGGAAAATCCCATAGACAGAGGAGCCTGGCGGGCTACAGTCCATGGGGTCGCAAAAGAGTTGGACATGACTTAGCAACTAAACAACAAAAACCAAAATGAGAAAAGAATCTGAAAAAAAAAAATATATATATATATATCAAACGGATTCACTTCGCTGTACACCTGAGACTAACACAACACTGTAAATCGACTATACTCCAATATAAAGTAAAACATTTAAACACCAAAGTGCCAAGTTTAAAAGTTTAAAAAGATTGTTAAGATAGGACTACTATACAAAGCGGCCTACAGATTGTGTACAAGCCTATAAAAATCCCCATTTCTTTTTTTAGAAATGGAAAGGCCAATCCTAAAGTTCATACGGAAATGCAAAAGACTCAAAATTAAATTTGAGAAACTTTTAAAAAGTTGATGGACACACACTTTGCAATTTCAAAAGTTAATACAAATCAGTGGTAACCAAGACAGTATAGTACTTATATAAGAATAGATATAGAGATCAACAGAGTAAAATTAAGAGCCAAAGGAAACCCATTTACATGAAAAGATGTTAACATCATTAATCATCAGGGAAATACAAAAACCAGGGTCACAATGAGATATCACTTCACATCTACTAGGATGGCTACAGTTAAAAAAAAAAAAAAAAGGAAATAATGAGTGTTGGCAAGGATGTGGAAAAATTGAAACTCTCACACATTGCTAGTGGGAATGTAAAAATATGCAATCGCTATGAAAAAAATGGTTTGATGGCTCCTAAAAACTTATAAACAGAATGACTATATGACCTAGCCACTGCACTCTTAGGTATATACCCCCAAAGAACTGAAAATCAGTATTCAAACAAACACTTGTATATGAATGTTCATGGCATCACTATTCAGAATTACAAGACGGAAGGAAGAACCCAGATGTCCATCACGGGACCTGTGGATAAACACACGTGGCCTCTCCATATGATGGAAGGTACTCTGCCATAAAAGAAATGACGTACTGATACATTCTAACAAGTGGATAAACCTCAAAACACGGAGTTAACTGAAAGGAGCCAGACACACGAGATCATGTGTTGTCTGAGGGGCACTGTGAGGTGAGCTGCTCACAGATGAACATGTTGAGGGGGTAGGTAGTCACCCTGAGAAAGGGCACACAGGAGAGGCAAATGCACAAAAAATGAGTTTACAATCTAGAGCAGTATTTGTCTTCCATAAATCTGAGAGTTCTATTTTGTCACTTTACACCATTACCCCAAAGTTGGGCTTCCCTGGTAGCTCAGTTGGTAAAGAATCCGCCTGCAACTCAGGAGACCCTGGTTTGATTCCTGGGTTGGGAAGATGCCCTGGAGAAGGGAAAGGCTACCCACTTCAGTATTCTGGCCTGGAGAATTCCATGGACTGTATAGTCCATGGGGTCTCAAAGAGTCGGACATGACTGAGCAACTTTCACTTGACTTCACTTTTTCACCCCAGAGTTAGAACAGCATCCTACAGCATAAGCCCCAAGTCTCCTCTAATTTTTGTGTATTCATTATATTTGATATCTGGAAAATTAAGGAAAAAAGAGCCAACCTCAGCTCTACGTGCTTGGGCACTCAAATGTCTCGGCGGCTCTAATATTTACTTCTGGGCATCACTTGCCATTCTTTCTCTCTCCCATCTTTGTTGATCTGGTTTGGGGTCCTGGCCCCCCACAGACGGTTCTTCTAAGTGATATGTGTCTAACTCCACACCTGGCAGTGTCTCACTTATATAACTAAGTGATAAGCACTGCATATCTCCATATAGTTTGAATCTATTTTTCTACCTATAAGTTCTTACTATTGATAAATTAATGATCCAATAGAACTCTGCAAGTTATCCACTTTATTTATTTATTTTTTTTGCTGTTAAAAATAAAAAAGAATTATTGGAAGGTCAAATAAACACATCATCAAAGCCCATCTTCCTTTAGGGTAATTTGCAATTACTGGAGTATTCAGAAAGCACACAGCTCAAATCTCAGCGAAGTGCTTTTTCTGCCCATACAGTATGTGGGATCTTAGTCCCCAACCAGGGATCGAACCCATGCCCCTGCATTGAAAGCCCTGCGTCTTAACCACTGAATTGCCAGAGAAGTCCCTTTTAAAGTTATTTTTATTTTATGAATGAGGTGCTTTATTCAACAATCCTCCTATAGATCAGCAGATAGGTGATGAAGCAAGTATGGTAACCATAGAAACCAGATAGTGTGTATGCGAGTGCCAAGTTCATCACTCTGTCAACTTGCCTCTATGTCTGAATCCTTTTATAATAAAATGTTGGGGAAGTCTCTACTATATTATAAATATGCACAGTGTGTGATTCTCAACTGCAAATAACTTTATTCTCTCTGAGCCCCACACCTTTAAAGATAGCAATGAAATTTCCCTTTACTAAGAATTTAGTATAGGTTTAAAATAAATCCCATTGCTTGGGGACTGTAAAGGAGTTTTCAACTAAAAATGTTTAATCACCACCTTTCTTATTTTTAAAAGAAGCCTGATCTACAGATTATTTTTATCTGGAAATTAAGAGCTTAAAATTACTATGCTTGCTGAACTCTAAGACATTATGGTATGAGAACTAAGCCAGTCACAAAAAGAGAACTAGTGTTTGATTCCATTTACATGAAATGTCTAAAGTCAAATCAAATCATAGAGAAAGAAGAAGGGTGGGGACTTCCTTGGTGGTCCAGTGGCTAAGACTCTGTGTTCACAATATAGGGTGCCTGGGTTTGATCCCTGGTCAGGGATCTAGATCCCACATGCTGCTAAGAGTTTGCATGCCTCAACAAAAGACCCTGGGATGGGCAGTAAATGGTTAGTACTGACAAGTTGGGAGAATGAGAAGGGAATGGCTACCCACTCTGGTAAACTAGAGCTAACTTGATTATTCTAGGGATTCCCAGGTGGCGCCAGTGGTTAAAAAAAAAAAAAAAAAAAAAAAAAGCCAATGCAGGGGCTATAAGAGATGCGGGTTCAGTCTCTAGCTGGGGAAGATCCCCTGGAGGAGGGCACAGCAACCCACTCCAGTATTCTTGCCTGGAGAATCCCATGGACAGAGGAGCCTGGAGGGTTCAGTCCATGGGGTCACACAGAGTCCGACACGACTGAAGCCACTTCACACGCACATACCACGCCGAGATGGACGGTGCTGATGGGTGCATGACGACATGAAAGTCCTTTTTACCTCTGAGTCGGACACTTAAAGTGGTAAATTTTATGCTATGTGTGTTTTGCCACAGTTTAATTTTTTCTTAACCTAGAAAAAAAATATTGTGTCACTCAGCCCAAGTAATATCAGTATCTGCCATCTCACTCTATTTTCCAGGACGAAAACCTTCCTTCTATGGAAGAGTTAGCCCGTCAGATCGAAGATGAGGAAATCAACCTGCCAGAGAGGCCCAGGAATTACCTCAAAAGAGTTTTCCAGGAAACCATCTACAGGCCTCTGGTGGAGAAGAGCATCCTTGACTACCTGCACTACAATCATTACCACCTGCCCATGTACGCATGGCCGGGCATCATTTAACTGCGGCCACCGTCTCCACGTGATCGTTTCCACGCGTGTCGTTTTGGGAAGTGCTCCATAGAAGCGGGAAACCTGGCTGGACCGCCGGGCACCGTCCTTTTCTGCGGCCAGCAGATGCCTGTAGTTTCCTATCGTCCCAGTAGGTGGCGCACGGCGGTGCGACTCGATTCTGGGGCACGGAGAGGCTTTACCCACACGAGGCGTGTTCCTGGCCAGAATAACCCAGTTTAGCAATAAAATGAGACGGTTAGTATGCAAAACTTGTTTGTTTGTTTAAATCTTGGGCATATTTCTGTTTGATTTCCTGAAAAGCCCTGCCGCCAATGCTGTTAGTCCTTTACATGTTTACCTGGCCACGTGGGTGATAAAAGAAAATCCTATACCCAGGATGGAAAATTAGGAATACAGACGCGGCGAAATTATCCTTATAATCCAACATCAGAACTGGTTGCATAGACAAGCTTAGAGGGAGTTTTGAAACGGGGGGGGGGGAGGGGGAAGGGGAGCCTGCTCTCACGACCTGTATATTACATTTCTACTTCCTGTTGCAGATGAGGCGCATAAATGTACCTTAAAAACTGGCAGATCAACCCAGGTTCACGCGTACGTTTTAGGTTAAAAAACAGTAGTGGGAAGTTAATCTGGGTCACTTCCTTTGACTCTCAGTGCTGTTGCTTGGCACCAGGGCCCTCTGGTACCCATCACCTGTAATGTGGGTCAGTAGCCCACTTTCTCGTAAATAAAGCACAATAAATGCCTTCCAGAAAAACATGGATTCAGGAACAACAGGTAAGACATTTTGTTTATTTGGATATTTTTTAAGCAGATAGTATGACATCATTTGTGTCTGAATTTTTGACCAGCAGAGGTTAAAACTGGCTTTCAGTTTTCATTCCTTTTTTTTTTTTTTGTATGTATGTTAACATTTAGCAAAAGCTGGAGCAATTGTAATGACTACACAGCTACTTGGAGGGCACAGCTACTTGGAGGGTAAGTCATTACAGAATTATCCCCCATTAATAAACTAGTACCTCTCAAAAAATAAAATGGTTCTGGAACACCAGGCTCTGATTTTTCTAAAGCAGGCAAAAGCAAGCAAAAAACTCCATTAATTCCTGCACAAATATGTTTTACACAAGGGCAGGGGTCATTCAGGGGAGGGGTCCCAGTGCCCACCATATGGTATAAACTGTGCTATTTATATGGGGAACAGTCAATACTAGTCCCCTCTTCAAACTGCAAGCCCAATACACATGGAACCATGTTTCAGGGGCCTGTGAATGAGTTAGCTCAAGAAACTCTCTCTTTCCCCCCTTTCCCCTTCCTCTGAGAGGCCCTGGATCAAAGTCATCAGCAAACTGGAGTGAGTTTCTGTGACAGGCCCTGGGACCTTGAGTGGAGACAAACAGAACAACAGAGGATAACTGGTGATTTCTGTGGCCAAGTGCTACCATTAAAAAAGCTTCTAGTCACATAAAAGTGACCCTATACGGCAATGGCAACCTTAATGTCAAACCATGCATAATTTTACGGTTAAGTTTTTCTCTGCTGCCTTTTAAAAAGTAATCTTCGGCCCCTATAAATATCATGGCAGGTCTGAAAATGAATATAATTTAGTCTACAAAGTGTAAGGGATGACGTTACTAATCACTGTCCTATATTCAGAAAGTAATTTCCTGAATCGAGGTAGGAATTTTAGCATATGTGTGCAGACAAGCATTTTATGACTAAGGAACAGCTTGTTTAAGAATAGGAGATGAACCCAAGACTTGTTGATCATATCTTGAAACTGGCTGTTTTAAGGATTTCAGGAGAATAAAGATATTTATTCTTAAATGATGATAAATCCTAGCAAAGGAAAGTGTTCCAGACACACCAAGTATTTGGACTTCTCTAAATCTTTAGAATTCTCTAAATCTAAATCTAACCCTGGCTGAGCTTCCATAGAGATTGAATCCGAGAAGTCCCCATACAGTTCCACTTGTGCTGCTTAGCTGGGAGTCTTGAGCTCTAAGCCTACCCAATCTCGTAATTCTAGTTTTAGACAAAGAATATGGACAAGAAAGCACCAAAGTTACATTTCCTTCATTGTATTCTCCCCATATCACAAGGAACAACCATGTCTCACGATGCCCTTAATAATTTCCTGACACATGTCAGTTTCTACTAGCTCACGGCCACCTCCTTCCCCAAAGTGGCTCCTGAGATGCTACCCAAATAGCCCAAGGAGAAAGAAAAATAGAAGATGATGTGGGAGAGGAAAGGGAACCTTGTACAGAGGAGAAAATGTGAAGCCAGGCAATCAATATTTACCCTCAGAAGAAGGGTGTGTGTGTGTGTGTGTGTGTGTGTGCGCACACGCGCCAGCACGGGTGCACCAGCTGAGTGTTAGCCAAGGAGCTGGGCGAGGGCCTCGAAAGTCGCCCTGTGCGAGGAGCTGTTGATTGTTTTCTGGTTGAGAGAAGAGGTGATGATAAGGCTGGGATACAGTGAGCGCTGGGCCTGGCAGAGCGGCAGCTGTATGCTAATACTCGCAGAAACCAGCCTCCGCGTCCCCCATTAAAGCAGGCGGCCAGGAGGCCACACATCACTGAACAAATAGGCTCTCTCTAGACAAATAAAATAACACACGTTGG
>SJYA01002033.1:956943-1012884 GCA_006410615.1 Neotragus moschatus
CCCTCCCCGGCCGGCAGCACGCGCCTCTTTTGAGTCCAGATTGGCCGAGACCGGCGCTCAATAGCGGGAGGTTAATTTCCTTCACAAAGGTGAAGGGGGCACGGCTCCGGGGGGCCCCGCGCCCAGACAGGCGGCCCCTTTATTCCGCTGCGCCTTGATTGGAGCCCTTGATTTAGCATCTGATGTCAACCAGCAGACAAAATGCCCGCTCCGAATGAAAATGCATGAGGCCGCGCAAGAAGAGCGGAAACCAACTTCACTAGGGCGCACGCGGCTGGCCGCGCGTTTCGGGCTTTGACCAACGCCACTCGAATCGACCCATCCCTGGGCGACGCGGAGGTTCCTAGTGGCTTGGACTGGACCGTTCCAACGATGCCAATCCCGGAGCTTCCGGGAACTTAACAACAACAAAGTTCAGAAATTCAAGGGGTTTTTTGGAACCCATTTTTGCTCTTTCCCCCATCCAGCGCTGTGTCTGTAGGCGATTGAAGAAGTGCAGTGCCAACTGTTTCTCAAACTCGAGAGAAACCTTCCTGAGGCCCTTGGGCGCGCGGCGGCTGCGGACATCGTCCTCGGCTGCAGCTAGCTGGCCAGACCCTCCACCCAAACTTGAAACTCCGTGGTCCCGTTTCCGCTTAGATCCTGGGTCCCCGCGGCCCATCAGTCCCATGCCCGGGCGGGGTTCTGGGCGACTCCTGCTTGGCAGTTATTTTTGATTCCCGATTATTTCCCAATACCAGGAGGAGTTCCAGCGCCTCCCCCAACCCCTCTCCTGCCCCAGCAGCCGCGCTTGGATCTCCCCCGCCCTTGCCCACCGCCGCCCCTACCCAATCAGCGCACACAACTTCCCCCTCCGCTCCGGCTCGCGGATTGAACCCTCCTGACATATTTGGGGCCATTCTTCTCCTTTGTTGCTATTTTGCTCGCGACCCGCGGGTAATCCCCGCGCGGGAGGGGGGGGGCGAGCATTGTCGTGCTGATGGACGGGCCCATTTGGCGGCTCCGAGCCCCCCGGAGGAGAGACACAAAGCCCAGGCACGTGCGCCTCCGCATAGAAGAGCAGCAGACCGTGAAGGAAGGCGGGGCCGGGCGTGTGCCGGGGCCGGGCGGGGCAGCGGCGCCGGGCGGGGCGGCCGAGAGGCGCGTGCGGGGGCCTTGCGCCCTCAGGTACATCTGCCGCACCTACCGGGCGACCCCCGAGTCCCGGGCCCCTTTTGGCCGCCGCGTCGCCCTCCCACCCGACCGGGTGGAGGAGCTGCGGGCGCGCTGATTGGCTCCGGGGGAAGCGGGAGGCGAGAACAATGGCCCCCTCCCCCAGTTAAAAGGGAGCGGCTCCCGGGCCCGGGGACAGGGACGCGCGTGCAGGGCGCAAAGGCGGGCCGAGCTGCCGCCGGCGCCACGCGAGTCCCGCCGCCGCCGCCGCCGCGCCCGGGCCATGCGCCGGGGACACTGAGGGCCGCCGGGGCCGAGCGCAGAGGTGGGACCGAGCCAGCCCCTCGCCCTCATCCTCGCGCCGCGCCAACATGCCCCGCGGCTTCCTGGTGAAGCGCAGCAAGAAGTCCACGCCGGTATCCTACCGGATCCGCGGCGGCGAGGACGGCGATCGCGCGCTGCTGCTCTTGCCGGGCTGCGGGGGCGCCCGCGCCTCCCCCCCGGCGCCCTGCCCGGGGCCGGGGCCGGGGCCGGGCCCGCTGCAGTCGCCGCCGCCGACTGAGCACTCCCATGCGGCGCTCGCCGCCGCGCTCTCCTGCACGCCGGGCCCGCCGCCACCCCCGCCAGGGCTGCGGGCCGCGCACTTCGGCAACCCGGAGGCCGCGCACCCGGCGCCACTCTACAGCCCCACGCGGCCCGTGAGCCGCGAGCACGAAAAGCACAAGTACTTCGAGCGCAGCTTCAACCTCGGCTCGCCCGTCTCGGCCGAGTCCTTCCCCACACCCGCCGCGCTGCTCGTGGGTGGTGGCGGCGGCAGCGGCGGGGCCAACGGCGCCGGAGGTGGTGGCACCTGCAGCGGCGACCCGCTGCTCTTTGCGCCCGCTGAGCTCAAGATGGGCACGGCTTTCTCGGCGGGAGCCGAGGCGGCCCGCGGCCCGGGGCCTGGTCCCTCACTACCCCCCGCCGCCGCCTTGCGGCCCCCGGGCAAGCGGCCTTCGCCCCCCGCCGCGGCCGCCGCCGCCGCAGAGCCGCCCACCAAGGTAGCCAAGGCCCCAGGTTCCAAGAAGCCCAAAGCCATCCGCAAGCTGCACTTCGAGGACGAGGTGACCACGTCGCCCGTGCTAGGGCTCAAGATCAAGGAGGGTCCGGTGGAGGCGCCGCGAGGCCGCGCGGGGGGTGCGGCGCGGCCGCTGGGCGAGTTCATCTGCCAGCTCTGCAAAGAGGAGTACGCCGACCCCTTCGCGCTGGCGCAGCACAAGTGCTCGCGGATCGTGCGCGTGGAGTACCGCTGCCCCGAGTGCGCCAAGGTCTTTAGCTGCCCGGCCAACCTGGCCTCGCATCGCCGCTGGCACAAACCGCGGCCTGCCCCCGCCGCCGCCCGCGCGTGCGAGCCCGAAACTCCTGCCCGGGCGGAGGCGCGGGAGGCGACGGGCGGCGGTAGCAGCGACCGCGACACGCCGAGCCCGGGCGGTGTGTCCGAATCGGGCTCCGAGGACGGGCTCTACGAGTGCCACCACTGCGCCAAGAAGTTCCGCCGCCAGGCCTATCTGCGCAAGCACCTGCTGGCGCACCACCAGGCGCTGCAGGCCAAGGGCGCGCCGCCGCCGGCGCCCCCGGCCGAGGACCTACTGGCCTTGTATCCCGGGCCCGACGAGAAGGTGCCCCAGGAGGCGGCCGGCGACAGCGAGGCGGCTGGCGTGCTGGGCCTGAGTGCGTCCGCCGAGTGCCACCTGTGCCCGGTGTGCGGGGAGACCTTCCCCAGCAAGGGCGCCCAGGAGCGCCACCTGCGCCTGCTGCACGCCGCGCAGGTGTTCCCCTGCAAGTACTGCCCAGCCACCTTCTACAGCTCGCCCGGCCTCACGAGGCACATCAACAAGTGCCACCCGTCCGAGAACAGACAGGTGATCCTCCTGCAGGTGCCCGTGCGTCCGGCCTGCTAGAGCGCGCCCTCACCCCGGCCCCCTGAACCGTGCCTTCGCTTGGAGACCCACAGAGAGAGCGCGCTCCGACCCCGCGCCCGCGCCGGGGGCGCCCACCCCCGGTGAAAGTGTGGTCTCCGCTTCTCTCGGTGTGGTGTGACGGTAACCCCATCCTCTCGTTGTGACTCCTTTTGGACACCCCCCCCCTTTGCGTTGTGTCCCCTTCTTCCCCGCACCATGGCGCAACAGGAGCCCATCTCTTTTTGTACAAGGGAGAAAAGCTGTACGCGTTTGTCTCGTGGTTGGAAGCCTCCCCTTGGAGGGGAGATGTTTTTCTTGCTAGTATTCGCTGTGTTCATGGTCTAGAAATGCGGTTTGCTCTCGCCTACCAATCTCTGCTCTCTATGTATGTAGCCTACGGGTTGTTTTGGGTGAATCTTGAGGAATAAATGCCTTTATATTTCACAGGCTGTAAATTGAACTCCCCACATGATTAGCTTTATTATGGCTTGTGAACTGCTGGAGTCTGGCTTTACCTTTTTGTATGTGAACAAATCAAATTGCTTAAAAAAGAGTTTTCTTTAGTCTAGCCACAAATGCCTTGAACCTTGTCTGTTTGGGATTTTTTTAGGGGGGAGGGATGGGAATTTTCAGAAGTTGCTGTAGAAACTGCCTCAGTGTTTCACATAAGTCTTTTCAGTTTGATCATCTTTGTTGAGGTAGGACTATATGAGTTCCCTCTAAATGTATATGTTGATTTATGAGTAATTGTTATTTATTCTTTATTTATTTATATTAATTATGAAGATTATGATATTATTTGATTGCATATTTTTTGGTGCACTTCCCCCCTCCCCCCGCCACTTTTGACATTTCACTGTGCATTTTAGAAGAGAGCCTTTTTCTAAAGGGATCTGTTAAAAGTTTTAACTTTTATACCTATCTGAGCAAATTACAGACAACCTACCATTTTATTCTGCTTGGAGCCCCTCCCCCCTGGGGCCCTCGTACAACCGACAGCTCTTACTTTTAAATGCAATCTCTTTTCTACATACATTATTTTCTTAATTGTTAGCTATTTATAGAAAGCTTCAATAGAACTGTTTCAACTGTATAACTATTTACTATTCAAATAAAATATTTTCAAAGTCAAAGTAAGGTGGACTTATTTCTGCATCATGTAGTTTCATCAAGGATTTAAAACAGAGCTTCCAATGATTTCTTCAATGTATGCCTGTTTATTAAGAAAAAAAAAAATCCCACCACCATCACTGGAATCGTGGATTTTTAGAGCTGAACCTGAGCTGCTGAATTCTGCCCTTCTGGCAGTTCTGGGGTGTAGGCTCAAAACAGATTGGAGTCAGAAGCTTTTTAGGGGTCCTTAGGAATGTACTGGAAGATAGAGTTAGATGGGAGGCTGTGCAAATCTTTTTCAGAGAAATCTAGATAAATGTCCACAAGAATCTATCCTTTTAACCAAGGGGATATTAGAACACCACCTTAATTTAGCAGATCCTCATTTCCTAACAATTTGGGGCTCAGTGTAACAGTGATTCCTCAAGTAAAGATGGGTAATTTTTGATCCTTAAGTATCAACCAGGAGAAAGTAGGAATGATTTTATGGTTAGATTTCCAAAGTAAGGGACACAGACAAACTCCTGTTTGGGTGTACCAGAAGTTAAGCAACTGAGTTTAAAGTAAGGACTCAGAAATAATTTTCAAATCAGGTGAGCAATTCATTTTTTGGGGGAAAAAAAAAAAAACTGGAGCACCATCTGTTTGGGGTATTAAACTTAATAACGGTAATTACAGTGTTTTCCGTTATGTGTCACAAAGCCCTTCGAAGAACAACCCTGACGTTCACCAGTGAATATTTGGAGTTGTTTTTCTCCACCTTTGAAACACTCGATTATGGAGCTGTGCTAACCATCACAGTTGTGTATTTCCTGTGGCCCACTAAATCTAAGATTTTGCCCAGCAAAGGGATTTTAGAAATCCATACAGTTGAAGCTCCATTTCCAAAAGGTGTAGCTGGCATGATGGTGGGAAGGGCAACACGTGAGCAACTTGGAAGGAAAATGTGACAAAAGAGATGATTTTCAGATTTTGAGCCTAAAGTTTTTTGTGGGGAAAGACTTACTGAAAGTCTCAGCTGTCAGGACTGCCCAGTACTCCTCTCTTTGGGAGGGTCTTAAAACAGACTCAGGAACAATGGAGGAGCAGCCAGCACAGGTAAGTTGCCTCGGGGACAAACTGCCCCTCTTTTTATTATTATTATTCTTTTTTTATTATTTACCAGTTTGGAAAATACTGGAAGACCAAAGCTTTGCACAGCCCAACATGAAAGCACAGGGACAAACCTGTGTTAATAACCTCCTGAAAACTTGGAATGAAGCAAAGAAACCTTCAAATTTGTGGCCTGATAATTGCTCCCTTGAAGCAACAATATGAGATTTTTTAAATGTTCCCTCTGAATTTACACCTCACAATAAAAGACCCAGCATCTTGCGGGTCAGTATACATTCCATGCCAATACAAATTTTTCTTAAAAACCTGGTGATTGGCCTGCAGGTATGACATTCTGGCATCTGTGTTTGGCTCGCTTTCTTGTCCATAATCATAAAAGCATAAACCCTAAGGCCCATATTCAGAAAAATCTGACTTGGTGGTTTGCAAATGTGCTCCTTCATCCCTTGTGGAAATTCATTTTGACTGACCAAGGAGAACTTTTCTAAAACAGAAACCAAAATTTCATCTCCTTGAAATATGCTAGGAAATCGCACAGTGAATCTCATCTCTGTGAGATAGTCTGTGAATCGCATGCTGAAGGGAGTACGCTGAAGTTGACTAAACAGCGCAGAGAGAAAACCGTGGTCACTTTGTTCCATAGTAATGCAGCGTTAGTTAGGAGAATGTTCCACAGGCAGGAAATCAGGTGGTCTGTCTCTTCATTCCTCCCTGGATAGTAAGTTCCCAAGGGCTCCTATTATAAAATGCCAAGTGGGAATGCACCCACCTTCCTTATAAGTGTGCAAAGGATCCGGAGGGCATCCTCTGTATGGGAGGCTGCTCCAACCTGTACGCCCACCAGTGGAAACCGGCTGCGAAGGAACTCAGGGCAGTTCAGCCTGGGGAGGCGGACGAGGGGGCCGGCCGTTAGGAGGCGGGCCGCCGCTGGGGGCGCTGTTCCTTCCCTGTAGGCTCCAAGGTGATGCCCAGGCCCTCTGGCTTGACTCTGGGTACCACTCGCATAGGCAGCTGCTCCAGGGTCACTTGGAAGCGCAAGGAGCCAGGCCAGAGGCTCCATAGAGGCTCTATAGCTACGTCATGGCGCTGAGAAGAACAAGGCTGGAGGCCGGGTGGACTCTGGGCCCTCAGTGGCACCTAGGGGTATAGTGGCGTGCCCTGCAGACACTTGGGGCACGAGTTGGGCCAGCACCCACAGTCACCTGGCACCTGTAGCCCAGATTGTCTGCACCCAGAGGCGGCTGGCCAGGGATCCTCTGTGAACCACCATTGTTTTGCTGCAGGCTCGCGGGGGTAGCCCCTACTCCCAATCCGCCACCCCTCCATCCCCTTGGACTTCATTACACAGCTGAACACCATGTCTTCGAGACACAGGAAGCAGAAGGATCTTTTGACAGTCTTCTATAACATCTTAGAAATTCCTCACCCACCCAATATCTTGTTGATGCAAAAAGTTGAGAAGTGGCTTGGGCTCCAGGGCATCCAACAGGCCTGTGTCCTCATCTCTAAACTGGAGGGAATGGACTTTGGGAGACCCAGTGAGATACTGGGGAGGATTTCATGAGCTGAAAGGTGAAGGCCATTAAGGGCCCTAGGAGGAGCGGGTGGGAGAAAAGCTCCACCCAGGGAGTGTGTCTTGTGACCTTAGGACTAGTTATGAATCTGCTGGCCTCTGGTAGCAGGCTTTGACCCAAACTTGCTGTCTTTCTGCAGAAAGGATGTTTTGTCTTATGGGGAAAATTTTCTGGCAAATCCTAGTGTATGACCCTAGTGTATGGGGCCACTTAGATGGTCACACACAGTGTGTGTGTGTGTGTGTGTGTGTGTGTGTGTGTGTGTGTACGCATACCACCCAGGCTAGGTTTCAGGCTAGGTTAAGTTACAGTCTTTTAGTGGCTAGGCTAGAGAAAGTTGTGTGTTTGCCTGTTAAAAGCCATGCTGCAGGGTTTAGAGAAGACGAATCAGGAAACTGAGTTGTAGAGAAAGACCTGAAAGGTGGCAGAACACTCTAGAGCGAGATCAGCTGAGCAGCACCTTACTAGGATGTTGGTTTCGTTTAACTCCCAAGGCGGGACCAGGGCTTGGAGTAAAATATGGCAGTCCAAAGACACTTAGGATTCTGATCCTAAATTCTGGAAACATCCGAATCATGTTGTGTCAATATAACCTGAAAGGAAGAGCCCAAGGATCTTACTGGGGAGAGAGAGCGAGCAGACAAATGCATCTTCAAGTTATAAAAATCTCACACAGTGAAGAAACTTGATCAGCTGTGTCCAACTCCTTGAGATCCCATGGACTGTAGCCCGCCAGGTTCCTCTATCCATGGGATTCTCCAGGCAAGAATACTGGAGTGGAGTGCCATTTCCTATTTCAAGGGCTCTTTCCAACCCAGGGATCAAACCCAGGTCTCTTGCATCTCCTGCCTTAGCAGGCAGTTTCTTGACCACTAGCGCCACCTGGGAAGCTCCAGTGAAGAAACTTAGTGTGATTTTATGGCCAAGCTGCAGCATCAAATGACTCATACTCAGGGGGAAAGGCTGGAACACTGATTGTAACGTGTGTTGTAACATGGCGACCGGCACTGTCAGGTCTGTCAGCATCACAGAGAGCACTTCAGATGTGAGGCCTGGTCATGGGTTCCCAAGAATGTCCCTGCCTGGTGGCCCTAGGAGAAAGAACTAGTCCCAGATACCCAGAGGATAAGGCCATCCTCTGAAGTCCTGGCGCTTCCTCCCATTTGCTCACGCCTTGATCAGCCAAGGCTCCCTTGCGAGGCCAGCTACCTTCAGTCCACAGAAGGAAGGGGCCAGAGAGTACCTACCTGCCCAAGGGTTTCCAGGAAGGGGACATCTTTCTCTCACCAGGAGAAAAAGGGAACTCCGCCCTCCTTCCGAGGTTGCTAAGGAAACAACTAATTTCCAGCAAACTCATCAGCATCTCCTTGCCTTGGACAAACAACCAGCTACAGGCTTTGGTGTCATCAAGGCGATTTCCCAGTCAAGAGGATTTTGTGAAGACAGACGTGTCCTGTTTCTCTGGTCGGTTAGGAGGAACTGTGGGGGAAATTATGACGAATTAGACTGGGTTTTGGGAGTGACAGAGCCCAGCGGGCGGTAGTTTGGACTTTCCTGGTGAAGAGGAACTGACTTCTCAGGGCTGGGTTAGAGGCATGCCTCGGCTTCCATGTCAACCCCTCCTAGATAGTTTGGGGCATCATTAAGGCCTCATACGCTTCTTAGAATCAAGGCACATTTTTGTGTATCTGATTCAAAGTTAGTTATCATATTTTCACTGACCCAAATACACACTCCTTCATCTCTTAAACCCCAGCTGTCATCATTGTCTACCAGGCACTTTTATTGTGGGCTTGTTCTGTTGCATCTGGAGAGTGGAATATTGAGCGCAGGCAGGCTTCCTCTGGCAGCATGTATGGCGAACAGATGGGTTGTAAGGGTAAATGGGTTCATATTCATCTTGCTTGAAGATTTCTAGACTGTGTGGTCTTCTGGTGGCATTTCCACACAAAGAATTAATACTGATGCTTTTTCTTTAGCTCTTCACAGAAGCCCACACCGCTGGGACAAACTGGTCTTAGAATATTCTCCATTTTGAAGTGATACATATAGAATGTTTACTGCCAATCAGAGCACATTCAAGGACTCGATTATTTGTTCGGCTGCCTTGGGTCTTAGTTGCAGAAGGCAGGATGCTTTGTTGTGGTGCGAGGGCTCTGGAGCATGCAGTTTGTGGGCTTAGCTGCTCTTCCGTATGTGCTATCTTAGTTCCCCAACAAGGGACCCAACCCAAGTCCCCTGCATTGCAAGGTGGATTCTTAACCACCAGGGAAGTCCACAAGGGCATGATCATTGACAGACAGTGTTTCACCTGTGCCATGCACACACTGTGCAGCATCACCAGCATTTATAAAAAGCTCATCCACACCGTTTGCATTCCTGAGTCACCTGTACTTCCTTCTCTCTATCCAGAACCCAGGTGTTCTGTCTTCCCTCTACTTGGCTTGAACCAGTTGACTGAGCACCACTCCAGGGAAACGGTAATGATGGGGACATCAGCCTGAGTCCACGCCTCTCTTCCCTCACTCATCAAAGGAGGTCTTTGTATTTAAAGGCAACAGCTGCTCCATTCCTGTTTTCCAGGACTGGAGCCCCGATGCAATGTTCCTTCCCAAACGCCACTGCCAGGTGACGGCCACCCCTGACGGTGACAGGATGTACAAAGTGAGCCAAGAGGCTCTTGTCTGTGGGATCTGATAGGAGGCAGAGGTGTTTAGGCACGGAAGGCTTCACAGGAGGCTCTTTCTATGTGAGTAAAAAACAATTAGGCTAGAATTTCCTCTGAGCACAAAGAACAGAAAAGCGTGCGGGAACTTGGACTTAAACACGTGTCGTTGAAAAGCTTAGTAACACCAATGGATAGAGGTCCTTTTCTACTTCTGTCTGCCCTATTCTATTATGTAAGGTGAGTCTTCTAGAATATAGCTACAAAGAGGTCATTATTAGAGGATGGGCAGAAACTGACAGGTACAAGGTACGTGAAAATGATGTGATTGAGGACTGCCAGGGATAAAAGGAGATGGACGAATCACCATCTCAGGGTGTCCAAACCTGAACAGAATCATGTCAGAGCAGATCAAATATTTTATACCACAAAGGAACACACTTTTTTCACTCATCTCTTGAATAGAAGACCTTTATTGATTCTTTGAACGGTACTGTTCTCCTTGATATCTTCTTGAAGGTTTTCACATGAATACCTTGATAACTCATGCGTGCATGTTCCATCACTCAGTCATGTCCAACTCTTTTGTGACCCCATGGACTGTAGCCCAGCAGGCTCCTCTGTCCACGGGATTCTCCAGGCAAGAATACTGAGTGGGTTGCCCCTTCTCTGGGGGATCTTCCCAATCCAGGGATTGAACCCATGTCTCTTCTGCCTCCTGCACTGGCAGGTGGATTCTTTGCCGCTAGGGCCGCCTGGGAAGCCCCATCCTGATAAATTACCAGATAAATTACACTTTTAAATCATTTTACTGCAACACTTATATAACTAAGATTTCAGATTTGTATCCAAGAAAACTTTTTGCTCTGTTAACCACAGAGAGAAGCATGAACTTTGTATTTTCGAAATGTGATAATTGAGGGATTTCCTGGTGGCTCAGAGATAAAGAATCCACCTGCCAGTACAGGAGACACAAGTTCAAGCTCTGATCCAGGAAGGTCCCACATGCTTCAGAGCAACTAAGCCCATAGGCCACAACTATTGAGCCTGTGCTCTAGGACCCAGGAGCTTCAACTACTGAGCCTACATGCCTCAACTACTGAAGCCCACAAGCCCCAGCACCTGTGCTTTGCCACAAGAGAAGCTGCTGCAATGAGAAGCCCTCTCATTGCAACTGGAATAGTCCCTGATTGAGGCAATTAGAGGAAAGCCCACATGGTAACAAAGCCATCACAGCCAAAAATAAATAATTAATTAAAATGACTTTTAAAAAGGATAAAACATTGAAAAAAATGTGATAATTGATATTGAAGGGAATTCAGAAAATAATTTTCTTTACTGTAACAGTGGCTGCCATTTACCAAGTGAAATCACAACTTTTCAGCTGAATAGTAAAGAGATTGCTGTTTTCATAGGTACAGTGAAAAGTTTAATATCAACAAGTTTGCATGGTTCAACCCAACCATTTGTGGACTTCTGGTAACGATTAGCTTAATAACTTAATTAAAGAAGATAATTTTAATTAAGCATTGATCAGTTTTAGAATAATGTGAATTCAAAGCAACAAGGACCTTTCTGACAATTGCTGACCTCACTTAATTGTACACATATTTGAGCAATGGGGGCATGTAGATCAATGTCCAGCAGGAAGAAGTCAGCTCTGTTTAGAAGTTTCCAACCTAAAATGTGACTTGTGGAAAACAGTATGGCAGTTCCTCAGAAAACTAAAAATAAAATTACCATAAGATCCAGCAATCCCACTCTTGGGCATATATTTGGGAAAAAAACCTGTAATTCGAAAAGATACATGCACCCCGATATTCACAGCAGCACTATTCACAAAAGCTAGGACATGAAAACAATCTAGATGCCCATGGACAGATAAATGGATAAAGAAGGTGTGGTGCATATACAGCAAGGCAACGGCATGTTGCTCAGTCATTAGAAAGGACAAAACAATGCCATTCGCAGCAGTGAGGATGGACCTAGACATCATCACACTGCGTGAAATAAGTCATAAAGAGAGACAAATATCACGTGACATCACTGCTATGTAGAATCTGAAATATGACATGAGTGAACCCACGTAGGAAACAGAAACAGACTCACAGACATAGAGTCTTGGGCTTGCCAAAAGGGAGGGGCCTGGGGGAAGGATGGAGTGGGAAGTTAGCAGACGAAGGCTTTTATATGTAGAATGTATAAACAAAGCTCCTACTGTATATAGCACAGGGATCTAAATTAAATCAGCTTCCCAGGTGGTACTAGAGGTAAAGAACCCACCTGCCAATGCAGGAGACATAAGAGACACAGGTTCGATCCCTGGGTCAGGAAGATCCCCTAGAGTAGAAAATGGCAACCCACTCCAGTATTCTTGCCTGGAAAATCCCAAGGATAGAGGAGCCTGGCAGACTATAGTCCACAGCGTTGCAAAGAGTTGGACATAACTGAAGCAACTTAGCACACGTGTACACTATACTAAATATCCTTTGATAAACCACAATGGAAAAGAATATTTTTTAAAAAATGTATATATATGTATAACTGACTCACTTTGCTGTACAGCAGAAATTAACACAACACTGTAAATCAACTATACTTCAATTTAAAAAAAAAATCAAGAAAAGAAGTTCCCAACATCTTCTTGAAATTTTTTCTAGGTCATACATGTATCAGTTACAGCAATGACAGTGGAGAACTTGGGCTTTCCTGGCATATATTTTTCAGAGCCTTGTCACTCAAAGTGTAGGCTACCGACCTGTACCACCTACCTTCCTGGGAGCTGCTTAGAAATGCAGAGTTGCAGGGTCCACTGTAGACCTGCCAGATCAGAATCCGCATTTGCACAAGATCCCCAGGAGGTGGGTTGGGGTGAGGCTGTGGGCCTGCTTGTGTTCAACGTGTGCTGCTGGAATTTGGGGTCTCCATCACACAGAGAGTGTTACCAGTTATTGCCCCCAGCAGGAAGTTTGGCCTGGGAAGACTTGATAGCTTGAAGTTTTAACCAGAGACTACTAACTCTGACTAATGATGGACTGACTTGTTTGGAACAATGCTACCAGGGAGAATTCATCGAACCCTTATTACTGATATAAATTACTCACTGATTTCTCACGTAACTCTGTGAGGTTGTATTGATGGGAAATGGAAGAGCCCGAAGAGGTGGCATGACCAGGAAGTGGGGATGTTTAGCTGAGCAAGAAGGTCATTGGTTCATAGAGATTAAACTGTTGAGAGTGGGCAGGTGTGTCTGTATGGGAGAATTCAAATGGAGAGTAAAATGCAGTCTTGACTGTCCCCTTATAGAGGGGACCTTGTCACGGAGCGTGATGTGACAGCAGAAGGAGATAACATGCTTCTAATTCCAAATCGTGAAAACAAATGATTTGTGTTCTGCCAATTTGACCCTGAAATAACAGCCTGAAAATTCCACCCGGGTAAGCCAGAGAGAGAGGAGCCAAGTATGTCATCATTTTACGTCATCTCCTATCTTGTCCACTGGAGAAATCTTCGTTCTACACTGCCCAACCTCCAAACTCCAATAACAGATATTCCAGAGAAACAGGTTAATGCAGCCCTGTAATGAAGGCTCTCATGCTGGCATGATCGCAGCACCGAATCTACAGATTCTGAACCATTTTCGCCTTCTTTCACGTGCTCCAGGTGCAGATGGTAAGCGGGAGAAACGGACGAGCTCCTTGTGAAAGATGAAGCTTGAAGCAGCACCACATCGAAGACAGCACCCAGCGCCGGCACGTCCCTGCGCCTTCTGTCGGTTCTCTGCCTCCACTCTGGCTCTCAAAGCACTTGGCTGGGGAAACCACTTATTGTTTCACACCTGCAGGTGAGTTAACAGGCCAGCCCAGAACCATGGCAACTGGCAAGAGTGTGAGAAGGAGAAATCTCAGAGCCCAGGCCGCTGGGCATCCCTGTTCACTCAAGCAAGGGTGATGTCCAGGCTGGGGAAAGCGGGGCTGGGGTTGGGGGGCAGTGGAAACTCAGAGTCCACTCCTCATGGCAGGCCCCTGCCTTGATCCTTGTCTCCTGGGGGAGGCCTCGGGGAAGGCCCAGTGCCCTGGTGTGAGCTGCAGTGGGACTTGGCTGGCAGGGTGATTTGGGTGTTGTTCCTGGCTCTTTTAACCTCAAAGTCTGATTGCGCAGCCCCTTGGCACAGTCTGGGGAGGGGGGTAGCCAAGGGCCCCGAGAAAATCATTTATTTCCTTCAGCTGGCCAGGGTGCGTCCGGCCATCTGCAGCCAAGTACCGCCCACACTGCTGTGGAGATTGAGTTATTCAGGTCAAGTGCTGGGAAGAACTCGCTCATGATCATTGTTATTTGAAGTCCTTTGATCATCAGCTCCATCCACTGGATGGGAGAGAATACTGGTTTAAGCTTTTATTTACTTTTCATACCCGGTGGTATAGGTTTTAAAGCTAACTCTTTGATGCACTTTTCACTGAGAGGTAGCCTCTGGGCCCCTCCCTTGAAACCTCTGTGACTGCTTCCTGGAATCAAGTGCAGTGGGGGTGACTCTTCGTGACTTCTGAGACCAGGACGGGGAAAGGCCAGCAGTTTCTCCCTGGGGCTCACTTGGGACTCGCAGATGCCATGCTGTGGGGAAGCCCAAGCTGCACACAGAGGCCATATTGGTGCTCGGCTGACGCCCTGAGACGAGATCCCAGCCAATGGCCAGGATCAACCCCAGATGCACAGGGAGGAGGTAACCCCTGACTCTGGCCCCTCCACCATCTCGGAATACTTGTACGAGAGACCCCAGTTGGACCCCATCACCCCAGAACCATGAGAGAATAATAAAGTGGCGGTTGTTTTAAGTCACGAAGATTTGGGGCATTTGTTGTCTAGTAGCAGATAACTGAAACTCCAGTCCTTCGGCCACCTGATGCGAAGAACTGACTCATTGGAAAAGACCCTGATGCTAGGAAAGATTAAAGGCAGGAGGAGAAGGGGACAACAGAGGGTGAGATGGTTGGATGGTATAATCGACTCAATGGACATGAGTTTGAGTAAACTCCAGGAGTTGCTGATGAACAGGGAGGCCTGGAGTGCTGCAGTCCATGGGGTTGCAAAGAGTCGGACACGACTGAGCAACTGAACTGAGCAGATAACTGGTATACATCTTTTGCTTTTAGAGGATCGTCTAGTTTCTAGATGCTTGAATGTGATTTTTTTCTATTTGGTCTCCACATCAACTCTGTGTGGAAGGTATTCAAATTCATTAATCTGGACATGAGGGAAATGCCTATGAATGTTGAATGCCTTGCCCAACATCACAAGGCTCATTGCCTGAGATGTAGAGAGACCAGAACCTGAGAGATGTCTGGCTCCCTGACCCAGTGCTCTTCCCATGAAGTGATGTGGTCAGGGCCCAGAGGAATAGGGTTTATCGTTATCTCACCCACTGAACTATTTAAAACACCATCAGGATATGTCCTGTGTACATGCCTTCCGTACCTTAGCATCTTCCAAATACTGGGTCCATGTCCCAGCGACTACAACTGTGGAACAACAACCCACCCCAAAGCCTAATGGCTTAGAACAACAATAGTTCTTCATTATATTTCATTGTTTTGGTGGGTGAGGAATTCAGAAGTGGCCCGACTGGGTGGTTCTGGCTTCGGATCACTCATGAAGTTACCATTAGATGTCACCTGGGGCTGTAGCCAAGTGAGGGATTGACGGACTGGAGAGTTCATTTCCAGAATGGCTCTGTCCCACAGCTGTCGATCTCCCCAACACTGCCGTAGTGGCCTCATCTCACCATGCCTTTCTCCAGAGTAAGCCATCCAAGGGGCCAAGGTGGAAGCTGCAGTTTTATCTTGGAGACTCACACCATCACTTGTGCTGGGTTTTCTTGGCCCCCCTGGTCCTCTCTAAGTCAGTGCAGGAGGGATCACACCAGGTGTGAGCACCAGCTTGAGGGGCCCCTGGGGCCATCTCCGGGGCAGCCACCATGGTCAGGACTGCTACCCTAATTCACAGGTGAGGCAAACAACTCAGAGAGGCGGGGACTCGAGGGCTGGAGGCCAGCAGGGTGCCTGCAGACCGAAGGCAGTGCTGACTCCCAGGCTCATGTTCCTCTCCACCTACAATAAAAGGTGGTTCATCGTGTATTTTGATGCATATATTAGGATTTTCAGAAACACCTTCAAAGTTAGGAAGTTCCTTGGAGCACCATCATGGGAGGAAATATCGGGTGCGTAAGCCAAGTGGAGGCCTTTACTTTCTTCAGTTAATAAAGGCCTCACTTTATTGGGGCTGAAATTCTGCCTTTTACCTAGGGGCCCACCTTTAAAACCATGTTTCCTTTCTAAAAATTTTTATTGGGGTATAATGGATTAACAATGGCGTGTTAGTTTCAGGTATGCATTATATCCCAATAAGTACATAAATAAGCTACAAGGATGTATTCTACAAAATGGGGAACATAGCCAATATTTTACAATAACCATATGTGGAGTAGATAATCTAAATTGTGAATCACTGTACTGTATACCTGTAACTTATATAAGGCTACATAGCAGCTATGTGCTGTGCTTACACACTCAGTCCTGACTCTTTGTAGCCCACCAGGCTTCTCTGTTCATGGGGATGCTCCAGGCAAGAATACTGGACTGGGCATAGCAACTATAGTTCAGTTTAAAAAAAAAAAAGACAAAGAAAAAAACACCAAGGCTTCCTTTTCTTAAGTAGGTGGGTAATATAGGAAGACATTGGTTTTAGTTTTGGTTTTTTCTTTATAGACCCCCAAAGCTGATGTTATAGATTTCTAATAGTCTACTAGAGCTAAAATTACATCTACTTTCTTTAATTTCTGGCATATTTTACATTTTTTACTTGAAAAAATAGTGAACCTTACGAGTTATGAAAAGGTGTGTTTCACTGTAAACTTAATTACATAAAAATTGAGAAGAAAAATACAAAGACCGTTAACAGAGGAGATAAACACACAATTCACAAATATAGATCTATAGTTAGTAAAGAAACATGAGAAAAGATTGAGCTCCGCTAAAAATGAATAGGAAGCTAAAGATAAAAGACTTTTATCAAATTAACAAAGAAATTATATCTATACTCTGCCTTGGTAATTTCACATTTGGGAATTTACCTTACAGATATAAAAGCAGAAGCTATATGTCAACCTGTAAGATGAGATGGTGTGGACCACTGGTGTGTTTGTTATAACAAACATTGGAGACCACCTGCGTGTTCACAGATGGTTGAATAAATAAAGTGTGGCTACACGAAGGAATAATATGCACCCATTAATTAAGGGAGGAGTGCCCATGACATGTTTCAAAACTTAGAGAGGAAGTTACTGAATGATGTGTGTTGTTGGATGCTATTTCTATAAAAAAAGGAAAGCTTGTGTCTTTGTATGAGTTTGCATTAATCTGCAGAGAATCTGTTTATTGATCAGGGGTGTGATGTGGGGGGCAGATAATTAGTTTTAGAAGGGAAAAAGTACAGAACACACAGTGTAAAGTACAAATCTATACTTTGGCTAGTTCATTAAAATCTCAATGTTGATTGGTAATCAATTTTCCTTAAGAGAGGCCACTGTTTTTTTTTTTTTGGCCTTACCACTCAACATGTGGAATCTTAGTTCCCCGACCAGGGGTCGAACTCATGCCCCCTGCAGTGGAAATGTGGGGTCTTCACCACTGGACCCCCAGGGAAATCCTAAGAGGCCACTGTTTTGCATTTTCTTCCTGGTACCTGCCGTCCCCTTCAAGTGGACAGTGCCAGGCCTTCCTTTTCCCCGTACTGAAAATGAGGATGCTGAGATTTCCCTGCAGGAAGGTGATGCTGGTAGCTGTTTCCAGTGTCCCATAATCAGCCATCAACGTGGAGGACAAGACAAAGTGATACTTTTGAAAGGTAGAGGGAGGTGATATCATTCACATGCCATCCTCGCTGGTTCCAAGTGTGGGGGGCGGGGTGGGGTGGGGAAGAGCTTTGTTGTGGGTGCACTGTGCCCTCTTGGAGGGAGGGAGGCATCCAGCCCTTTGCCTGCACTTAGCCTGGCGGCCTTTTCTGAAGAATATTGATCAGAAGTGCTAACCTCTGCCATTGTAACAGCAGAATGCAGTGCCCGAGTATTTACAGAAAAAAGCTTTTCTTTGCCAGACTATTTTCTGAAGTCAGAAAGATCCTTTCAGAAGCTCTAATAGCAAGCCCCTGCCCACTTCACGCCCGCCTGAGAGCCACACTCCAATTTTCAGGCCCCCAGGACCCCGTGTTGATCTGGAAGCTGGTGAGCATGACCTATTTATAGAAAAGATGCTCTGTCCAACGCAACACGCATCTTGCTGGAGGGTGAGGTGGGATACATAAGTGGAAGACTGCAATTATACCGAGACACACAGGGAAACATGTTCTTGTCCCCAACAGAATTTATTCATTTGTTCTTCATTTCCTAAATTAGTGTTTTAGGCAGAATTTGGGGGACTTCCCTGGTGGTCCAGTGGTTAAGAGTCTGCACTTCCCCTGCAGGAGGTGCTTGTTTGATCCCTGGTCAAGTAACTAAGACAGTGAGGCCTACACAGCATAGCTAAAAATAAATAAAAATTTAAAAATATTTAAAGAGAATTGTGATCACATAACGTCATCTGATATTGCGATAGCAATATGTTTGCTTGAATGAATCTAGTCAGTGTTTTCCATGTCTGACATGGTCCAGAAGGGAGGCTGCTAAGAAGTCCTAATTTTTTTTTTTTTTTGGCTGTGCTGCATGTCTTGTGGGATCTCAGTTCCCCAACCATGGGTCAAATCCACACCCTTGGCAGTGAAAATGCAAGGTCCTAACCACTGGGAATTCCTAATTTCTCTTTTGTTCTATAAGGAGCAGAATTCTTGGCGGGGGTGGGGGCGGTTTTAAAAAAAAAACAGATGATGGGGTCCCACCACACCTATTGGTAAGAATCTAGGTGGTGGGGGGTTGGGTAGGACTCAGAATCTTATGAAGGCTCCCTAACCAAATCACCCAGCTCCCTTTTATGAGGAACCATGCATTAAAGGTGAAACATACCTTCAAAGTGAGCACCTGCTAATAGTCAAAAGCTAAAAAAAAAAACAAAAGCCAAAAGGATTCAGGCTCTACGTGGCTCCCAGGACGGCAGCTCCCCATGGAGGTCACTAAATGTCTTGGAAGTAATAGGGACTCAGCAAATATTTGCAGATGGACAAATGGATGCTTTCTGCAAAGCTTGATTGTCTAATGTCCTGGAAGTTCCCTGCTGTCCAGGGTATGGAAGTAGCCCAGGATGCTGGTAGGGGCCACCTGGCCAGGTTGTCTGAATGTGACTGTTGATGCCTGGAGTCCTGGGGTGAGGCCACAAGTGGGTTTCAGCTGCACCACAGGGGGTATTATTACACCCTGTCTATCACTCCTTCACAAGACAAAGCCTCCAAGCTGGACCCTTGCTCATCAGGGTCAGGGGCTCCAGAAGAGTGACTGGTACAGAGGGCTGCTCTGGGGAGATGGGGTCCAAAGCCAGGGCTCACTGTGGGCCTTGATGCAAAAGAGAGGAACAGGGGGGCACTGAGACACAGGAGAGCGATGATGCTTAATCCTGGCTTCCAGGCTATGAACCAAGAGGTCATTTTTTTACACAACACATCAGCAAACCTCCCTGTATCCATCCTGGCTACTATTTTGGATACTTATTAAGGCTTTGGTTAAAAAGAATGCTTTTGAACAACTTCATCTGATAAAAATGTAAACCATCTTTTGTTAGATGCCAGGATAAACTTTATTTTCCTTCCAACTATAATGAAAACACGAGGAACATATGGCTCGTAAGTGCTGTGTTTCTACTTTATTGAGTCGTCACAGTAAATCAGAGTTAAAGAGGGAGGGCAAACTGGGGAGTCAGGTAGTGGCCATTGGTGAGCCGTGTGCTCCTTGGGGGCGGGGCACCCCTCGCCGAGGGGCACTGTGCCAGCCAGGTGGCTTACAGGCTCGGTCTACACCGATGTAGGCACAAACCAGGTATGGAGCGTCAGGAACATTAAATAATGTGAGACAGCAAAAGAGAAATCAAATGACACCTTATAACTTAATTTACCATATTTATCAAATTCTATCATTTACATGGACTAAATATTGTAGACCTGGAAAACCCAAGAAAACATTCACTTAACGTGTATGTCATACGTAGGTACTGAGTGCAATGAGGACATGGTTGTTTCCTGTGGAATTTCCCATTGGGTGTGGACATTTCCCTTCAGTCGCTATGAGGGTAACACAGTTACATCTAAGACATCACAGTCATCATAAAAGCACCCCTCCCGCCTGCAGATGACAGTAGATGAAGTGTGGGTGGTCACTCCCAAGGAAGGTCAGGAACATGTGACCTGCATTGTCTAAGAATCCGAAGGATCTCATGGTAAGGATGAGGGTCCCACCAGCCAGCCTCTCTCAGAGTCAAGGCTGAAGCCCCCTTCCTTCCCTGTGGCAGCTGGGAAGACCTTTCCTTAACCGCAGGAAGACACCATGACAGTCCCTTCTTCAAGCTACAAGTCCTCACTGCTGTCTAATTAAGGTTTTACTACTTAAAGTGTCATCATTTTGTGGAATTACTATTTTTTTTTAAAGTACAAAAACCTACTCAGTGAGACTAGAGATCACCATCTTTGCTTCAGATGGAAATCAATGTGCAGAGAGGTGGGTGAAGACCTGGGCCTGCCTGGAAGCCCGAGAGTCTTCTCCATTTGGGGCTAGCAAGGGCCACTTGTGTTTACAGATGGCTGACCTACTAATGTCATGAGTCAGCACGGTGACTCAGGTGGGTGCCCACCGGATAAGTGACCCTTGGAAATTTTGCTGAAAGGCATTTATTACAGAAGTTCAATATTTGCTTTTCTAAGTGAAAAAAAAAAAAGAGAGAAAAAAAAACTCGATCATTTCAATTTTCCACCCCAAATAACAAAAGCGATTCAAGTGCACGTGATTGCAAGCAAAAAACCTGGTCACTAGAGTCCCTGTGTTTCTAAACCAAAGCTGTTACTGAGAAGAGCCATTATACTGCTAGCTGTCCTCTGGGGTCATAGGGTGGTCAGAATCTTTTGGGATTATAGGAAAGTCTATGTATTTGGTACCTACAACCACCTTTCCCACTCTGGTCAGGAGGGCTGGAATTATGGGGCGGGAGTATGTGTGTGTGTGTGGGGGGCTTCAATATGAGTCCTGAAGCCAAGTCTAAGAATTCTGATACAGGGGTTGTCTCAGGCCTGAAGGTGACATGTTCTCCCAGAAGCTAGAGCTTACGTGGCACTCAGGAGCACGTGATGTCCCTCCTGTAGGATTGAGGAACCACATGGAGCAGAACCTGACTCTGGGGCCACGTGGGCCCAACCATGCCGAGCAGAAACCCGAAGTCACTCAAAGCTGGGGTCGGGGAGCAGTGGGGGGAGTGCCCGGGAGGACAAGAGTTGTGACATTTGCTGACAGAACAGAGAAGACAGTCACTCCCGGTCACCCTTGACGTTGCCACCAAGCCTGCAATCAGTGGACAAACCACTGACAGACCAGCTGGGAGAGCTGCTTCTGCTGGAACGAACTGGGTGCTCTCAGGTCCCAGCGGTGCTCGAGCCACCCCTGCCAGTGGGCCTGGCCTCAAGTCCTACTCGCCATTCTCTGTAAAGCAGAGAAACAAGCTCCCTGGAGAATCAGAAGTCCCCCTCCGTCTAACAGGAAAGCCCTTCTGAATCCTGTCTCACCGTCTCCAGGGTCTGCCTGCTTCCCCTGCCATTGTTAGGCACCAGCCCACTGGGTGGTCAGGGAATATGGTGGCTCTGCTGGGCAAGGGGCTTGGAGGGCCCAGCTGGAAGGTGGGCAAGGGGTAGGCTGGGGGCACCCGCGGGGGGTGCAGGAGTGAAGAGGCGACGGCAGGCTGGGCGGGAAGCACCTGCATGGAGAACTTTCTGGGCCCTTAGCTGGTGGCTCCCCTGTTCCAGGCTCAGGGCTCACTCTGGAGATGGTCTGAGGGCCTCAGTGACTAGCAGAGGGCCAGCCCCTAACACCCCAACCCCATCAAGGGCACCTGGCAAGCACAAATGGAAAGTGGGGCTGTCCTTCTTCCCTTTCTGGAAAAAAAAAAAAAAGACACAACAGGCCCCTCACATCCTTCGCTAAAGTTCAGTCCCCCTAAAGCTCTGTGTGTTGGGAAAAGTGTGGGAGGCCCCTCCCAGCAGGGTAGGAGGCAGGGAGGCCCTACCACAGGGTGAGGACAGGAAGAGGGCTTTTGCAGGGACAGGACTCTGTGTTTCTCGAATCACCCTAGCGCCCCGAGACAGGAGCTTCACCATTACCACGTGGAGGGCCTCCAGCAGGGATAGGGTGAGGGTCATGGTCCCTGGTTAGCAGGCATTGGGGACCAGGTGGAAAACACAGCAACGGAGGCACAACTTCTCCCTGGCTCGAGGCCCTGGGGAAAGCCAATTTCCATGATGATGAAATTTGGGGCTTGCCGTGAATCCTAACAGAAGGAGAAGCAAAACCGATGCAGGAAGCCCTCCTCCAGGAGCGTGACAGGGAAACATCGGACAGTTTACAAAGCAAAGGAGACTCCTAGGGGACAGAGCCAGCTGCCCCCACCCTCCCGGGGAGCCCGGAGCCTCCTCCTGTTCCCTCTGCTGGGGCAGCCCCACCGGCGGGTGTGTTTCTGGCTGTTGGCGACTTTTCTTCTTTCACAGCCCAAGGTTCCTGAGATGCTACCGTCTAGTTTAAGAGTCTGATCCGCAGCATTTTGGAGGGATTCCTCCTCAAAGTTCAGAAGCCCGTGCGCGGGGAGACTCTCCGAGGACACTGGCAGAGCAGCGAGTTCTTGGAGTCTGGGTTTGGGGTTGGGTGGGGAAGTGGGGGAGTCTCCTCCATCCCCTTCTCCCCGAGAGGCACCATAGAGGGGACCTCAGCCCGGCAGCCAGGGCCCTGGAAGGAAGCAGAGAGACGCCCTTTTGGGCACAGGGTGAAGGGGGAGGATGTGGCGCGTCCCCAGGAAGAGGGCTGGACCCCCGCCTGGTGCCACACGTGTGCAGGGACGTTTGCTGGATGAACTCACAGACCTCCCAGCCTTTGCTCTAGACCTTCCTGCAGCACAAAAGGAGCTGTGAATCTTTTTGAAATTTATTGGGCCTTACATCCAATCCTCAAGTGAAGAAGGAAGAGAAAAGGCACCATTAACACTGTGGATGCGGGGCAAGGGTGACGGAGCAAAGCTGCCTCAGAATCGGTGAAAGAACAAGAAAAAAAGTCAGGGGCAGCTTGTGGCTCCGTCGTGTTATTATTTACATGGATTTACATGTTGATACTTTACACCAGGCTTACAGCTCGATTATTCCCCAAGGGGTCTGAGATGGGAGGTCAGGACTAATTGAACAAGTCCAGAAGTGCCTACAGCTGTTGGGTCCCAGAGAGAAAAAGGAACGAAGCTGAAGCCTGCACACGCCCCATCCCCAGGGCTGCTCCAGGAACCCAGGCGCCCGCTGCTGCAACACACGGCCGTTGTTGCTGAGGTGGGTCCCCCTGGGCCCTGCTTCGAGGGAGGACCATTTCATCACCCTCCTAATAACCTATTTTTAAACCCTGCTGGGCTTTGCCCCAGCTTCCTCAAAAGCAGGCTCTCTAGCCTTTTCCCGACATGCTTCACTTCCGGGCTTTGGCCTGACATTTCTCTCATTACTGGCCTTTTAAATTAATTTACATAAGTGGCCTTATTCACAGACAGCATCTCCTTTCATTTTCGGACCTGACCTTCTTGTTTCTAGGGACAGCCTCTGGAATCAATACCTGTGAACACGCTTGGACCCGAGGAGACTGCCTACCCCGGGCTTGTTCCCCAAATGGCCTCCTTAAGATGTCCCAAGCCTGGCCTCTTCTGTTGCCTTCTTCCAGGCCCAGGAAGGTTGGGCAGAGAGAGGAGTAGTGAGTCTCTCTTCTGCTGTTTTTGTCTTTGGAAACAGGCTGATTTTTGGTAAAAGCAGCATAGCTATGCTGTCATCCAAGGTGGAGATGGTGCTGGTTACGGACATCACCTCAGGCCCCTGGAGGACATCGGCGTGTGGTCCATCAGACATGAGAACACCCCTGACTCAACCCCAGATACGATTCCAACTGAACACCTTCAATTCACATTGCATAAAACTTCACATCATTAACTGGGAACCAGGGCTTCCCTCATAGCCCAGTTGGTAAAGAATCTGCCTGCAATGCAGGAGACCCAGGTTCGATCCCTGGGTTGGGAAGATACCCCTGGAGAAGAAAATGGCAACCCATTCCAGTATTCTTGCCTGGAGAATCCCCATGGACAGAGAAGCCTGGCAGGTTACAGTCCTCCAACACAGGAGTTGGACACAGCTTAGTGACTAAACCACCACCAACTAGGAACCAACCCCACCCACTCTGAATTCAGATCTATTGGGAGAGGGAAGCAAGGGGGAAAAAAAGCGAGTAAATGCAAGAGATAAAGTGATGTTCAAAGATGTGACATCAGGTGTGAGTATTGCTGGATCAGAAGGGAAATACTCCCCCCACCCCAGCCAGGAAGGCCCGGGGGGCTGGCCCTCGCAGTCCTGCACTGCAGCATGGCAGGTGGGCAGGGCGATGCCAGCTTGGACCAGCGTGAAGCTCTCACTGCAAAGTGGCCTTCGGGCATCTCAGGGCAGTGACCCCACCACCGGTGCCCCAGGAAGGTCACGCCGGAGCAGGAGATCGCACCACACGCCCCCTGCATCCCTCTGGTCCCCACCTTGCCCTTGGCACGTCCCTGGCCTGCACTGGCTCCCACCATGCCCAATGCACTCCATGACTGATGAGGAGGTGGCCACCACAGACAGAGCAGGCTGGCCACAAAGGGGGGTGATCCTTTTCCTGGCCGCTGACAGCCGCTGCCTCCGCCCGACCTTTCCTCGTGCTAGAAGACAGTGTTCAAAGGACCCTGGCGCCCCACTTGGCCATCTCAGAGATACAGGGTCCCAGCAAAAAAAAAAAAAGGCCCTTTTGTGAATCCCCACGGCTAGGGAGGAGTGTATACTGCTCTGCCTGGCTGACGTGGGCTTTGTGGCTCGTGTCACCTTGGGGGCTGGCACCAGTGAGCCCAGGTTGGGACAATTCCATGGCTGGGGGGCCAAGAAAAAGCAGCTGGGTTGGAGGGTCAGCTCTCTGTGCAGTGGGCCTGCTGGGGGGAGAAGGGCAGTGCTTGGGATAAACCCCAAAATCCAGACCCTCACCTCCCTGTTCACATCGACCCAGAAGAGAGGATGTCTGTGCCCTGGCTCCACTGGGCAATGTGGTTGATAAGTGACAGCTCGCTCCCTGACCCACCCATCTGTATCCTCATCACTCTCAGGTTCCTGGTCACCCTCAGCATCGGGTCTCCCTTCCACCCGTGACTCCACGAGGAGGTACAGTCTGGGCCACCCCGAGAGGCTCTGCTGCAAGGTGTCTGCTGTCCATCAGGGTACTGGACAGGGCCCAGACCCCAGACCCAGGCCGAAAGTGGAGGCCCACGGAGGTCACACCTACCGTGGCCGGCCTGCTCTCTGGGTCCTAAACCACAGCGATGCCAGGGTTCCCTGCCCTCTGCGCCCTGCAGCTTTTGTCTGCTCCTCCTCTCCCAGCTGTTCCATTCAGCAGCCCCAGGAGGACCTGCCCTCCCCAGCCCAGGCCCCCAAGGCCCCATTAAGGCCAGCGGTCAAAGGCCGCTGCACGTGCTGCATCTTATCGGCCCATCTCAAGAACCCTGCTCCTCCAGGCTTGGCAACAACAACAAAAAAGGGGGCGGCCCCAGGCCTACTGGCTCCCTGAGGCCCCCTGCACACAAAAGGGCGGGTGACAAAGACATTTTCTGGGATGGCAGGTGTTGGTGTCGGATTCCACCCGAGTGCGTGGGGCCGGAGAGAGGCTGGGGTGGGTTTCCTGGGCAGGCGGGCAGTGCAGACACACACGACAGAGCCCATCAGGGCTGAGGGGGGAGGCGGTAGGAACCCCCAGCCCCGGAGGGAGGTGAGTCAGTGAGTGAACTCTCCCCCACACCCCCAAGAGCAGGGCGCTGGGCAACTCCACTGACGTGTCAGTTCAAACACTTGTTCTTTGAACTTACCTTGTTCAAACACTGCAGCGAGATCCTCACGTATTTTAATCTGAAGGGAAAGAACATAAAATGGAGTGAATACAGGCCCTGCACATGCACAGCTCAACTCGATAATGAACACGGTGCTAAAAATACATCTGTTCCTGGGCTGTCTGAGTGTTCCTGCAGCTTCCGAGATCATTACCAACTGAAAATTCACCTGAAATTCCACTTGGCAGGACAAAATTCTGGCTGCCGTCACCTGTACGGGTGTGACACGAAGGCGACGTTAGCTTTCCCAGGACGTGTGACAGTTTCTGTGGGAGCCCTGCAGACACTGGTAGCTCTGACCCAGCACGTGCGGGACGGCCTTTGACCGCTGGCCTTAATGGGGCCCTGGGGGGTCTTGATGTCCCGTTCCTGCTGCACGAGGGTTCCTAATGTTTTGTCTTAGGTATAGTTAAAGCTAAGAGTTTTCAAGACAAGCATTTGGAATTCTCTGGAGGCCCTGAAAAAATAACTGATACCCACTAACTGTATAAGCTCACATGTCTCTAAGTTTCATTTTACAGGGTTTTGAGGGGCACACAGTGCGTTGATGAGGTGCAGGGGTCACCCTCTATGTCACGTTCGCCAGGGAGGAAGAGCGAGGTGTACTGTGCAGAGGGCAGCTTCAAAGGGGACCCTTCAGAGGCAAAACTGGCCTCTCACTCACAGAGCAGCAGGACCCCAGTAGTCCTGTCGGACCCCAGAGAGGCTCTGAGCTCCCCGGTGCGGACGGTTTTTCTCAACTACTCACTCCTCCACAGCCATCCTATTTCCCACATGGTTTGCCTTAGCAAATGCAACAACCTCTTTCTGAGTCAGGTGACAGCTCCTCACCCCGACACCCGCAACACTCTTAGTTCAGTGTCACTAGACCACCATCGCTTTGCTGACGAAGGTCTAGTCTGAGCTATGGTTTTTCCAGTAGTCATGTGCAGATGTGAGAGTTGGACCATAAAGAAGGCCAAGTGCTGAAGAATTGATGCTTTCAAATTGTGGTGCTGCAGAAGACTCTTGAGAGTCCCTTGGACTGCAAGGAGATCAAACCAGTCAATCCTAAAGAAAATCAACCCTGAAGATTCACTGGAAGAACTGATGCTGAAGATGAAGCTCCAATACTTTGGCCACCTGATGTGAGGAGTCGACTCATTGGAAAAGATCCTGATGCTGGGAAAGATTCAGGGCAGGAGAAAAAGGGGGTGACAGAGCATGAGATGGTTGGAGGATATCACTGACTCAATGGACATGAATTTGAGCAAACTCTAGGAGACGGTGAAGGACAGGGAAGCCTGGCATGCTGCAGTCCATGGGGTTGCAAAGACCTGGACACGACTGAGCAACTGAAAAACAACCAGCCCACCATCAAATCTGGACAAAGAACTTTTCTATCAGTGACATGGACTGCTGTCTGCCCAACCACTGTGGTGAATCTGGATAGTCTGCTGGCCTCGCCTGCAAGGCTGTCACAGTAACTACAGCCAATTTCTAAGACAGATGCCATTGGAGGAGGGACCAGTGACAGATCTCAGGTGGGGCTTTTTGGAAGGAATGTGGGTTTCTCTGAAGCCATATTTTGCAATGTGTCGATGAAATTTCACTCCCCCATACCCCTAAAGTTACGCAGGGTTGGGAACTTCAGGATAGAGAACAATCGTGACGATGCACTAGACTTGTCTGTCTTCCTTGATTTCCAGACACTGAACGTCTGTCTTGACATGGAAAGTGAACTCTAGCGGCACAGGGAGTTCCTGGGCAGTGTTGACTCTTGGTGCTGGACTGTTCTGCTTTCTGTGTGGGACCTCTAAACACTGCAATGATCTAGACTGCCCCTTTTCCTCGCAATGCGCTGCAAGCTCCCGGAAGGTGGCGGTTGTGGAACATCTCCGTGAGTCTTCCTCCAGCCGAGGGGCTCAGCTTCTGTGCTGTCGATCCTCTCCACTGTGAGCAAAGGGTCTCCCCATGAAGGGGCTCCATGGCCCCCTCCCCCTGCAGCCCCTAGGCACTGGCAATGCTGGGCGTACAGGCACCCGATTGGTGGGACTGAGCAAACAGATGGTGCGGCTGACAATGGAGGGCTTGTTTGTAATTGCTGATGAGGACGGACGGCCCTTCTCCTGGTGCGTCCCCACATGCAGCCGGGTGTGCTGTGCTGGACCGGACAGAAAGTCTCAGGGACTGCCAATCCACTGGTGAGTTAAGGAGATACAGAGACAGCGGCAGTTGGGGGCTGCCATAATTATTCCATGGGGCTCAAGTGTCACTCGCCCTGACACACAGACAGTGCTCCTGGAGGGCGGGGACCCCCTGCATGGAGCAGAGCAGCAGGCTGTCAGCTTCCTGACGTCTCCCCAGGGCGGGTCAGCCCTAGATACCGACTAACCTGGGCAGTACTGGAAGCACCAGGAGACCACGGTGCTCGAAGCTGTGTGATGCCCAGGGATGCGGGAGACATGAAGTCTAACCATGTCATTATCTCATCGGCTGGGCACCTGGTGTGTCCCAGGACATGTTCTAGGCTCCGGGTAACAGATGAAACCCCTGTCTTTGGAGGTTTTTTGGGGAGGAGTTAATGGCGTGCTGTTGGGGGACAAAGATGTCTTATTCTGTATTTGTACAAAGCCCAGATGTCAGCATGGAAAACATACAGGTAGACCATGTATCTGTGGTGTTTCAGGGGAAAGGACAAATTAGGAAATAAAAACGTGGGGCAAGAAGGATAAAAGGTTGAGAAGACTTGATTGTATGGTCAATATGCATGTTAAGTCTGGAGTCTCCTTACAGGTGAATGGTATTGTCAGTGAGGAGTTGGCCCCACTCACGTCTGAGAGCAGCTGAGCGAGACTCCCCTGGGGAGAACTAGAGGGTGTGGCGTGACCCAGGGGGCACTGGGGTAACTTGGGACACCAATGGGACACGTGCAGCCACTCAGCAGCTCAGACACCCCCGAGGTGGCTTTTAGAGAAGGACATCCTACTTCTCAGGTCTTCTATGACTCTCTGACACCTGGATAATATCCACCAGGACTTCCAGGGGCGAGGAGATCACCAACTTCATTGGCATCTTGTGGAGGCTTTTCAAGAGCCGGTGGGCCTTTCCATGGGTTGTTTTCTCTGGCTGCACTCACTGGCAGAGCAGAAGAGCAAAGATTTGCACCAAGCGTCTTATCTCCGAGGCAAGGCTGCTGTCCAGGACTGCCCCCTGGGACATGCGCTGGGCAGGGTGGGACAAGAAAAGTGGCTGCTCTCCCTGGGTCCTAGTTACTGAGCAGTCAGCGTGGGAGACGATTAGCTGGTTCAGGATAATTAGGGAAGGGAATGGTTCTGGGAGCTGGCATGCCGAGGGACAGAAAGCAGTGGGCTGGCGTTCTGGCTTCGGGTGAGAGCTAAATATCCTTGAGGCAGGAAGGTGGGCTGAGCGGGAGATCAGAGGGCTGTCTGGGCTATTCAGACCCCTTGGAATGGCTCTGAGGATGTGAACAGGTGCAGCAGTGGATGGGGTGAGCCTACCCTTTCAACACTGGCAACCCCAGACCAGTGGGCACTAGCCAGCCTAATTACCATCTCCAAATGGCCCGAGGAAGGCATCCAGAATTTCCCATCCGGCCGCAGGGGCTGGGTCCTGGCCCCAGCTCTGGCTCTGGCTCTGGACTGGGCTTCCTCTTTTCAGTCGTCGGTCTTGCCCATCAGCTTCGGTTCCGAAGCATAAAACTAGGACAGCTGGACTGAAAGGTGGGCAGGCACAGAGAGGGCATGCCCGGTGAGTCCGCCCACCTGTGCAGGGACTCGGCCGGCAGGTGGAACGCTTTCCAAAACACTTGTCCGGCATTTTTCTCTTTCCCTTGCATGACTACAATGTATTCTACGGATCTATGGCTGAATTTAGCTAAATTGAGCATTGAACATTAATGTCTTGTTAGGCCATGGTGGAGAAAGATGCTTCCAGACCTGCTTACTGTCTCATAGGACGTGAGCACAGCAATCTCAGTTACATCCCAGCCATGGAGAGAGTGTTCATTTTACCAGTCTGAATGATTCATGTCTCCAAATAGGAAATCAGTACAGAAATGTTTATAGCAGCCATATTCATAATAGCTGAAAGACGGAAACAGTCCCAAATGCCCACCACCTGATGAGTGGAAACAAAGCGTGCTCTGCCCTTACAATGCGATGTTATTTGGCGATAAAAACAAGTGATATATGCATACAGGTTACAACACAGATGACCCTTGAGGAGGTGCTAAATGCAAGAAGCCAGTCAGCAAAGATCATGTATCATCTGACTCCATTTATAGGAAATGTTCAGAATAGGCAGGTCCAGAGAGACAGGAAGAGACTGACAGGTAGTTGCTTAGGGCTGGGAGGTAGGATGAGGATGGACTGCTAGTGGAATTTAGGTTTTTGTTTTTCAGGAGGGATTTTTAAGAAGTCTCTAAAATTAGATTGTGGGGCTGGTTGCACAGCTTTGCAAATATAGGAAAATGGCAACCTACTCTAGTATTCTTGCCTGGAAAATTTCATGGACAGAGGAGCCTGGTGGGCTACAGTCCACAGGGATGCAAAAAGTTGGGCACCACTGAGTGGCTGAGCTTTTTAGAAGTTTATTTCTTGGTTGTCATTCATATATTCTTCTGGAAAAGGAGAGTATAAAATATTTCCTTTTCACCATTCACAGACTTCAGGGCTACTAAGAGAGGTCCTGTTTGGCCTCTGCTTTGGTTGCTGCTTAACAGAAATTCAGGCAAAACCATCAAGGCTTCCAGGAGCCTACCCTAGTGGCTGCAACTGTCCGTGTTCCACCTTCTAGAACCTTCTGGACATGAGGCTCCATTCACGGCTCACAAGGCATGTGAACCTGAAGAGTCAGGAGCTCTGGATTCTCCCAAAATAACATCTCAAGGTTATTTTGAATAAGCTTCAAGAGTCCCTTCCAAAAACTGTCTGGGAGAAACACTCTTGGTATTTTCAGGCCAACTATTGGCAACTGCTGTGTGTCCCTGGGGCCATAATTAACACGGAGGCAGGGGCAGGATGCCACTCACACTTAAAATCCTGCAGGACTGAGAACTCAGGGCAAACCTAAGGCAGCATGTCACAGAAAGAGCAGCAGCTTCGAGTTCTTCCAAAGGAACCGATTAAACGCCATGTTGACACTTTGAATAGTCTCAGGTCCTGCCTTTTCTGAGGAACGTGGGACCAGCCTCCATGCTTGCCCAGGGCAGAAGGGTCCCCGCGCTGGCGGCTCTGAGGGGTGGGTTTTTCCTCTCCGCATCTTGCTCTCTCACCCACGCCTCTGAGAGTCCCCATCTCAGCCAGCTTGGGAGAGTCATAGGCTGATGGGCAGGACACTTAGTGGGACAACTAGCACACATCAGGCCATGTTTCCATCCTTTCCCAGCTCACGAAGCAAATGCTATGGCCTGGCTCAAGGAAACCACAGCCCAGCTGACCCAGACCACTGGCTACATGTCTTTTTTGCCCCTTGATAAATCTTTTTTCACAGGTAGCTGTGGTTTGGAGCTGACTAATTTGGGTTTGTGAAAAATAAGACAGTGTTGGTGATTCCTGAGTATCTGCTCCCCGAGGAGACGTGAAGCTCTGAGAGGGACAAGGAGAGACAGAACGCAAGGTGTCAGAGCCCCTCGTCCTCCCCTGAAATGCCCAGTACATCCTGCTCGGGGACAGCTCCCCAGGGAAGGTGGGGCTGGAGCAGCGATGGGGACATCTGACAGGCAGCACTGTCATTTTCCATCAGATCAGGTGGAGCAGATGTTCATCACATCCACCTCTTCCCTTTTCTAGAGCTGACACCAGGAGAGTAAGAGTTTTAGAGGGAAAAAGGGTGAATAAATATGAAGCAAGTTCAGTTCAGTTGCTCAGTTGTGTCCAGCTCTTTGCAACCCCACGGACTGCAGCATGCCAGGCCTCCTTGTCCATCAGCAACTCCCCGAGCTTGCTCAAACTCATGTCCATCGAGTCGGTGATGCCATCCAACCATCTCATCCTCTGTTGTCCCCTTCTCCTCCTGCCTTCAATCTTTCCTAGCATCAGGGTCTTTTCCAATGAGTCAGTTCTTCACATCAGGTGGCCAAAGTATTGGAGTTACAGCTTCAGCATCAGTCCTTCCAATGAATATTCAGGACTGATTTCCTTCAGGATGGACTGGTTGGATCTCCTTGCAGTCCAAGAGATAAAAGGTGGCACAAAACAGGGCGACTGAAAATTCTCTTTAAAACCCTCCATACCACTCAGGAAAGCCCCCGACCAAGTTTCAGTTTCCCCGCCTGCATTGTCACCGGGCTCCAGCAGCCCCACCTCCCCTACACCTGGCCAGGGTCCTGCTGCTCTTCATGGCTCCACTTTCACTGGGAGGACAGGAGGGGCCGGGGAGGATGAGACCCAATTACAGGTGTTTGTTCTGGCTCTTGCATCAGGCCCCACACACATCTGTGACCTGTAGACACACCTGGACCCCTTAACGCAACAGATTTCTTCCTGCCTGTACCGCTATCTTACTCCCGTTGCATATAAGAAAGAAAGTGCTATGTTATTCTTTAAAGAAATTACAGCCAAATATAGATACAAGAAACTCACACACACAGGACAAAGTTTTCCCTCCACAGGCTGAGAAAAATCAAGGAGTAAGGGAGATAAGTTAGAGGAAGCTGGACCAGGTCGCCTTTGAGAGACATAGTGGTTCTCAGCACCTGCTTACTTTCTGAAAGGAAGTCCCCATCTCCAGGCCACACCACAGACAAAAACCCCCAAGTCTGTGGTGGAGGGACTTGCAGCATGAGGGAGGAATGACCCAGGGCACAGCTGAGCCAGCACCACCGGGTTCTGGCAAATGGATTATGGGTCAAAAAACCTCCTATGAATGCTTTAACATATTTCCAAGAGGAGGTGTGCGTACTCAGTTGTGTTCAACCCTTTACATCCTATATATGGCTTATATTTTGATGCCTTCCAAATGTTTGTTGTGTGGGTGGTTGTTCTTTAGTTGCTCAGTTGTGTCCTACTCTTTTACAACCCCATGGACTGTATCCCGCCAGGCTCCTCTGTCCATGGGATTTCCCAGGCAAGGATACTGGAGTGGGTTGCCATTTCCTTCTCCAGGGGATCTTCCTGACCCATGGATGAAACCCGAGTTTCCTGCATTGGCAGGTGGGTTCTTTACCACTGAACCACCTGGGAAGCCCTTCCAAGAGGATACATTTTGAGTTTTTAAAAGAAATGTCATATGCACAGGAGTTAGGCTGAACCGGTGACATGAGAGGGAGGGTGGAATTGGGTATGGGTTGGGGGGGCAGTGACAGCTGGTGCAGGGTGATCAGTGGTTCTCAGGCCGGTTGCCAAAGCCACCCAGATGCAGACCAGAGCATGTGCAGGCAGAGTAGGTGCCTCCAAGCCCTTGAATGGATGGTGACATCAGATAACTTGTATTTGAGGGCCACTGTGGATGACCTGAGCGGAGTTCTGGGCTGTCATCCTGGCCTGCAGAGTGGGACCATCCTCATAGGCTGGGCAACCGGCCAGCATCCCATGGGTGGCAGCCCAGTTTGCAGCCCCTCTTCCATGAGACGGGCCAACACAGGCAGAAGGGACTCCAGGAGGAGAGGAGAAACTGGGAGGCCCAGGGCAAAGTGAGAAAAACCCAGACAGGCAGGGTGGTGAGCAAAGCACTCAGGAACATCTGTGGAGGTCTCCAGAAGTGTCCTCAGCCCCTTACACATACTAACTCATTGGGCCTTTACCAGTGCTCTTTAGTGGGAACTATTGGGGCTCTACTCAGAAGGTATGCCAAAATACTGGGCTGAATGAAGCACAAGCTAGAATCAAGATTGCTGGGAGAAGTATAAAAGCCTCAGATACGTAGATGAAACCACCCTTATGGCAGAAAGCAAAGAACTAAAGAGCCTCTTGATGAAAGTGAAAGAGGAGAGTGAAAAAGTTGGCTTAAAGCTCAACATTCAGAAAACTAAGATCATGGCATCNACAGGAAGACAGCAGGATCTGAGGATGGAGCCTGGCAGGTCAGCCCAAGCAGTCTTTAGTGCCAAGAGAGGAAAATGCACAAAGTCCTGGACAGGAAGGGTGGCCCAAAGTTTGGTGATGGCTCCACCTTCTGCCTCCACACTAAGGCTCTGGGCCTGGTTCCTGCTGTATTCCTAGCACCCCCAAAACGTTAAAAGCCCCTTGAACCCCACAGCCACATGGAGCCCTGGAGCCTGACCCATACGGGCACCTGGGAGCATCTGAGGCTTGTCTGTTGACCCGGTGCGTCCTCTGNGCTCCACCTTCTGCCTCCACACTAAGGCTCTGGGCCTGGTTCCTGCTGTATTCCTAGCACCCCCAAAACGTTAAAAGCCCCTTGAACCCCACAGCCACATGGAGCCCTGGAGCCTGACCCATACGGGCACCTGGGAGCATCTGAGGCTTGTCTGTTGACCCGGTGCGTCCTCTGGGCTTTATTCTCTGATCTGTTCCACGTGGTTGGCTAGGAGGGTCTGCAGTTAAAACTGCCAGATGACCCCACAGACTGTCACAGTCCCATGAGTATAGTGGCCAAAGAATGCACTGACTGCTGCTGGTGGGGGGGAGGTAGCAGCACCCCCAGCATCACACAGCCATGCTGGGAACCCCGGTTCCTTCTGTCTGGATTTCTGGTCACGTCACGGTCTGTTCTCCAACCGAGTTTGCATCTCATGAAGACTTCATGAAGGACCACAGTGAGGGAGGCAAGTTTTCCCAAGCAGGCTCGGTTCAAAGAGACACATTGAGACAGAGACAGAGAGTCTAGACGGTTTGTTTAGAACAACTCCCTTCTCACTGGCTCGTCAGGAGCTCTGTGACCAAGGTCACCGACAATCAGGGTTAGTTGACAGCCTACCTGAGAGGCAGCAGTCACACTCTGAGCCCAGGATGCTGTCCAGCTGATCCCACTGTGACGAGGAGAAGAGGGTGGAGGCGCTGAGGCTGGCACCCTGGGGTGTCCCTCGCGGCTGGCCTGCAGCTTATCAGGATGATGTGAGAGCCTGGACATGAGGGGTCCTGAAGCCTCTTCTGCCTCCACAGTCTACAGTGCTCTCAGCCGGTTTCAGCAAATGTATGAGGAAGGTGAATACATAAGAAGTGCTGTCTAGCAAAGCCTTATTCAGACCACGTTTATAGGGAGGGAGGATGAGAAAGACGGAGGCATACTGAATGAATCCCTAAAGTGACCACTCTCATCAAATGGGGAAAACCTNCAGTCTACAGTGCTCTCAGCCGGTTTCAGCAAATGTATGAGGAAGGTGAATACATAAGAAGTGCTGTCTAGCAAAGCCTTATTCAGACCACGTTTATAGGGAGGGAGGATGAGAAAGACGGAGGCATACTGAATGAATCCCTAAAGTGACCACTCTCATCAAATGGGGAAAACCTTTCATCTTTGGACTGGCGGGGGAGCAGTTAGAGTCAGTTCCACTTTGTGCTGTTTCTGGGATTGATTCGATGGCTAACCGCCCAGCAAATGGCCATGGCAGGGTCACTGCGGAAGATGCTGCCATGTCCTGGTATGTGCAGCCCCGAGTGGGGCTCGGGGGTCTTAGCGAGTGAGAGCTGGGGGCAGCTTCCCGCTCCAGGCAAAGGACCACTGTGTAGTGTAGCACACTTGCAGTCCCAGTAGGGCCGGAATGACCCAGGGACCCCCAGGCTGTGTCTTCTGACAGCTTCTGCGAACTTGAAACAGTGACTTTGTGGTAGAAAAGAATGACACGTCTTTTTTATTAGGTAGGGGAGCATCATAAACCTTTCCGAGAGGGCACCCATGCTGTTCTGGGCGAGCAGATGAAAGTTCGCCATTTTGCCTGGAAGCTGCAGCGGCGGTGGCAGAAGCATCCTCAGACAGACTCAGACTAATCTGCTTTAAGCTCCAAATATGACCTACATGAGACGCAGTGGAGTCTGATGGGGCCTGGCTAGGAATTCCCTTCCACTTGCTCTAAATCCCGAGCCTCTCTCCTCTGGCCTGTCATGAAGGAGGAAGCACTCCTGGCCAGATCTTGGAGAAATCAGATGTGTCCATTCAGGGCTAACAGGAGAGACAGANTGAGACGCAGTGGAGTCTGATGGGGCCTGGCTAGGAATTCCCTTCCACTTGCTCTAAATCCCGAGCCTCTCTCCTCTGGCCTGTCATGAAGGAGGAAGCACTCCTGGCCAGATCTTGGAGAAATCAGATGTGTCCATTCAGGGCTAACAGGAGAGACAGAGATCCATGCTCCCTCTGCTGGCTCCAGACGGCAGCATTAAAGCAGAAAGGCTTCTTCTCCAAACTCGAGTCCATTCACGTTTCTGGACAAGGACCCCTCGTTTAACCTGGTTGGAGGCGTTCTTTCAGGAAAAAAACCCACCTTTGTCAACTTCTGAACAAAGCACTTGGAAATGCTTCCAATCAGATATCAAAGTACACATACCAACAGTCCTCCACTCCCAGATGGCTAGCTGTGACTGCTACTGTGATTTTGGGATTCATTTATCAACAGACACAAGTGGATTCCTCCAAGATTTTAAGGTCCAGACATGACCTTTAAAGCAGTTCTGGGAAAAGAAAAACAATCTGAAGTCCAAGCTAAAGTTTTTTTTTTTTTCTTTCTCTCTCCCTTAGGTAATAAGAACAGCTTCCAAAAAGTAAAGATTTGTACTATTTATAGCCTTTCCGATAATGTCAAGCATTAGACTTGATTTTCCAAATCATTAGCATGCAGAAGAATGACCTCATGGCGAACAGATGCACTTGGCTGTGAGCGGCAGTGATTACATCAGTCCCTCCCCTTCCAGTTAACCCTTTAAAGGCCTCTCTGCTGCACACACCCCCTTTCCTGGAGACAGTCTTGAACACACAAAATTAGTCCCTCACCCCAGTGTGTGCACGCACACACACATGCATGTGAAATGCACATATAAATACATGCATAAAACATATATATGAACATGTGTGTGTGTGTTCACTGCAGCCAGTATTAATCCCTGGCCACCCTATAGAAGTTGCTGGTCAGTAAAGAAGGAATCTAAAGGGAAGTAGACTACAAAGCTGAGTGGAAGGCCAGCTCAGATACCTTTCATGCTCTGGGCATTAGCAACATGAGTAATGTGTGGAATAGATATGGGAGGGGGTGGCTTAAAATAACTTTTTTTTTCTGACTCAGAAAGTAGTTGTTTTAAACCTCTTTTAATAAACTGAGGACTCACTTATGAGCCTAACAACAGAAGACTATGTCTTTACCTGTGGTCCTGAAAAGTGAGTCTAAATGCCCCCCCGTGCCACCCTGGGTGACAAGTGCTGGGACAGGGAGCCTGGGAGCCTCAAGGGGGGCTGTTTCCCAGGGTGGCCTCCTTAGGCAGAGGCCCCCACCACTGGGCACATCTCTTACTTACACCTAGGACTTAGGACTTAAAGGCTGACCTTGGAGGCCTTCCCTCTAGAGATGGGGCTGCCTGCTGCATAATACATTGTGGGGTGAATGTGGGGTTCAGGCCACTGTCCCTGTGCTTGACCACAAGGCCCTGTGGCAAGAACACAAAGGAAATTGGAGCCCCAGGTTCCTTGGGCTGCGCGCAAGCCTGTGGGCGGGGGCCTGAGGCCCTGCTCTGACGACACTGCTGCAGAGATGGTCTGAGCGAATCCTAAGAGCGCTGTGGGAGCTTAAGCCGCTCAGGGTCAATTTTTCCAGCTGGCTTGTCGCTGCGAAGAGCAGCTCTCACCTCGATTTCNCCTTGGGCTGCGCGCAAGCCTGTGGGCGGGGGCCTGAGGCCCTGCTCTGACGACACTGCTGCAGAGATGGTCTGAGCGAATCCTAAGAGCGCTGTGGGAGCTTAAGCCGCTCAGGGTCAATTTTTCCAGCTGGCTTGTCGCTGCGAAGAGCAGCTCTCACCTCGATTTCTCAGTTTAAGCTGCCTGGCTCATCTGGGTTTGACTGTACTTGTCCCAGGGTAAAAAAAAAAAAAAAAAACACTGTGGATAGATGAAAAATGTTTTCACCCGTCAAAGTGGTTAACAGACAGGAAAAGGGATTCCTCAGAAGCAAAACTGGTCTGTGAACGAGAGGACGATGTGGTTCTGACGGAGGGCCTGTGTATGGGATGGAACTGTACCCCCAGATTCCAGGGCAAACCAAGTTGATTTCGAGCTTCTTCCTGATGCTTGTCATGGGCAGATATGCAAAACATTGAAAGAAAACATTATGCCTGGACTTAAAATCGCATCCATGGATTGGTGTGATGGGTGTAGAAAAATGTTCTCCGTCCACACAGAACACCTTGAAGCCTACTGGTTATGACACGTGATGCTGATGTCAATAAACTGAAAAGAGGAAGGATCTGCATTTGGCTCAGTATCTCATCTTTGGTTTCACCGTCGTTTTGTGCACGTTCCAATACCAGCTCTTATCGAGCTCTCAGAACCTTTATCAATTCAGTGACTTTGGCCAAGGCGACACTCTTAATGCAGCCAGTCTCCAAACGGTGGGTCTTAAAAAAATCTAAATCACTCATGGCAGCTCACTTAAGAAGTTGCCTATACGTGAACTGGTGTAAATAATCAGGAACTTTTAGGAAAGATCAAATTTATTTATATAGAGGCTAAAATATACATAGAAAATAAAGTTCATCAATACTATTTCAATATCATCTTAAGAGCCTTTAGAACATAACAGTTAAGAAATGGAAGCATCTGTGATTTAATTCCCTTTAATTTTAGAAAACAAAAAAAGCTTTCTCAAGATTAACAACAACACCAAAAATCCTGCACTAAAAAATTCAGTCCCAGGACTTTGTGAGGGTGCGAAAAAGCTAAATGAGATCTTTACAAAACTAGCTTTGCCATAAATCTTTCGTGTTCTCTCACCTAAAAATTAGAAGTGATTGTCAATCTCTAGCCTGACTGGGTTTGAAATCTTCATTTCCCTTGAAACTGATTTTTTTTTTTTTTTTTTTTGCGGGAGTGGGGGTAGGGCGGCGGGGGAGCGGGGGCTTTAGATCGAATGTTGGCAGAGTGTATAAAAGAATTCAATTCACAGCTGTTCTACTTTTTTAATGTAAGAAACATTAATCAAAGCTTTAAGTTATAAGCTTTTCTCATGTTGCTTAGTATTCCAGTTCAACAAAGATCAATAGAGGCCATCCCTGTATTTCTGGACGCCTCACAGGGAAGCAGAGGCGCGATTATGTAAATTTCGCAGCTCCCCGCACCTCGGCGGCCTGCTTATCTCCCAGGCCTTCTGCCTGCTGCTCCTGGCTCCCAGTGCGGGGCCAGCCTCTCCCTCTTATCTCCTGACAAAGCTCGGGGAGGCCAGGCTGGCAGCCAGCGATGTTCAACAGTGATGCATGGCTGGTTTTATTTGTAAGTGATTTATTTCACCGAATTTAATTTTTTTCACTTTGTGTGTAAGATATTTGTTAACAAGTCAGGATGGGAGAAGCCAGGCGGCGATCAGAGGCAACTGACACAGGGTAGAAATCTATTAGGCACCCCGAACAGTTGTGCCCACCCCAGCGGAGGAAGAGGAAGCCCCTCATGGAGGATTTCAACATGCATCGACTCAATATCCCACTTGCTTCCTGAAAGGCAATTAATCTGTAATTACATACAGAAATTTACCAAGTCATTCTATTCTTTGGGGGAAAAAAAAAAACCCCACAGTAACCATATCATCGTGGTAAGTGCCAGTACACTTTTTTTTTTCCCCTAAATTGGAAATATAAAGAGTAAAACCTAAAAACAATGTTTTCTGAGATTTTCCACTGGCCTCATAAATGGAAGTGCTTAGGAGCCAGTGTCTGAGCAGGTCCACACCAGGTGCTGCTCTCGGCGGCTGGTCCCCGGGACTCGGACCACTCCAGAGAGAAAGCCAGCCCGCCACACTGCTGTCACCATGGGCCAGGAGACACAGTCCTCCCATTGCTCCCGCATTAATCCCTGACCCGAGCATCCCGGCGGCATAATCCCCATTTAGCATTAGTAGCAACGGCTTCGACTGGGAAGAACTCTTTCTCGATAAGTAGGCCCTGATGCGGGCGCCACTCTTAAAACAACGTATTCCCAGCTCAGCAAGAAACCCACCCTCCCGAATGAACCAGAGCACGGGGCTGAGAACAAGTTCATTAACCTCGCTGGAGGCGGAGGTTAACGGGATAGTGGGAGGAAAGGACCAGGCGAACAGCTCGGATACAAAACAAATTAAAATGAATGTCATCACTCCTTTTGTTATTCATTAGCACATTCAGGGGGGAGAACGCACTTCTTAAATTTGCGGGCATTTATCTGTGAAAAACAGGTGTACATCTGCGGCTTGAGCATTTGAAGGGTCTTGGGCAGAGCTGGGAGGGGGGTTATGTGTCCACTCACCAGTTCCGCTGACCGAGTAGCTGGGAGATGGACAGAAGACCTGGGCTGTGAAATCCTCAAATGTCATGACTTCACGGTGGTTCTGAATTATTGCTTCCAGATAGAGAGCTCTCTCCTCGTAGCTGCGGGTGTCAGTTAAGGAAACAAGTGTCCATGCAGAATGAAATGCAGAGCAGCGACTTTGTTTTAAACACAATCACACACCTTTTACACTCGGATAGGGAATGGGTACCTTGCAAGTGCATAAGCATCCTATCGGAGAATTAAAATAGGAGTCATAATTCATGAGAACATTCTGGTTTCAGAGGCCTGCGTTTCTTAGACTTCAACTGCACCCAAGCCAGTATCGCTGAAAAAATATGTAAACTGATAGTCACAGAAACAGAGCAAAAGGCCATCAACTTGATAGGAACAAAAAAAAGAGAGACGTGAATGAAAAGAGGCCGCATCCCTTTCCATCCATGACCATGGGACAATGCTGGATCGCCCCTTCTGAGTTCCCCAGATGAGATGTTTTTCTTAGCCTACTGATAATGTGAATCGATACTCTGATACTCCAAGCGAGAACCGGTGATACACACTTGAAAATTTCAGTAAGACCACTGGGAAGAGGGAAGGCTAGAAAGGTCTGGTCTGAAGGGCTCCAGAGTCTCAGGCTGAGATATGCCATGAGCATTAGAAAGTTATTAGTTATTAGAAAGAACTAATATTAGTTATTAGTTCTAAATAACTAAATAATATTAGTTATTAGAAAGAACTAATAACTGGGAGAATCTACCAGGGAGCACACAACACAATATTAAAAAAAAAAAAAAGACTACTGGCTTTTAACTAAAACTGCAGCCCTGGAACACACGCATTCAAATGTGTAATCAAAAACCAGTCACCAATAAAACTTACAACCGTAACACGTTGAAGCAACTTTCCAGCTGTCTCAATAGGACCCCTGCGTGCGGCAGCCTTTCATGGGGCAGAAAGCAAATCTTCCCCTTTTGTGTGTGGCTTCTGTTTCATCGGAAGGTGAATCACGCCTTCCAATAACAGGATAACGTCAAGACAATTCGGCAGCGGATGGAGGCGACGCACAGAGGACTCTATGAGTTAGCATGCGGGGGTCTCGGAGTGCTCGCTCTTCCCCCTGCTTCCCTGTGATCGACGCAGAAGTTAAGGGATGTGGTTCAGTCATTTTGAAAACCGTGCTAATTCTGCAGGAACACAGGGAATGTGGGTTGCCACCCGTTTATTATATGCAGCTCCAGAAAGGCCAGAGTAATTCTAGCATTTCTCACTGAATTTTAAAACTATTTTTTCAAAATAGCCTCTTTTAATAATGTAAGTTGGAGGAAAATTATGCCCTTCCAAATAGCTGTTCAATAGGCATGTGTTTTGAAAGAGGAGAGTTTTTTTCTACTCTCTTCTGGCGAAGGATGCTCACGAGTTTTCCTGCAAAGGATCCTGCTACTCCTTTAATTACATTCAGGGAAAGGTTTTCAGCCCACAAGGAGCCCACAAACTTTCTGCGGCTGGCTGTGCAACACAGAACCATGGACTCTCGGTGCCTAGCTGCACTGAAATTTAAATAAATAAAAAATGAAGAAATAAGCAAAAGGGTTCTTGCATCCCACATGCCGTATATCAAGCACACAGAGCCTGGACTGTACAGACACAGGGGACAGGACCATCACCAGGGAAAGCTCTCCTGGGCCGGCCCATTCCAGAATCGCCCTTCAGGCTGGCTCTGGGCAACTTTTCAAAAGGAACAGGAGTTTCAAGACAATGATGGATGACGGTTTGCAGGGACAGTGGTCCCATCAGCCTGAGGCCTGGGCCGCGTGAGTCTGCGCTCCTGCTGAACTCCGGGTGACTCGCCTTCCTGGACAGGCTGCCAAGCGTTGCGGTGCGGGCCCAGTGGCCTGGGGGACCCACTAATGCCGTTCACGTCTCATTATGAACATGCGTCTTCCACACAGCGCTCGGCGGCTACCGAGCGCGGCCCTCCGAGCCGCTGGGCCATGAACAGCAGGACGCTGGGCCTGGGCGGCCGGCTGGCGGACAGGCACTGTGACACTGAGCTGGCACGTGTGGGCCCAGCAGGGGCCGAGCGAGGCGTGACAAATGACTCAAAGGGCTGAGCTCAACTTGCGGCTGACGACCACCTGAGCCTGGGGCCCCGTCGGCACCCCTTCCCTGCTCACGGCCTCTGTGGGCCCATCCTGCTGGGTCCTGCGGCCTGGGCTGCGTCCGGACCCCCCTGCACACAGGGCTTGGATGTGAGGACACACCAGGCTAGAAGGCCACACGCTTAGGGGGTGGCCCCTATGCTGACCAAGTTTACCGGTCACCACAGAGGGCTGCCATGTATGCCACCCCCTATGGTTACCCGACGGGTGGCCGGCAGCCTTGTCCTGAGTGAGTGACACTCTCCCACTGTCATGAGCTTGTCTCTGTCAAGGCTGAGTGATCTGGGCTCCTAAGAGCACCTCCATCCAACACTGGACTCCCAGAGTGAAATAATCTAGCTTTGAGGTTCTTGGGTACAGTAAATACAATGGAGTAAATGTAAATATAATATAAATAGAACACAGTCACTCAGTCATGTCCGACTCTTTGTGACTCCACGGACTGTGACCCACCAGACTCCTCTATCCACAGGATTCTCCAGGCAAGAATACCAGAGTGGGTAACCACTCCCTTCTCCAGGGGATCTTCCTGACCCAGGGATGGAACTTGGCTCTCCTGTACTGCAGGCAGATTCTTCACCATCTGAGCCACTAGGGATGCCAAAGGCCTCAACAGAGGCACTACAGTAGATGGGGTGCAAAGGTGCATCTAGCTCGGGGCCCTGGAGCAGGAAGATTTGCTTCCTAGAAGGTTCTCTGCTATCATGAGAGCAGACAGTCCCCACTCCCTACCCCAGCGCTACACTGCGCTGAATTGGGTGCCGTCATTCAGACAAACACCTGCCAGGGATGTGGTGAGGCCAGAAGATCGTCAAGTACATTTTCACTTGAGGCCCAAGCCAGGACATGTACACACCATGACAAAGAAAAGACAGATACCACCCCAACCCTGGCACCGTTTAGAGACAGCAGAATACCACACCACCTGACCTGCCTCTTGAGAAATCTGTATGCAGGTCAGGAAGCAACAGTTAGAACTGGACATGGAACAACAGACTGGTTCCAAATAGGAAAAGGAGTACATCAAGGCTGTATACTGTCATCCTGCTTATTTAACTTATATGCAGAGTACATCATGAGAAACGCTGGGCTGGAAGAAGCACAGGCTGGAATCAAGGTTGATGGGAGAAATATCAATAACCTCAGATATGCAGATGACACCACCCTTATGGCAGAAAGTGAAGAACTAAAGAGCCTCTCGATGAAAGTGAAAGAGGAGAGTGAAAAAGTTGGCTTAAGGTTCAACATTCAGAAAACGAAGATCATGGCATCTGGTCCCATCACTTCATGGCAAATAGATGGGGAAACAGGGGAAACAGTGGCTCCAGAATCACTGCAGATGGTGATTGGAGCCATGACATTAAAAGATGCTTACTCCTGGGAAGGAAAGTTATGACCAATCTAGACAGCATATTAAAAAGTAGAGACGTTACTTTGCCAACGAAGGTCCGTCTAGTCAAAGCTATGGTTTTTCCAGTAGTCAGTTATGGATGTGAGAGTTGGACTATAAAGAAAGCTAAGTGCCAAAGAATTGATGCTTTTGAATTGTAGTGTGGAGAAGACTCTTGAGAGTCCCTTGGACTGCAAGGTGATCTAACTAGTCCATCCTAAAGGAGATCAGTCCTGGGTGTTCATTGGAAGGACTGATGTTGAAGCTGAAACTTTGGCCACCTGATGCCAAGAGCTGACTCACTGGAAAAGACCCTGATGCTAGGAACGATTGAGGGCAGGAGGAGAAGGGGACAACAGAGGATGAGATGGTTGGATGGCATCACCAACTCAATGGACTGAGTTTGGGTGAACTCCAGGAGTTGGTGATGGATGGGGAGGCCTGGTATGCTGCGGTTCACCGGGTCGCAAAGAGTTGGACATGACTGAGCGACTGAACTGAACTGAAGGAGCTCACATGTGCCAAGAATCTTCTTTTTTAATTTTTTAAATAGCTTTAGAAAATGTAGCTGTGGAATCTTTACTGAATTTGTTAAGAAGTACTAGCCAGGGCCCCTAACTAAGAGCAGTGTCTTGGGACATTTTCATACCTAACATCCTTAGGACTTCAATGCTGGCTGCTTTCTATTCAAAAAGGCATTTATAATTTAGACATCAGAGAGTGTAAGCAATGTTAAGATATGAACTGAAGGCTGAAGTAATTCCAGGCAGTGGGTGATCAGTAACCTTTGACCAGAGGAAGCAGGTGGCTATGGAGACACCTGGTCACACAGCCAATACCTATTTCAATGCCAGCTGTTGCCCTCTGGCTCTCAATAAGTCCACTGACATAAAGCTGACATTCTGTCCTGAATTACTATCTCATTAAATACCACACATGGCAAAGCAGTTTTTAAAGAAAAAATTTCCCCTTGAGTACCCAATTAAAGAACATTCAAATGACTAACTAGAAACTCATCTTGGTTTCTGCCTAGTTTGAGTCTTTTAGTTGACCTACTAGTCTGTCTACTCACTATTCCTTCACTTGCATGAAAAAGTAATCAGAGTAAACTTGGGTGTTTACAGGTTACATATGTCTTCATTGGTTACATTTTCTCAAAACACTCCAAGAGGGACTTTGCTGGTGGTCCAGCGGTTAACACTTCAACTTAGAATGCAGGGAGACATGAGTTCGATCCCTGGCCTGGGAGCTAGGGTCCCACACACCTTGGGGCCAAAAAACTAAACCACAGAACAGAAACAGTACTGTAATGAATTAAATCAAAACTTTAAAAATGGTTCATAACAACAACAAACAAAACCTCGAAGAGAACTTTCTGAAACCCTCAAGATAAACTCTGCTGGGTTGCAAGAGCTTCAGAATTCAAATCCGAACCCCCAGGTTTACTCTGATTACTATTTGATGTTTAGCAGTGACAGAAGCAGCACGACAATCAGAAAGGAGCTTGCTCTTCTCAGGAAGACTGGCCTGCATTTGAATTCCAGCCAGCCCTCTTGCCCTGGGTCTGGGCCCTAACCTAGGCTGCCTTCTGTCCCTGATGGGGATGGTGATGTCAGCTCTCGGGGCTGTGGGAAGATCAGACAAGAATCCTAGGAGGAAGCACTGACTAGGGTTCCAGTGCACATGAGAAGCACCACAAACGTGGATTCCCTGTCCCTCCTCATCCCCAATGTGGGTGTAAGGCCTTGTCTTCCAGAAAGAACACGGTAGATAACCGAAGGCGCTGGGGTGCTCTGTGTCCAGCTTTAGGCAACAGTCTCCTTTACGCTGGACCCGCCTGAGCTAGGACGAGTCCTGTGGTTTCCATGTTACTAATAGGGAAACAGATGCTCAGAGTTCAGGTGAGTTTTCTTGGGTCACAGTTATTCAGGGGTGCAACTGGAACTAGAACCCTGGTTTTCTAACTTTACTTCTTTCAGCTAATATCATAAATTCTGAAACACATGGGGTTAAGTCCATGATCTCATGGGGTTAAGTCCACGATCTTGTGCAAGGCTGGGATTTATTTATTCTCTGAATGAGACTTAAACATATGTGGGTATAAAAAGTCAACCTTCAATGGAAATTTGAGTACACAGGTTTAAGCTGCAGACCTTGATGACTTTATGATGGTGGTGGTTTAGTTGCTAAGTCGTGCCCAACTCTTGCGCCTCATGGACTGTAGCCCACCAGTCTTCTCTGTCCATGGGATTTCCCAGGCAAGAATACTGGAGTGGGTTGCCATTTCCTTCTCCAGGGGATATTCCTGGCCCAGAGAATCAAACCTGGGTCTCCTTCCTTGCAGGAGGATTCTTTACCACTGAGTCACCAAGGAAGCCCCGATGACTTTATAAATTCCTTAAATATAACAATGACTTCATTCTTTTTGCTTATTCAGGTCACAGGGACCCAGCGGGAAGAGGGGCTACCTTTGGGCCTGCGGTGGTGGGAGGAGCCCAAGGTCTCTCCAGCCCCTGGGAGAACCACTGCTGGAGGTTCTGAAACAGAAAACAGCCAGGGCTACACTGTACTTCTGAGATCATGGTAGGGGGGCAGGAGGGGCCTGTGTGGAAGGGCCCCAAGGAAGGGAAGCTGGTCAGAAAGTGGGAGGAGATGTGGGCCTCCAGAGAGCAGAGGTGGAGGGGAGGAAAGTGAGCTGCGGATGGGATGGCAGGATGCCTGGGGGGCATGGAGGCACGCGCTCTGGCCAGGCCCCAGGGTCACACCTTAGGTGGCCTAGAGGGCATTGCAGAAGCTAATGAAGAGGATGGAGAAGAGAAGGGAGCCTGAGGGGCCTGTGTGGGCTCAGGGGAGCAGCGCTGGGGAGAAGGCAGCTGTTGTCGCTCAGCAGAGCTCTGGGGGGGAGATGAAGAACAGCTCTGAGTTTCCAGCTTGGAGAAGGTCCTGGAGGAGATCTGGGAGGGACGCACACTGGGAACAGCCCCCTCTCCACTTTAGGGGAAGAGGAGAAGCCAGAAGGCAGGACAAGCCCTGGACCACGTGTTTCTGGAGGGTGGGGCCTCCGTTCACGTCTCACGTCTGCTTCCTTAACCTCTTCTCTGGTTGGTACCTGCCGCTGGGGCCAGAGAGAGGCTCCATAGGTGGGCTGGGCTGGCATTTGATAATCCGTAATAAATGGATGTAATTCCATAATAAATCAAGACAGGAGCAGATGCTCGTCACAGCCTAAAGCCATGCATCACTTTTACAGAGATTTCGTTTGTCTTTCAAATATAATGCAAATTTAAATTCTAGGACTGTTTAAGACTCCAAATAAATGAATCATTCAAAGTAAATGTCACCGCCTGGAAACGGATAAAGAGGACAACTTCACTGAACAATGTAACCAAAGAGATAGATGTTTGGGAAAAGGAAATTAAACACATAAGATATTAGATTAGTTTTCAGACGGTAATGGTACACTCCTGGAGAGGAGGAACCAGTGCACCACTGCTAAGAAAGGAGAAAAGACCCATGTAACCAAGTTTAAGCATAATTCACAGGAAATGATCAGAGTAAATAGAAATGGGGGAAAAACAGTTTTTTCTTTTTCTTTTTCCAGGCTATTAAATTACAGACTTTAGGAGAAGGTTTGTTCTCATGGGTAGAAAGGTCTCACTCTCAGGGTCGGCACTCCAAGGTTTTGAAGATTGATCTACAATTTGATTGGAAATGTTCACGTCGGCTCTTCACAGGGATTGATGTGTGAGGAGCACACCCTCAATCATGGGCTTTCCATTTCCATCCTCCCCAGCTCCCTCGTCTCACCTTTCATAAATCACCAGGCAAGAAAGGGCCCTGTAACACTGTCCCTCCAAGCCTCACATCAGTAAAAACCTAAGTGATGAGAAAATCCCATCTAGAGGCTACAATGTCCAGTGAGTGAGCAGAGACCCCACTGGCTACCTTGCTGATGCAACAATCTGAGAAGTGATGGATCAGTGTGGACCACAGTCGGCCAGTAACTCAGTTTCTGGGAGGAAGGGAGTCAATGTCCCCAACACTGTCTCTCTTTCAGATTTGCATTCATTCCAGAGAGCTGACAAGTATGTTCTCAATGTCAGTTGTAGAAACGACCACTGCTGACAATTTGTTGGTGCTTAATTAACATCGACGAAATTACAACTGAACAAAACACAGAAATGTGGAACTGTCTCTGAAGGTCTTGAATTCTCTTTGTGGCAAGGAATAAAAAAGGGCCGACAATTAAACAGTAGTGCACCTGGATTTTAAATGCTGACAGTAAGAGGCAAATTATTATTAAATAACATACATGACAGTGTTTAGTGCAACATGATTTGAACTGAACCATCCAATATTTAGTCCCCAACCACTCTCGCTTTGGAGAAGAAAGCCGATTCATGTGACCTATGGATTGATTTTTTAATACAGGTTGCTTCTAAAAATAAAATAGATTTGTGATGATACATGATAGATAAAAGAACAAAATCAAAAGGACAAAAAAGTCTTCTTTGGCAGAGGTTCTAAGTTTCCTGAAATATTCTCAACTGTTGCTCCTCACCAACCCATTGGGCCCAGATGAAGTCAGGATGGGCTTAGAAAGAATTAAATTTTCCAGTCCTAGCGCTTCCTTGTGGTCCAGTGGTTAAGAATATGGCTGCCAATGCAGCGGACACGGGTTTGATCCCTGGTCAGGGAAGATTCCACATTCCATGGAACAACTCGTGGGCCACAACTAACGAGCCTGTGTTCTGCAGCCCAGGAGCAGCAACTACTGAAGCCCAAGTGCCTGTACAACACCACACACTCCACAATAAGAGAAGCCAATGAAATGAGAAGCCAGCACACTGCAACTAGAGAGCAGCCCTTGCTTGCCACAACTAGAGAAAGCCTGCAATGAAAAGAGCAATGAAGAGCCGAGCAGTCACAAATGAATTAATATTTTTTTAAAAATTAAAAGGATTTGTCCAAAGTATTTGCCCTAAACTCTGTACAGATTTTCTTGACTTTTCCCCTCCATTTCTGAAAACAATTTTGGGGGAAATACTCCTTTTTATGATGTTTAAAAACTTTGAGCTGTATTTCAAAATGATAAATAAGACTGTATCTGCAAATAGAAAATCGTATTTCTATATTTTTGTAAAATAATTATAGCTTAATGGCATATGTTTTCCAGAAAGATACTCATCTTAACACCGAATTATCAAATGACAAGAAGAAACTCCAAGAAAAGTTAGGGGTTTACCAGAGGCAAGTGATCTGGAGACTAGGACGGCTGTCCCTATGAGGGGGACTAACTGGCCTCCAGGGCCCATCCAGACCCGATTCTAGGGGGTAAGATACGGTGTCATTCAGAGCACACCTGATAACTATGGCTGCTGACCTGCGCTTGAAACTTGAGACAGCCACAGTCAGTGATAAAATCAGTCAGTGAAAAAAATACCGCCCCAGTGATCGAAACCTAACTGGAAATTTGGGGGAATTCTGATAACACAAAGCTCCTCCGTGCATGATCAGAGGCAGCAAAACTATGTTTGCCTCACAATGTTTAAGCAACCGAGTTCCAACAATTAGAGACAGTGTGTGATGCCAACGGCTCGCAGAGGCCACGCTGAGTGGGCATGAGGGTTGAGCTGCCCTGTGATGGGTCCAGGCAGAGTGGGCACAGACAGCCCTCTGAAGACCTGCTTCGTCTGTGGGTATGGCTGGGCCTGTCAATAGATCTGAGCCCTGCGCTAACCAGAGGGGCCAGAGAAGCCCAGAGAACTCCAGATTCTTTTGTGCTGCGACCAGGAAAGGGATTTTGAACAACTGGTGGGCAAAAAGCATCTCTTTTACTCTTTTTACACTAGTCTCAGAATTAGGATCTGGAGAAGGCAATGGCACTCCACTCCAGTACTCTTGCCTGGAAAATCCCACGGACAGAGGAGCCTGGTAGGCTGTAGTCCATGGGGTCGCTAAGAGTCGGACACAACTGAGCGACTTCCCTTTCACTTTTCACTTTCCTGCACTGGAGAAGGAAATAGCAACCCACTCCAGTGTTCCTGCCTGGAGAAGCCCAGGGAGGGGGGAGCCTGGTGGGCTGCCGTCTCTGGGGTCGCACAGAGTCGGACACGACTGAAGCGACTTAGCAGCAGTGGCAGCAAAATTAGGATCAACGTCAGGTTAAAAACAAAGTGATGATCAAGAAGCAAATGGAGTCAATGTAGTGGGAAATGGATGTTTTGCTTTCAAGGTTGATCACAGAATTCCCAGGGCCTGCTAGAATGACTCTGGTTTCACAGGGACTTGACATGGGGTTCTATGCCCTCTCCTCATCTTAGTTCTAGGCTGTGCAGATAAACAAAAAATACCTACACACAGTTGTGTTACAATTTGTCTGGAAGTGGACCGCGTCCTCCAACAAAGGAGGAAAAGGCATTTCCCCACAAGGAAAGCGTGAGTTCCCCCAACACAGGCTCTGTGTAGATGGTGAGACCGCGGAAACGATCGAGTGCTTTGTGGAAGCCGGCACCATGCGAGGCCTTTCAGAAGCTGTTTCTATCTCACTCACCCTCACGACGATACGTATGGTCTGTGCTGTTTCTCTCTTTACACACAGGAGCAACCTGGCAGAGGGAGGGGAGTGTCTGGCTCCAGTCCCTGCGATGGTAAATGCCAGGACCTCAACCCTAATCCCGGCGTCTGGATCCCAACTCTATCAGCCAGACTTAGGGCCTCAGCTCCAGCCATGGCCCCACCTCTTGACGTCAGAATTCTCCCCTGAAGGGAAAGGACTGGAGTAGCCACAGCTAACAGAAGGCCTGGTTCGATCTACTAGGTGATGTTTTTAGAGAGACCTGAAGGACAACAGTGTCAACATCTACACTACATGTTAGTAGGTCCCTCTGAGTACCTAGAAACTTCCCCTTTTTAAAGAGTAATACAGGAGGAAATAAAGAAACAAGACTGTCCCGGTGGGAACAAACATCAGAATAAGAAAGATCTCTCAACAATAACACGTGCTTTAAACAGATGTGCAGATGATGTTATGTGGTTTAAATGAAAACTGTCGGCTTTCATATTTTTACACACAAAACTCCGTGAGAGAGTCTGTTCATTTTGACTAAAATACATTCAACATGTTACACGCAGAAACAACCCCAGAACGCCATAAAAGATAAAATTCCCAACTCACACAATTCTCTGGGACTTTCCACATTTGAGCCTCACAGAGTCACTCCATATCATCTTCGTGACTAAAAATAAAACTGCAGTATCACTTAAAATTATAATCAAATCACTCTCTTGCAAATTAAGACACTTACTCTTGGAAAAATAACAAAATTGAATTAGGTGTGTCTTTTTCTTGATAGATCAAAAGCAACTCCATTAAGCCAGCAGTTTCATATTAATGGCATTAGACATGGCCCAGATGAGGAAAATGTCCTTTGGAGCCATTTTGTACTTTATTTAAAGAGGAAGGAGCTGTCCCTCAGAATTCAAAGGTGAAGCAGATTGTATCTCAGGTCCCTGGACCAGGAGGCCAACACAACCCCTGTGAGGCAGCCATGCAGAGCAGAGAGTCTAGGTCTGTCTTCCTTCAACTTCTTATTTCTTCCAATTATGCCTGTCACTCACCAACCCATCCATTCATTCATCATCTATTAGTCCATCCACCCACTCATCCACCCATGCACCCATATAACCTCCCATCCATCCACCCATCTATCCATCCATCCACCCATCTATCCATCCATCCACCCATCTATCTATCCATCCACCTGATATTTACTGAGTGCTTCTTCTGTATCCATTATTCTTCCTTCAGCTGTAAGAAAAGCACTTCCTTGCTACTCAGCTCTCTTTTAAGTCTTGGCTTCAACAATAACTGACCGTCACACTGACTGTTCCAGTAGTCTGGGGGGGATTCTAAGACATATTGTGGTGAGGTTACATCATCACCTTGAGTTCTGTTGGGATAACAGCTCTCTCAGAAGAAAAGATACAATCTTTATATAACAAGTACGAACAGCCTACCCAGCGTTGGTATAGCACTGCCCTTTTTGCAGCCATAAGCCCGCTGGACCTTCTGGAAACTTCCAGCCACAGATGGTAAGGCAGAGAGCAGACACGCTTCTTCTGTGTCCATCCAGTTAGAAGTGAGCATGGCTTAGACTCAAGTCCAGGCCAGTCTGATTCCCAGTGCTGGTCTCTGCTTCTCTTTTACATTGTCTCAGTTTAGTATGAATATCAGTCAAGAGTTTGCAATGCTCATGCTAAGTCAACTCACAAATACTATTGTTTGGTGCTGACAGGAAGGTGAGAAGAGACAAATCAGAGCCTTCTCTCTGTCTCCAGAACCAAGAATGGCACAAAATAAACTGGCGAGTTTTACAGCTAATCTGGCATAAGAGGTGATTCCTAGCTAAATTATTTTCTGTACGACTGATTAGGAAGCCAGGATACAGAGTGATAAACTGTTTGAATTTATCCTTTAAGTGTCAGAGGTTGGGAAATTTAAGTGAGCCTGTTCAAGCCAGATTGATCATACTATGCTTATTTCTGTTCACATTTTTAACAATAGAACATCCTAAAGTTTTATTAACTAACTATTTGGGGTGGACATTTTTGTGGAGAGGATGGCTGAGCACTGTCGGGCAGGGATGATGAGGTCAGGGTGCTGGACACAGCAGAGCTGACCACTGGGTGCTTCACAATTAAAACACTGAGCAGGGACTTTCCTGGTGGTCCAGTGGCCAAGACCCTGTGCTCCCATGTAGGTGGCCCCAGGGTTGATCCCTGGTCAGGGAACTAGATCTCACATCCTGCAACTAGGAGGTCTCCTGATGCAGGAGACCTCAATCTCTCTGAGACTGAGACCCGATACAACCAAATACATAAATGCTAAAAAACAAAAAAACACTGAGCAGCAATGAGAATGGATGGTTCTTCTTCAACTGCTGTTTTCCAAGGGTCATAAAGCTTCTCGGAAAATCCTTATTTTTAATTATGTGCCCACTTGGTGTCACTCAAACACACTGCAGAGGGTAAAAAGGCTCTGTGCAATGACTCTGAGGGGGAGAGAGATGAGAAATGCCAGCCTGGTGTTCCTGCACTCTGGTGGCCAGCGTGGTCAAGGTCAGCCCTGCCTGGAATGCAGCTCCCCTGAGTGTGGCCTCATTGTCTAGGCAAGTAGCCTGCCTCCTGGAATCTCAGTCCCTCATCTGGAAGAGGGGGCTTCATGGTGACCTGCAGGAGTACATGCCATGTGTGTGGAGACAGGGTGGGCAGAGTACCTACCCACAAGGCCATTCAGCTCCTGCAACATTCACGAGTGGAACCTACCAGGATGGCCAGCAAAGCAGGACTGGAGTGTGTGGAGCCCACTGTCTCAGAACCAGGAGTGGAAGGCAGGACGGGCTTCGAGCTTCGGGCCAATCCACTTACTGCCTGCTGGAGCTCAGGTGACTGGCCCAGAGTCCTGGTCCTGTTAAGGGTGGAGGCAGTGGGTCTCCCCTCATCCTGGGCCTGAAATCGCTTCCTCTAACAGGCGAGGAAATGTTTCAGGGGACATGTTTTTCTTCATTAAAAACACAAACAAGAGGACCAGGAACTAAGAGAACAGTCTTTTTTTTTTTTAAAGATCAATTTATCTATTGGTTGCTCTGGGTCTTCACTGCTGCATGCAGGCTTTCTCTAGCTGCAGTGAGTGGGTGCTACTCTCTCTTTGCAGAACAAGGGCTCTCCTCAGGCTTCAGACGTTCTGGTGCACAAGCTTAGCTGCCCCACGGCATGTGGAATCTTCCCAGATCAGGGATCGAACCTGGGTCCCCTGCATTGGCAGGTAGATCCTTAACCACTAGACAACCTGAGAAACTGGTGAATAGTCATTTCAATGAAGGGAAGTTGGTCTGCCCTACAGTTGATCCTGAACCAGATCAAGTATGTGAGTTCTTTACTTCATAAACAGAGGTTTCTGATAATTTTCATGACAGAAGGAAATGCCTGGGTCATTTTCTAGAGAGACAACCCTACAGCAAATGTCCTCTTGAACCTGTTGTTAAGGGAATGCCTGGGCTCTCCAGAGGTGACAAATTAATTAGCTGCCTGGTGTCACAAGCTAGGTGATCAAGTGGGACAAAAACTAGGGGAAGGGTAAAAAGTACCCTGTGGTGGTGCCCTGAGCTTTGTGACAATGCTAATCTTATTAAAGGTGAGTGATGCCACCTAACAAGCTTTACTTTTGAACTTTTGGAAGGAAAAATTAAAAGGCATCTACTTGGACTTTTTAATCATTTAGCAATGCCATCCAATTACCTTGACTGGAAAGAACTAAGAAATAAAGACCACAGTAAATCCTGTTGTTGATAATTTTATATATAGTGGCATGCATTCATGGGCTTCCCAGGTGGTGAAAGTGGTAAAGAACCCTCCTGCCAATGCAGGGGACACAAGAGAAGCAGGTTCGATCCCTGGGTTGGGAAGATCTCCTGGAGTAGGAATCCCCTCCAGTATCCAGTGTGCATTCATTAACCCCATACTCCTAACTCCATTCCTCTTCCCTTTTGGTAACTATGTTTGTTTTCTGTGAGTCTGTTTTTGCTTTATAAATAAGTTCATTTGTACTATTTTTTTTTGTACTGATGCAAAGGATTGACTCATTGGAAAAGACCCTGATGCTAGGAAAGATTGAAGACAGGAGGAGAAGGGGACAACAGAGGACAAGATGGTTGGATGGCACCACCAGCTCAATGGACATGAGTTTGAGCAAGCTCCAGGGGTTGGTGATCAACAAGGAAACCTGGAGTGCTGCAGTCCATGGGGTCGTAAAGAGTCAGACATGACTGAGTGACTGATTGCTATTGCTAAGTCACTTCAGTCGTGTCCGACTCTGTGCGACCCCATAGACGGCAGCCCACTAGGCTCTCCCGTCCCTGGGATTCTCAAGGCAAGAACACTGGAGTGGGTTGCCATTTCCTTCTCCAATGCATGAAAGCAAAAGGTAAAAGTGAAGTTGCTCAGTCATGTCCGACTTAGCGACCCCATGGACTGCAGCCTACCAGGCTCCTCCATCCATGGGATTTTCCAGGCAAGGGTACTAGAGTAGGGTGCCATTGACTGAACTGTACTATTTTTTAGATTCCACATATAAGTGAGATCATATAATATTTGTCTTCCTGTGGCTGACTTACTTCACTTAGTATGACAATCTCTAGGTCCATCCATGCTGCTGCAAATGGCATTTCATTCTTTTCATGGCTGAGTAATATCCCATTGTGTATATGGTATATATACACACACACACACACACACACATCTTTTACTGTATAGCACAGAGAACTATATTCTATATCCTGTAATAGACTACAATGGAAAAGAAAAAATATAGATATATATAAACATATATATATAGTATAACCAAATTACTTTGCTATATACCTGAAACTAACGCAATATTGTTAATCAATTATACTTCAGTAAAAAGCTAAAAACTAAAAATAAAATAATAAGACCAAAATAAAGGCCACAGCGTATCTTTTGAAAACAGTTCAGTTCAGTTCAGTTCAGTTGCTCAGTCATGTCCGACTCTTTGCGACCCCATGAATAGCTGCACGCCAGGCCTCCCTGTCCATCACCAACTCCCAGACTTCACTCAGACTCACGCCCATTGAGTCAGTGATGCCATCCAGCCATCTCATCCTCTGTTGTCCCCTTCTCCTCCTGCCCCCAATCCCTCCCAGCATCAGAGTCTTTTCCAATGAGTCAACTCTTCACACGAGGTGGCCAAAGTACTGGAACTTCAGCTTCAGCATCATTCCTGCAGAATAGACTGGTTGGATCTCCTTGCAGTCCAAGGGACTCTCAAGAGTCTTCTCCAACACCACAGTTCAAAAGCATCAATTCTTCGGCGCTCAGCCTTCTTCACAGTCCAGCTCTCACATCCATACATGACCACTGGAAAAACCATAGCCTTGACTAGACGGACCTTAGTCGGCAAAGTAATATCTCTGCTTTTGAATATGCTATCTAGGTTGGTCATAACTTTTCTTGCAAGGAGTAAGCGTCTTTTGATTTCATGGCTGCAATCACCATCTGCAGTGATTTTGGAGCCCAGAAAAATAAAGTCTGACACTGTTTCCACTGTTTCCCCATCTATTTCCCATGAAGTGATGGGACCGGATGCCATGATCTTCGTTTTCTGAATGTTGAGCTTTAAGCCAACATGTTCACTCTCCTCTTTCACTTTCATCAAGAGGCTCTTTAGTTCCTCTTCACTTTCTGCCATAAGGGTGGTGTCATCAGCATATCTGAGGTTA